>JAXQQM020078182.1:0-144900 GCA_034641835.2 Pinus albicaulis
GGCTGTTATCCACTCGAGGTTTTTCCTTGAAGTTGTGGAAAAGAAGGAATGTAAACCCGAGGTAACCACAAACCAACCTTCAGATACAGAATCTAGCCAATCTGTATCCAGAGAGGGCTCTCTCTTTAAAATTTAGATTTGTTCTTAGAAATTTTTAGGCTAGTTATAAGTCCAAGAATTTTGTTTGAATTTGAATGGTGGAATCCACCAACTAAGGGCAAGGTCGAATATTTTCAGGCCATTGGGCTATGGAATCAAAAGGATGGCTTTACCAGATTAATATTCTACACGCAAGATGGCTTTGCAGGGCAAGATAGCCAAACAGAGAACAATTTTAGAAATTAAAGTGAAAGGAATGGATTTTGAAGGGATGAAAGGCAATTAAGAATCTTTCAACATGTTCAAAGAAAGAAAGTGAATGATTACAAATAAAGAGCAGTTAAGAATTCTTTACTATAGTAATCAAAATGTTTAAACCAGCGAAACAAGAGCAATTAAGAATTCATTGCTTATAACCAATTTAGAAGAAAACATTTAGAATAATCACAATTGAAATCAGAGTACAATTAAGTAAGTTCTGATTTATTCTTTTATGTCAATTATTCAGAAATGGAACACAGTGATATTATAAACAGATATAAAACTTAAAACATAGGATAGAAAAGACTTATTGAACTGTAGTCGGACACATGAATCTTGCAAAAAGTCTTGAGCTTCAAATCATCATCCAGCAAGCCACAAAGAAGTTTCTCCAAAGCACTTTTATTCTAAAAGATCAATGTTACAGCAAAGTAGTAGAATCCCCCCAAAATACTTCCAAGAGTGAAGTATTTATACAAACTCTAAACTAAAATATCTTGAAAAAATATCAAGATTGGTTCACAAATCTCTCCAACTATTTTACATAAATAGAACTTAAGTAAAGGACACTCAAACTAATGCATCTATTTGGCACTATTTTGTATGGATAGGTGATGAAAAAGAGGAGAATTCAAATTTGATCCAACTCTTAGTTGATGATGAGGCATCCAAGTCACTAACTGCTTCCTTTCTTTGTGCAATTCTGCTCCAACAATTCTGCAAATTTGGGGTCCAATGATACCTTTATATTTCTCAATCTGTAATAGATATGTAAAACGTGAAAGAGGTTATTGTATATAAATAAGTTGGTGAGATAAACCTCTTTCACTTTCCTAAAATTCCTCTCCAGCTATGCACAATAGGCTCTGCCAAAAGATGTGTAAAATAGAGTTTTACAGAGTCTGAAAAATAACCTCTAAAGATGTGCATGTATCTCTCAGTATGAAATAAATTTCCAAAAAATGCGATAGGTTTTTGTAGATGTGTCTCTTAGGAACAAAAACCTCCTTCCATTGTGTAAGATGTATTTCTGATTGGCCACAATATTCTCTGCAAAATGATGACTTAACAGGAATTTTCTGCAAAAAGTGCTTTCCAACATTGTTTAATATTTCCAAAACCATAATGGCTGTTAGAAAAGTGAGAGAGGTTTTTGTAGATGGCCCTATTAAGAACATAAACCTCCTTCAGTTTTTTAAAATTCATCTTGGATTGATCACAATAGTTTCTGCAAAACTATGACTAAAATATGCAATTTCTGCAAAAATGTTCCTTCTTGTTATGTTTTTTCATCTTTTTACTTTCTTGCTCCTTTGACTGTTTTACTTTCACTTTAGATAAACTTCAATGTTGGTGAAAGTATTTTCATCTCTTTTTACCATTTTACTACCTCTGTAATTACTTTTACTGTTTTACCTTTGACTGCTCTGTAACTTCATTTTAACTTTCACTTTGACTTTTACCTGATACACTTTAACCACTGATACTCTTTAACTGTTCTTTACTGTGTCCTTTTACCTTCAATGTGTAGTTTAGGTTTTTACTGTCTATTTCAACAGTAAATCGTTTAATATCCTGTTTCCTTTGCTTGTCTTTCAACTGTATGTTTTATCTTCCATCTCTATTTGAATAGATTTGATAACACTCTTGGAGTAAACAAGTCTTATGACTAGTATTAAGATTGTTTATCCAAGGATGTGGTCTTCTGATCACCTGTAAAACAAAACAAATTGTTAAGAAAGCATTGGTTTGCAGGGGAGGTCGAAAAGGTTTCATTTGATTTTGAGAGGTCTATGGAGTGAATCTAGAATGATTTTTGAGAGGTAAACCATGTTTGAATTGGTTAACAGAGGCTTCAGGTGGTGTAGCTAGGTTACAAAGGGTTTTACTGCACAATCAGGTGAGAATGATCAACATTAGGGTGTTTGTGTTTAAACGGGTAAACGGTTGATATTGGCAGGTGAGCTTTGAATTACTTGACTGCAAAATTCTTCATCGAGGTAGCGGTCAGCACACTTTGACAGTTACATTTGAAATTGGTTGCCCGGGAGACTGGTTCATGTATGAGATAATGAAAACAATGCGGACAGATTTGTTTTATTCACAAAGTCAATGGGTGGTGGAATTTTTATTATTTTAATGACTGACGTCATTCTGTACGGGAGGTGAGTCACGGGGGGGAAAAATGGTAAGCGGTTTTTTCCGTACCACTTATGAGCGAAGGCAGTTTCGGGCGGATGGGCAGCGAAGCGATACAGCGCTTGACACGTAGCAATGGCACTATTCGAAACCACTTTTATTTCGCATGTTATCTTTCGGATGGGGGATGGCCAGCTGAATCGATGCGAGCCGTTGATCTTGGGCAGATCGATCCAATGGTTTACGAGATATGTAGTTGACGGATATTTAATGGGCGGGACCGACATGATTTAATATGAATTAATCATTTCGGGAGGCGTTTGATTGGAGGGTTTGGTTATTAATTAATCTTAAGGATTAATTAATCTCATATGGAAAAATGGTCGGGAAATGTTAAATGCGCAGGGATGATTTATTTCAAAGTTTGGTTTTAATTAAACTTTGGGTTTATTTTTCTGTTTTAAACATATATACATATGTTTAAACCTTTTTCGTATATTTTTAATATATGGTAATTAAACCAATGTGATTTTCTTACCATAGGGGGCGGGAATAGAATTAATGTTATATTTTAGCCAAAAGGGGGTATATTGTGGGTTTTTTACTTGAATAAGTGGGAATAAAATACTTGTGGCTAAAATAGTTATAATACATGGGTTTTGGGAATATTATATGAAAAGGAATTATATACATAGGAAAAGGTGATTTTCATAGGGAGTTAATATATAAATTAGAATTAATATGACAAAGGGATAATGTCAACTCAAAATACTTAAATATAACCAAGAAAGTGAGAATTCAAAAGTAAATATCATTATTATACTTTCATCACTTAGACTTAGAATAAAAAGTGATTTTGAGGGCTTTTCATGAAAAATTGAAGGATTTTCCTAAGTAAAATGGGATTTTACTGAGGAAAATATTTTGAGAGGTGAATGAATGTGATAATGGATGATTTCAAGTACTTAGGTTTTTTTCAATTATTGGGCCGAGGGTCCGGTCCCTCCAAAAGTCAAGGAAATGCCTTGAGCCCCTCTAATCTTCAAATACCTTAGCACTTAGGGGAAATTAGTGAAATCTTTAGGGAAAAATGAAGGGGAAGTTAATAATCTTGACTTTGCTTTGTTGTGGACCTTTTCCAATGTAGTATCTGCCTTTACACTTGTGATGAAAGTAAAATTGAACACATTTGGAACCATGATTCATCACATGTAATTCTGCAACAAAATCTACCTACCCTACCTACTTACTCTACCATTTTCTCTTCTTTATTAGGGTGCACTTAGACTGGCAAACCCTTATCAATCTTCTTTTTCTTTTACATGGCAAACCTATCTAAGTCTACACTTATTACATCCAAGGGCTCAGATTAAACTGTTGAGCACCTTTTATTAACTCTACCTATCTACTTATCTGCCAAGATTAAACTGTTTGGACAAATATTTATTCTCTATTCTATAGCATGAAATTGAAAAATGAATGAGTCAAGTTTAAATAGTTTGACTCTTCATAAATTGTGGCAAAAGTTTGACAAACTGCACACAATTTTGTTTATTACATCAGAGCAAAAAGTAGTGGCATTTAGACTTGCACACTTTCCTTGGCCTTTCTTTTTGATGGGGTTCATTTCTTTCACTTTTTTGACCATTTTATTCTTTTCACCCTTTGATTTTTCTTTTAGGGTATACCCTCTTTACATTTTTTAAATTTTTTGGATTTTTTGATTTTTTAAGAATATGGAACACCTTTGCACAAGAAAAAGGTTTGAACATATTGCATAGTTCACCAAGCCAATCATGAAAAATGACACCTATTGGTATAGGAGACTAACACTGGCTCCACTTGGGGATGGCTTTTCCTGGTGAAAAGTCAAGAACAGCAGGTCAGATGCCTCAAAATGTCTTAATCTGAACCATGGAATCTTCTTCTCTTTTTTTGCTTTATTTTATGTATGATATTAAAATCTCTGGAGCTTAGGGCCTTCTCTTCGGGCTTCAACTCCAGCAAGTCACCATCCAATCCAAACTGTGTTTCCCATTTGGAAATCTTCTGCCTTGGTCCAATTTCAAACATGCATTTGCTGTGGCTGAAAATCTTGAATTGAATATAGTCCTTTTTTGCAACCTGAAATCTGATCTGAAACTAAAACAACACACAAAAATTTTCAAACCAACTTAATGAAAAACTAGCTGAAAATTGAAAACTAAAAAAAATGCTCAAAATTCTAAGCTTATTAGCACTCATTTACCTACTCTAATCTACTAAAAATCTTATTGAATCAGGTAATACAAAAATGCCAATGAAGCCAATCAAGTAGCTATAAAAATAAATGGATAACTTGATTGCTTGTGATCAAAATTGGAAGTATATTATGATCATGTGCCTTTATAATAAATGATATGATGTGTAAAGGCCACTTTTGATGTATTTGATCCTTATAGAGAAAACATGTTTGCAAATTTGGGCTCAAAAGATTCTCCATATAATCTAATATAGGATCAATAAAAGCATGATGTATGTTATTTACTTCTAGGCCTTCAATGACTAATTGTTCAGTTGAATTATGAATATTAGACCATGAAACTATTTCTTCAGTCTTGTGTTTGAAAGAATAATCATCTTCAATATGCAAGTCAAAAGGTATTACAATTTCTTCTTGCTTTGGAGAAGGAATATTTTCAAAGAATTCTTTAGGATTTCGGAAATTGTATGACTGAATTTGAGAATGCAAAATTTTGATTTCATTTTCATAATTTTCAGAAATTATATCAAGAAGCCATTTTTTAACTTGAGGAGAACATTTTCTTGATTTCAAGAGAAGAAAGAAAGCTCTTAGAAAATCTTCATCAAGCTGAAGTTCTAATATCTCATCCCTCAAAATAGCTAGTGATTGTTCTAGGAAATTATTTTGAATTGGGAGAACATAATTATCATCATACTGATCATATTTAGGCAAATCTTCAGAAGAAGGAATGTCATCAATTATAAACATTGGATCAACATATTTCTCTTCCAACAATCCCAATATGTATTGATTAGATTGGTTGCATTCTTTTTGAAAGTCATTATTTTGCTCAATAGGAGTGCTATCAAGCAATGGGCCTTTTTGGGAAAGTAGAATAACATGAGCATCAACTTGTTCTTCTGTCCCTTCATGGATAAAAACTTTTGTACATTCATCAACATTAGAAGAAGTAGAAACAATTTCTTCATTATATAAATATTTTGAGGATGGTTGCATGTTTAGAAGCAAATTGATTTCTTCTTCGGTGAGGGGGGGTGGGAATCTCTGAATTCTTAGATTGAAATGACAATTGCTTTTTCCCTTATCTAAAAGTTGATCATGAAGTTGATTATTGTCTTTAACTCCATTCAAAACATTAAATGAAACATCATTTGTTAATACAGAGGGGTTTTGTGGATCTTGATTTATCTCATGACTTATTTCATCTTTGTTTAACTCCTCTTGATTATTATGACATTTAACTTGAGAATGAAATTTTTGGACTTCTTCTAATAAATTTTCAGGAAACCAATTTCCAAAATCTTCATCAATATTTTTAAGGTAATTTATAAGATCTTCAGCTTGATCACAACAATTTTCAGCTAATGATAAAGATGGAAAATCTTCTTTGTAATGCTCATAAAATACCTTATGAAAATATTTTAGAGAAAACAAACTTGCGGGTTTGAGAGCTTCATACCATTCCCTTGCTTTTCCTTCTAAGGTTCCCATGAATATCTTCATGAGGCAATCCTCATGCCAATCACCCTTCAATCTTGATGAGTGTATATGAAATTTAATGAGATGTAGTAAAGGATCATCAATATTCTCATCTTGAAACATGGGCAGATTTTCACCCCAATTTACCTTCGGTAGTTTGTGTGGAAATCCGGGTATGTGATCTCTGCTCATGGGAGCATATCTTCGTTTTATTCTTGGATCATTTTGAAAATCAGCCATAATGAAAAGCCACTTTATCTGTACAACCAAGTTAGATCCTTATATAAAATACAATACATATTGAAAAACCTTCTTAAGGAGAAATAACATAATGTCTTGGATTAAGATCCAATTTGAAAGCCTGATCTTTCCATATTGTTCTTACAGGTTCATTCCTCCAGTGGAGTCTTGATTGCGAAATGGATTTGGAGTCGCCAGGTGGTGGATTTTAACCTCTGTGTGTCTGATCACTGTCCACCATCATAGATCAGATCTGAACCAGTAAAGTATTTCTGGAGAAAAAGGTTAGTCTTTCCTAGTCAGTTTTCTAGATAATTTTTTTTTTTTTGGTTTTTAAATGGAATGAAAAATACAACTTCGACAATTTTCTTCAAGAATTTTTAGATATTGGGTTAAAATTTTCTCAAAGATTTATTGAACTATAGAAACTGATTGATTATCTGAAACCAAAGTTCAGTCTATAAACTAGACTGGATATGACTGAAGTAGCATTTATTTACGATGCAATTGCAGAGAAAAAAGCATTTCAAAGGCTACCTGGCTAATCTTCAAACTCCATATGTAGTTTATAAATCAAACAATAGTAATAATAAAATGATTCAGATTCCCAGCGGAGTCGCCACTATGTTATCACTCAGATTTTCCTTGAAGTTGTTAGAAAAGGAAAGTTGTCTGAGGTAACCACAAACCAACATTCAGATACAGAATCCAGCCAATCTGTATCCAGAGAGGGCTCTCTCTTTAAAATTTAGCTTTGTTCTTAGAAAATATTAGGCTAGTTATAAGTCCAAGAGTTTTGTTTGAATTTAAATGGTGGAATCCGCCAACTAAGGGCACGATTGAGTATTTCAGGCCATTGGGCTATGGAGTCGAAAGGATGGCTTTACTGGATTAAGTTTTTACACCAAAGATGGCTTTGCAGGGCAAGATAGCCAAACATAGAACAATTTTAGATATTAAAGTGAATGGAATGGATTTTGAAGGGATGAAAGGAAATTAAGAATCTTTCAACATGTTCAAAGAAAGAAAGTGAATGATTACAAATAAAGAGCAGTTAAGAATTCTTTACTATAGTAATAAAAAATGTTTAAACCAGCGAAACAAGAGCAATTAAGAATTCGTTGCTTATAACTAGTTTAGAAGAAAACATTTAGAATAATCACAATTGAAATCAGAGTACACTAAAGTAAATTCTGATTTATTCTTTTATGTCAATTATTCAGAAATGGAGCACAGTGATATTATAAACATATATAAAACTTAAAATATAGGATAGAAAAGACTTATTGAATTGTAGTACGACACATGAATCCTGCAAAAAGTCTTGAGCCTCAAATCATCATCCAACAAGCCACAAAGAAGTTTCTCCAAAGCACTTTTATTCCAAAAGATCAATGTTACAGCAAAGTAGTAGTCCCCCAAAATACTTCCAAGAGTGAAGTATTTATACAAATTCTAAACTAAAATATCTTGAAAAAATATCAAGATTGGTTCACAAATCTCTCCAACTATTTTACATAAATAGAACTTAAGTAAAGGACACTCAAACTAATGTATCTATTTGGCACTATTTTGTATGGATAGGTGACGACAAAGAGGATAATTCAAATTTTATCCAACTCTTAGTTGATGATGAGGCATCCAAGTCACTAACTGCTTCCTTTCTTTGTGCATTCTTCTCCAACAATTATGCAAACTTGGGGCCCAATGATACCTTTTTATTTTTCAATCCGTAATAGATATGTAAAAAGTGAAAGAGGTTATTGTAGATAAATATGTTGGTGAGATAAACCTCTTTCAGTTTCCTAAAATTCCTCTCCAGCTGTGCACAATAGGCTCTGCAACAATATGTGTAAAACAGAGTTTTAGAGAGTTTGAAAAATAGCCTGTAAAGATGTGCATGTATCTCTCAATCTGAAATCAATGTGAAAAAAATGAGATAATTTTTTGTATATGGGTCTCTTAGGAACAAAAACCTCCTTCAGTTTTGTAAGATGTAGTTCTGATTGGCCATAATCTTCTCTTCAAAATGATGACTTAACATGAATTTTCTGCAAAAAGTGCTTTCCAACATTGTTTAATATTTCCAAAACCATAATAGCTTTTAGAAAAGTGAGAGAGGTTGTTGTAGATGGTCCTCTTAAGAACATAAACCTCCTTCATTTTTGCAAAATTCAGCTTGGATTGATTACAATAGTGTCTGAAAAACAATGACTAAAACATGCAATTTCTACAAAAATATTCCTTCTTGTTGTGTTTTTAATCTTTTCACTTTTTGGTTCTTTTGACTATTTTATTTTCACTTTAGACAAAATTCAATGTTGGTGAAAGTATTTTCATTTCCTCTTTTTACCATTTTACTGTCTCTATAATTACTTTTACTATTTACCTTTGACTGCTCTGTAACTTCATTTTAACTTTCATTCCGATTTTTACCTGATACACTTTAATCACTGATACTCTTTAGCTGTTATGCTTTCTAACCTCTGTTTGAATAGATTTGATAACACTCTTGGAGTAAAAAAGTCTTATGACTAGTATTAAGACTGTTTATTCAAGGATGTGGTCTTCTGATCACCTATAAAACAAAACAAATTGTTAAGAAAGCATTGGTTTGCAGGGGAGGTCGAAATGTTTCATTTGATTTTGAGATGTCTGTGGAGTGAATCTAGAATGATTTTTGGAAGGTAAACCATGCTCGAATTGGTTAACAGAGGCTTCAGGTGGCGCAACTGGGTTACAAAGGGTTTTACTGCACAATCAGGTGAAAATGAGCAACACTAGGGTGTTTGTTTATAAACGGGTAAATGGTTGATATTGGTGGGTAAGCTTTGAATGAACAGTGATTTGAATAGGTACTGGTTGAGGCGGAAGAACACTAGAATCCTTGAATTTCGATTCTCTTTAGCAAAGTAACGGTCAGCAAGTTTCAACAGTTGGTTTTTTTGAAATTTGCTGCATAGAAGACTGGTGAATGCACGAGAAAATGAAAACGACGCAGGCTAACTCGTTTTATTCACAAAATCAAAAGGTGGAAGATTTTTTTATTATTTTAATAAATGACGTCATCCTGTACGGGAGGTGAGTCACGGGGGGAAAAAGTGGTAAGCGGTTTTTTCCGCACCACTTATGAGCGAAGGCAGTTTCGGGTGGATGGGCAGCGAAGTGATACATCGCTTGACACGTAGCAATGACACTATTCACAAACCACTTTTATTTCGCGCGTTATATTTCGGATGGGGGATGGCCAGCGGAATTGATGCGAGCTGTTGATATTGGGCGGATCGATCCAACGGTTGATGAGATATGGAGTTGATGGATATTTAATGGGCGGGACCGACATGATTTAATATGAATTAATCATTTCGGGAGGCATTCGATTGGAGGGTTCGGTTATTAATTAATCTTAAGGATTAATTAATCCCATATGGAAAATGGTCGGGAAATGTTAAATGCGCAGGGATGATTTATTTCAAAGTTTGGTTTTAATTAACTTTGGGTTTATTTTTATTTTTTAAACATATATACATGTGTTTAAGCCTTTTTCGTCTATTTTTAATATACGGTAACTAAACCAATGTGATTTTCTTACCATAGGGGAAGGGAATAGAATTAATGTTATATTTTAGCCAAAAGGGGGTATATGGTGGGTTTTTGACTTGAATAAGTGGGAATAAAATACTTTTGGCTAAAATAGCTATAATACATGGGTTTTTGGGAATATTATATGAAAAGGAATTATATACATAGGAAAAGGTGATTTTCATAGGGAGTTAATATATAAATTAGAGTTAATATGACACGGGACAATGTAAACTCAAAATACTTAAATATAACCAAGAAAATGAGAATTCAAAAGTAAATATCATTATTATACTTTCATCACTTAGACTTAGAACAAAAAGTGATTTTGAGGGCTTATCATGAAATATTGAAGGATTTTCCTAAGTAAAAATGGGGTTCTTGAAAAGATGAGTAGATGTGATAATGGATGTTTTCAAGCACTTAGGTACGATTTGATTATTGGGCCGAGGGTCAGTCCCTCCAAAATTGAAAGAAATGTCTTGAGCCTTTAATCTCCAAATACCTTAGTGTTTAGGGAGGAAATTAGTGAAATGTTGAGAGAAGCGAGGAAATTAATAATGTTGACTTTGCTCTGTAGTTTTTTTCAATATAAATGTCTGCCTTTGTACTTTGTGATGAAAGTAATTAAGGAACATATTTAGAACCATCATTCATCACATGAAATCTTGCAACAACATCTCGTACCCTACTTACTTTACCCTACCATTTTCTTCTTCTGAATTTGCATAGGCTGGCAAACCATATAATCTTCTTTTTTCTTTTGCCCAGCAAACCTATCTAAGTCTACATTACTTGTCAAGAGCTAGGATTAAAGCTGACGAGCACCTTTTCATTTATTAAATCTACCTATCTACTTATCTTCCAAGATTAATTTGTTGCTTAGGATATTCTTCTATATTCAGCTGAAAATTAAAAAATGAATGAGTCAAGTTTTAACGGTTGACTGCGTCATAAATTGTGTCACCAAAAGTTTAACAATTTGCACACAATTATTTATTACGAAGAAAATAAATAGTGATGGCATTTCAGGCTTTTACTTTCTATAGTCCTTTTTTGTTTGAGGTTTATTTCTCTCATCCTTTTTTGACCATTTTTATTCTTTTAACCCTTTAAGATTTTTCTTTTGAGACATATTCTCTTTGTTTTAATTTTTTATTTTGATTTTTAAAAATATGGAACCCCACGCACAAGAAAAAGGTTTGAACATATTGCATAGTTCCGATAAGTCAATCTTTAAATGACACCTATTGGTACCAAAGTCTAATTACCTTTCCACTTCTTTGGAAGAATATCCTTCCTTGTCCTTCTTCTTTTAAAATATGTTTGGAAAAAATGTCACATTTGTACACTGACACTTGATCTTAGAAAGATCCTTCTTCTTCTTCGACTGCTTCTTTGATGCTAGGCCCACTCCTCCTCCTCTTCCTTCTTGACCTTGCTCAACGCAAGGCTGATACTAACTTCTTGGTAGGCCTTCATGGTTCTTCTTCTTTGCCGGGGATTGACCACAAGGCATCTCCAATCCCGGAAGTGTTCTGCCAGATGCTGAGAAAAAGTTTCCCATATTAAGTAAGGCACGTTGAGGCATCCACAGCCTACTGTTCCCACATCATCCAGGTCACCACTGTTGCGGTTAGCTGATCCCTAATTGGTCGCCAATACGGAAATACTCGTGTCTTCTCCCTTGAGTCATGTAGGCCAAACTCATTTGGGCCTCTAACAATATCTTTCTTTGGGTTGTTTTCCTCCTCATTAGTTGTCTTTTACTGTTACATGTGTGATAAATATGGTCATAATCATCCATAATCAACCATGGCATGCCAACAGCTTCTCTATGCTTAAGTACGAGATCCTCATCTGTGGGTGGCAGAGTCCTTCTTTGCATGGTCTGGGAACCCATACCTTTCAAGGACAATCAAGATCCTAGCTTTCTGCAAAAGAATTTGATAAGCCCTCTAGCCTATCCGATGCGCGGTCCATGAGGATTCATGCATAAAATGTGTCGGAGCTCCTCTTCTATGTATGAGATGTGAGATCAAAGACCTTTAAGGCAAGAACCCTCTGCTCCCTCTAACACTTGATTTCCCTCCTTGGAAATCCTGCCAAATCAACTATGATTCAGCTTCTTGTTTTGATCTCACCCAGTCAAAGCTGAGTTTCCTTTGGAAAACTCTCTGAGAAGGCTTGATCTCTTCCAAATATTTTTCACTTGTGCTAAGGCTGAAATCAGAAACTTCGGACATTTGTTCTGACTCTTGGAATTTCTCTAGGTACTGTAGGCCCCATTGTGGATGCGACACATTAGGATATGAATCACAACAGGTTAGTATCCTTTCTAACCAACATTATTTACGGTACCGCCTCTGTGAAGGTAATTGGTGAGCTTGCTGGGGCCCGGCGCTGGACAACGTCACCCTTCCCCTGCGTGAATCTCCTCGAAAAGACCATTTTGCTATGAATGTGCTTTTGTCTTTTGCCTTTCATTCTTTTTGCGACTAGATCCTTCGGATGCTTCCATTATTCGACCCTTCTAGTTTGCAATTGCTGCGATACATGTAGAAATTTCGTCCTTACTTCTTGTCAGAAATTATTTCACCATTAATACGAACGTCTTTTCTGTATACATTATCCATTTGAAATAAATTCATTAACATCAAAGAAAAACACATAACATGTCTACCAATTAGGATCTAGAATAGGCATATGCACACATAGACAAAGTGACACGATTGTTGAATGACATGGGAAAAACCCAATGTGGGAAAATCGATATTTGGTGGCAAGAGATATTATTAAGAATATTTACGAACACACAGCTCTGCGGAGTTCAGGTCTGACACTATAGAGAAAACTCTTTGATTTGCGAAGCACACCGGCTGATCTAAGACCAAAAATACGGCGGTCCACACCCTCAAGCATGATTTATAGAAGAACTCGGCAGGATAAGACACCAAAACCCAGGTCATACACAGGCTGTGCGTCGACCCTCATTTGAGAGAAACCTTTGTGCCAGGCTCACCAATGTCGACCTTGGATAGCCTCCAAATTATCGTGGCCCCCATCCTTTGGAAGGGATTGCGTTACCCAGGGCCCGGGTGACCCGCGATGGCTGCTGCCCCTGGGGGTCTGCGTAACCCTAGAAGGTTTCCTAAATATCTTCATTCTTGTTATTCTTTGTGTGTGCTTTGTTGTCCTTGTTGTTGTTGTTGCTGTATGTTTGCTACTCTGACTGGCACTACGTCTCTCTGCGCACAACTAGCTGTTCTTCATCGTCTACAATTGATTTTGTCGCCTTCCTCTGCGTTGTGTTCTTTGATCTCTTCTATGCTTCTTGTGCCATTCTACAGACCTTGGGGATCGAGATCATCCCTAGGTCTAAATTCCCCCTCTCTGTGATTAAGAAACACTTTTGAGAATTCTTAGCAACCCCACCCTGAAATCTCGGCTTGGCTTGGTTGCTCTTCGCACTCTGTGTGTGTTACAATTGACCCCCGAAGCCTTTCCTTATGCTGTCATTGACAAATCAATGACCAATATTAAATCTTTAATTAATGGCTAAGATTAAAATAAAGCTTGATACGTGTGACTTGAAACAGTTTCATCACATATTTAATTAAATTCATTTTAATTATTTTATTTTCTAAGGATTTCACTTAGAAGCACGTAAAATAGTGGTGGTTGTATCTCCTAAACTTCGGATGAAATTTCCCAAATCCATTTCTGGGATCTTGTAGTCAAGTGAACTCTCAGTCTTCTAAAGATTTAGACCTAGAGCACAAGCGATGCTACCCAAAATACACAAAATCTCAACGGATACATGGAGCAACTAACAAATAAAAAGCAACAGTACAATATTAAACATTCTTCTACACTATTGATGGTGCTACTACTAGTTGGTTCTTGGATCTATACGTAAAGTTACATGGCAACTAGTATGTAGGATGATGGATAAATATAGTTGTTAAATGGATAAATATACCTTGTATTCAAATTAGATTGAAGCAATGAGATTTAGACTTTTGTAGGCTAAAATCGATTGATTTTCACCTTTCTTGACTAACACTTGATCACAAATTCTAGCAACCTCATTTTACCAACAATTCCATCATCCCTCATGACAACTCACCATTTAAAAATGTCTTTACAATCCCCAATCATTAATCCACCGTTCCATGTGGTTGTATACATGGAAATATGTGTCCATTGATGCAAAGTGCAAATTGTTAATGAAAACATGGGCCATCAATGCCACTCATTTGTTGATCCCTTGTTTTTTATGAAAAATGATTTCAATTATGCTCTCATTGCCTACAGTACCTATTTTGTTGGTGAAGCATAGTTTCATAACAATTATATATTTATATCTTGTTTTTTAGCAAGATTAAGATGAAGCGATGGGGAAATCTTATTGATGATGCTACAACTTCTTGAAACAATTTCTTTCCATTAGGATAAATGGCGATAAAATCCAATAAAGAAGGGTCCGACAAGCCGAAAATTTCTTGAAGGCATATATTTTGTTCCCATAAGGAAAATGGGCAATAGTGTGATGTTGAAGAAACAAAATGATAATTGTTTTTATTCACAAAGGACTCGCTTAAAAAAATGTAGGTAATGCATTTGTTAAGGGCATTTACTACACACAACAATCCCTTACTCTTCATAATCTTGTTTTCCAACAGATTCGTAAACGATGAGGAGAATCATCTTACTATTAATGATGCTTCCTTCTTGGTAATTTCCTTTCCATTAAGATAAATGCTTGATGGAAATCTAATAAAGAAGGGTCCAAAAAAAGCGAAAATTTCTTGACATATATTTTAATTTTCCTGGAAAATGGAATTAAGTGGGTATTAATAGCAGAACAAGGTCGATGTTGAAGAGAAAAAAACACTAATTGTTTTTATTCTAAGAATCAACTTGAAAGTTTTCTAAGAGTAATGCCCTTGTTGGGTTGACGATATTGAGGCTTTGAAGAAAATTTAGATTTCTTAAAAACTTCAGTCACTCCATGTATCATCACATGCAAAAAAATGCATTTCCCCAATGTGTTGACTACTTTAGTCTATTGTAAATAAACAGAAATATTTTAATTTACTTCTAATTTTCTTTTCCATGTGTGATTATTGTTGTGAAAATTTTTGATTTCTATAATGAATACTTCACATGTTTCTTTAAGAATGTTCATTTAATTATTTTATCGGATTCTTTTAATGTTATAACGCTAATAGGTGAAATATAGAATCCAAATGTTTGTACTACAAGATATGGGACCCATTTTGAGCGAATGGAAAGCGATGTGGGCATGGAAGAAGAAATCATGGGAAAAGAAACATAAGGATGAAAATAAATCACACTAGTGGTAAGGTATGGGTATAAAGAGTTTTGTTACTACGTTCTATGTTTTTCATTGAGCTAGAAAAATATACTTTGAAAATTTTTTTTCTACTACGAAACATGAGATTAAAGCAACTGAATCTTCTCTAAAAATACTTGAAACACGGGTCAACATTTAATCTTTGGAACAATATATATTCTTTTTGGTCCTATAAATACACAAAAATATAAATGAAAATTGTCATTTGTTATTTTTTTGAAAACATAAATAAATTATTTTTATATCTTATTTAGGACCGAGTTTGTTCTTGTAGCCGAGTCAATGCTTCGTCCAAAATTTAACATATTTCTTTGGAGGATTGGGGCCTTGGTTCCTTGTATGTTTACTTTCATACTGACCATAAATGTTCCAATGCATGCATGTTGGGTAGGAGATCAAAATTCGGGGCTCCTACCTACCTCACCTCTCCTTATCATTGGTCATCCTCCCCATATACCATTTAGACACATCCCCTTGGTCATATGCACTACTGTTTGTCTTTGGATTCATTGGTAGCGCTAAAGGAAACACAGCAAACAAATTGAACCATTGCTAAATGTGTGCATGTTCAATTTCGCTATTAGTTTAACTATTATGAAATCTAAGCCCGAGTTTGCCTCAATTTTGTGTGACAACAGAATTTGTCTCTTATTTTGGTTGTTATGATTTGTACCTTTTAAAAGTTATATTTATCCATGATACCAAGGTTTTGCTAAGTTAAACTATCCCACTTGTTTATTTTTTATCATTGTTAGTTTAATTGCTTTCATATATTTATGTTTATATGTTTGTGCTTATTAATTATGCATGGGTTGTCAACAAGTTGATGGGAAATGAGTTGCAAAGAGTAATGTCAGAACAACATGGAAGCTTTGAAAAACTATAAAGACCTATAGACTTATTCATTGTTGAAGACGGTTGTCACTGGAATTATTAATAAGTTGACGAGAATGGTGTTGTAGAGAGTTGTGCTGAAACAACATGACCTTGAAAAACTCGAGACCCGCGGATAAAAAAAATCAATGAGTACCACGACTAAGTTAAGTGGTGGGAAGATGAGTTGAGATGGTGCAATAAAACCATCTTTGCAAGGCCATGATGGAGTCAGCCTCAATTAAGAAGAAATAAAATTTGTAAATGAACATGAAATACACAAAAAATGGATTGGATGCTAAATACACAAAAATGTATGTTAGAATATCTCCATTCAAAGGTAGTAATTAAAAACCTAATTTCATATGGTGACTTTCCGTTATGTCTCCATTCAAAGATAGTAATTTTAAACCTAATTTTGATAGTAATTTGACATTTTTTTTTTTGTTTGATTATGGTTAGTTTAATTCTTTTCATATGTTTATTTTCCAAGTTTGCATTTTATTCATTACGCCACTGAGGCTTTACCCCAACTTGATGGGAATGGAGGAAAAGCAGAAGATTGTTCCCGAACAACACTGAAGTAGGCAGGCCATGATCAGGGCCGAGCCTCTAGAAATAAAATTTGCCTTGAACATGAAATACATGATACACTAAATAAACAAAAGTGATAGTTGTTATCACCATTCAAAGGTAGTACTTGTTCCAATACCTGCTATGAAGTTCAGAAAACACTAATATAGACACGAATTAGAAAATGCAGGGTTATTTATAAGTTGGAAAATTTGTTTTATGGATTGTTCTTATCAAATCGGATTTATAAAACCAATTTAGAAATCAAAGGACTTCATAATATAGGTTAGCATCAGTCAAACTTAGGATTCTCGTAGTCTTCCCATCCCTCATTAGTTTTGGTGGCATCATCATATTCAAGTCTAACGATTCAACCCAAGTCAACATCTAAGCACGGAGAAATATGTGTAACATAATAGTGTAGACATATAAATATAAATGAATATTGTCATTTATTTAATTATCTTTGAAAACATAAATGAATAATTGTTATATGTGCATGTGTGTAATGTGATTTTCTTGTAGCCACCAATGATAGCACGTCCAAACTTCCAATTTCTATTTGGAGAGCTTGGGCCTTCTATTCATATATGTATCTCTTATTTGTAAATGTTCTAATGTGCATTTCAAGCAGGAAGTTAAGGGCGGGGGATGCTACTACCTCACCTACCTCCTCATTAATTGGTCACCCTCCCCATATATACCATTTAGCCTCGTCCATTGGTCAGCACATCCTCTGCTTTTGTATCTATGGATTCATCGAAGCGACATGCTGTGAGAAGCTTTGACAAGCAAATTGAACCATGTTAAATGTATGACCTTTTCAATTTCGGCCATTGATCTAATATATAAGGCATCTAACCCCAAGTTTCTCAGAATTTTCTTGTAACTATTATTTCTAATCATAAGCTTTGTACCTTTCTAAAGTTATATTTATCCACAGTCTCAAGGTTTATGCTAAGCTATCCCTTGTTTCTCTTTTTTTATGTTTGTTTAATTTATTTCATTTATTTATGTTTCTAATTTCTTCTCATTGTGCATATGTCGTCAACAACTTCACGGGAATGGAGGTTGTAAGTTGGAAAATTAAATAAACTTGGAACCTATAGGGAAAAACAAAAAAAAAATGATTGAAAAATAATAAGTCGTAGGAAGAGGAGGTGGGATGGTGCGGTAAAACCATCCTTTGCAAGGCCATGATCGAGGTCGAACCTCAAAGAAACAAGAAAGATAGACTGGGTGAACATGAAATACATGGTAGGAAAATAGGAGGAAAAAAATGATTGGATCTTAGATACACAAATTTTTGTTAGCATATCTCCATTAAAAAGTGATTATTACAAACCTAATTTTGTATGGTGACATTTTTATTTATTTATGGTTAGTTTAAATTCTTTTAATATATTTATTTTCCAAATTTTGTGCTTATTGATTGTGCACGGAGTTGTCACTATCAATGAAGAAATAGATAATTTTCTACAACAAAATGGAAAATTTAACAAACTAAAGACTTGCAGGAAAAAACAATAAATTATATTTTAAAATCAATATAATAAGAGTTGGGACGGTGCGATGGCTTATCACTGCAGGCCGCAGTCAAGGTTGGTACATAAAAAATAAAATAAACACAGATATACGAGAAAAATGAGTAGCTTTTAACCACGGATCGGGGGGGGATTGGCCTGCGCCTCATCTTTATTTACAGTGAATAGAAGGGTTTACGTAATAAATATATATATATATATATATATATATATATATATATATATTTTTTTTTACCAAGTTTCGGGGATATATTTGTGAATTAACGAATATTTGTTAAAAAGAAACCCACTATAGTTTAAACTCTGTGATGTTCAAAAGATGCGACCATGGAAAATATGGAAGCAGGTCGATATCCATCACGAACTTTGTTTTCCGCGTGTTATTTTAAACAGCGGGGTGTTCTCTAGTGTGGTCGGATGTCTACGAGCTCACCAAAACCCGAAATAGGGAATTGATTACGGTTACTTGGTAAGTGAGAATTGACAATATTCTCAACAAGTTTGAACACATGCATTCCGATGAAATTAGCAACGGTGTTTGATTCAAGTTTGGTTTGAGCTACTATGGTTTAACGTTGATATGATTTTAAGATCGATGGTGACTCCTCTAATGGTTATTCTATCATTGGTTGTGGAGAGAATCAATCTGAGTAGGTTGTTTGTTAACGATAATAAAGAAATACTGAGGAATATGTTCGATGTTTGTAATTCTCTTCCTAATAGAAGCACGGTCACCAGTTCTAAATGTCTTCTAGGGAGTGATTTTATTGTCTAAAAATAGAGTCGAAGATCAAATGAAGACGTACTCGGTTGTACATGGAATTTTAAATATTTTGTATGCATTTGTGTGTTGTTGTGGGTATTTCCATATCTTCATCTCGAGTTATTATTTAAGCAGTATTTGTACACAACTTTCTGTCTATAATTGACTGTGTTTAGCATCGTAGTAGACATGAAGTTTTCTTTATTCAGGGTAGAATTTAATCATATAAAGTTAAAGATTGAATTCTTGCATTTGTTGGGAATAATTAAATTATATATGTACTTTTAGGTAACATTTATATTCTATGTTACTCTGTTCTAACTCTCTTTAAACGATGGATTTCACTGTGAAGTCATATAAATAGTTTTGTAATTATGTGGAATTGTTTGAAATTTACTTATTAATTTGGTTTTGGTATATGTACTTAAATTCTTATAAATGGTTTTGTAATTATGTGGAATTGTTTGAAATTTATTTATTAATTTGTTTTACTGATATATGAAATGGCTGAAATTTTACGATTAATGAATTGTTGTCTGAGCAACATTTATTTATTTCTACAGCTTTGGTCTTTTGTTAGCATGGTGGATGTATTGTGTAATATGTTAGTTTTAGAATCCCAAATATGTGGCAATTTAAAATCTTTTATGTGGCATTAATTTCATTCGTACGTATATGTTTTAAAATTATATAAATATATTTGAAACTTAGGGCTGGAGATTTGAGTATTGTTAAAGAAAAACTTGTTATTTCCCCTCATTATCATGTTAAGGTCCCTTGATAATGTGTGTAATATGTATGTTATGACTTAATAGTTTAATTCTAGTATTTAATTGTGTTCATCTATCTGTGACTTACATCTAACATAACTTGTTATAATTTTTTTGATTGAAGAATTCAATTGGTTATTTTGACGTTGGCTTTGCTTTGTTCGCCTCAAATTTTAAAACATTTCATTTTCAAACACTAATATAATAAATAGGTTTTAAGAATGTTACTTTCAAACTCTTTATTGTATCAATAGGTTCTTAGCCAGTTCTATTTATTTTGGCAAGATATGAAGTGTTGATGAAATTTTTATTAATGATATTGAAATAAAAATTTACCTTGGATAGTATGTTCATATAATCAATCATGCCTAATTAAAGAGATTTTAATCTGTTTACTAATTTCTAGTGTGGTATTTTCCTTTACAATCACCTTATTAAATTTTTACAATCTCTTTATAATTAACAGTGTTATCATAAAATTGCAACTACCAGGACTTACAATCTTCATATGCCATGGGGATTGAGTTTTATATATCAAAATTTGATGCAATGTGTTTTAAGAAGGGTTAAGAGGCATGTACGTAGAATAGCAAATCAACGGGGTATTGATAGTTCTTCAGGTGTTTTAACACTATTCTGAAATGATTTCACTGTTTTGTTTGATGGTTTGTTTTGGAACGCTATTGATTTAAAGTAATTAATTTCACTTGAAAGAGTTTGCAATTCCATATGTTATGTTTGTATATTTTGTTTTTGTTTTCTGAAAATTAATTAGATTGCTTCTTAGATAATCAAGTCCATACTATTGTCACAAGTTTTGTATATGATCTCAAAATAAATGGGATTTGTTAGGCGTAAATCATGGTTGATTTGAATTGAAAGAATCTTACTTTCTAATATGATTATGTTGCTTATCATATTTTGAAGATCATTGAGTTAGTCTTTAGTTTAGGATTTGGAGGATTAGTTCAAATAACCTTCAATTACCTTCAATTTAAGTTTGGGTGGTATCTCTTTCATTAAAGGGTTGTTCTTCTTGAATATTTGATAAATATAGTATTTGCATTTGCAAGATCAATATTTGAGTTGAGTAAATGTATTTTCATTTGCAAGATGTAGATATTTAAGAAATGTTGCTCTTAAAATTAAGAAAAATGTATGTTTTGGGTATTCTTAGCCTCACATCCACGTTATAAAGTTTAATAACAACTCTATTAAATTAGCCTCATATTATTATAAATTTGTAACACTTGCTCTTAATATCAATAACTTTGTTTTAAATCTTTAAATCAACTATTCAGCATAACTATTCTATTATCTCATAAGTAAATCAGCAATCTTAGAAAATATACTATTTTATTACCAACCACATATTAAGAAATTAAAAGATATGTTGGAGCCATTAAGATGCACAAGCAAACTAGGTGAATATCACTTCAAGATAATGCAGTCAGATTCTCCAATTAGTTTCAGAATGAGAAACAATGCCATTTAGTGCAATTGTGATGATGATTAAACTAGTCATTTTCTGCTAACGTGAAGAGTTTGGCACTATACCCAGTTATTCCATAATACGTAATAATAGCAAAGCATAGAAAAATGCAGTTGTAGTGTATTTCTTATTTTATTTAAAAATGTTGGTTGAGATTCGCTTCTAAGAGATGCCTGTCACAAAGGCTGCCTTCTAGCAATAAATAATTTCCTGGAAATATGGAACTGTGCAAACGTTGCTTCTTGCAATTTTATTTTGATTTTTAATGTAAAAATTACTCCCAAGGCAATCAGGAATACTAAAACCAAGGCAGAGAGGAAAATATCAACTCCTTTAACTTGGAAAGATTATGAAGCCAACAGCTGAATTCAGGACATTCAACATAATGGTTATGTGCAAATGCAAAAGACAGGTTTGGGTTTAAGTTCAAAATTTTGGAAAGTCTGATCATTGTAATGTGTTTATTGAACGTCTATAATGCCTGAGTCTGCTAAAATTGAAATAGTTACCCCAAAACTGTGCTGGGTCTGCATAGGCATGATGATGAATTTTTAAAACCGTGCTGGGTCTGCATAAATCAAGACAAAGCACCACAGCCTGGTTCTGAATACAATGAATATCTGGTGTGGAAATTGAACAGAAGGCGCCATTCATATCAAGATCAAAATAATGCTTTCTGCTACTTTGTACACGCTCGCTGCACCTATGGCAGATCTCAGTTGATTATCTTTCATTGTACTGTCTATTAGGTGTCAGTCTGTAAAAAAATTATATAACCATTCCAAGCAAAACTTAAAACATCAGTCAAACAATGTTAACATGAAAACAAACTTACGTTTCGGTTACCCTGCCCCTGCTCCTGCTATGACTGTAATGATGGCACTCGGACACCTCAAGTTCATGACTCGATGTTAGAAGGTCAGAAGGAGCTGGGTTTCGATGTTGAAATGATCCTGGAGGCACAGTTTACTGCTGACTGTAATGGAAATTGCTTGCTCGAACATGAAATTCGAAAACAAGTCGCAGAAGGTCAGAAGAACTGGGTTCGATGTTGAAATGGTCCTGGAACTGCACAACTAACAGAAAAGGGCTGGATATTGATTCTGGCTTTGTAGGGTTTCGCCCCGTAAGGTCTTTGGTTACCTCCATTTTTGAAAATAAGATCTGGACATTCTGCCTCTTCTGTTTCCCACCTTTTCATTAGCCAGAAAAACCCTCGGAAAGTGCTTTGAGAAGCATCCCTCGAGTTCGGTTTCGGCAAGAAAATACGCTGCCGGACTGTTTCAGGTTGAAGCCCTGGAAGATGGAGCAATCAGTGCAGGGCAACGAGATACGATTGGGTATCGTACGACTGCCAGTCTGGCAAAGAAGTGGCGACATCAAGTTGAGATGTTGCAGAGCCGCTGGCGTGGTTTATTCTTCAGCGCCTGAGCCTTTACGAAGCAGGGCGGGGTTATTGTTCCTTGCTTCATCCGTTGATAATCATAGTTTTATCTGATAAGCCGATGACGCTATAAATGGAAGATAACCTCATAAACTGATAAGCGAATCAGCTGATTGGCAGATAACTTGATAAATAGATCCGCTGATGATAGGTGAATAGGCTGGTAAACTGATAAGTAAATCCACAGACACCAGATAAGCTAATTTGCTATACGCTAATAAGCAGATCAGCCTGACCTGAATTTGATAAGCCGATCTGCTGATAAGTTAATAAATAAAACAATGATAAGCTGATCTGCTTATACTGATAAACAGATCCAGCCCGATAAATCAATGAGCAGATCAATACTGATAAGCAAATCGGCAGATAAATTGCTTCAACAGATCAGCTGATAAGTTGATAAGCGAATCAGTGGATAAGTTAAGAAGCAGATCCAATGTTGATAAACGGGTCAGTGGATAAGTTAAAAGCAGATCAGCTGATAAGTTGATAATAAGACTAGTGGATAAATTAATAAGTAGATCAATGCTGATAAGCAGATCAATGATAAGTTGATAAAGCATACCAGCGGATAAGTTAATAAGCAGATCAGCTGATAAGTGAATAAGCAGGTCAGCAATGATAATAATGGCCTAAATGTTGATAAGCAGATTAGATAAGTTCATAAGCAGATGGATAGCTGATAAGCAGATTCACTGATAAATTAATGAGCAGATCCGCGGTAAACAACAAGCAGATCAATGACCAGATCAGGCGTACCGGTGGCGCCTGGTCGTAGAGGCGTCGATTGGCCATTGGAAAGGCGTACGTGATGGCAACCACAGTCAACCAGATTGTTAACCCAGTCTGGTGGCCATTGGAAAAGCATTTGTAATATGGTGAAGGCAATGACACAATGGCAGCCATATGATTATTGCAAGTGATGAAAACAAAGTATTAACAGTAATGAGATAATAGCATGTGGAAATTCATAAGTGTGGTTTATCAGCACAACAACAGTCATTCTTCACGTTTCCCCTAATCATTCATACCCTCCTAATTATTGTGAGGTTTGGCTCCGTGCCTACTTCTTGCGGGGAGGACGAACAGCCCAAAGTAGTTCAGCAGACTGTGCCCACGGGCCTTGTCTGCGCCGGATGGATTTGCTACAACCAACAATCCTGCTGAGGGATTCCTATCAAAGAAAGCAAACCTGGATATCAGTGCTACACTCCTCATAATAGGTAATGCAAATCAGCTGCTTTGGTAATGACCTTATAGTCATCGGAATGTTCATAGAATAATTTGTAATATTCATTGTTGACAGTGTTGTTTCAATTTGTTGCGTTGTTTTTTTTTTTTTTCAATAAATCTGTTATTATATGACATTAGATTGATGATTTAGTACAATTATATATATTTTTTAAGGAGGTTGACCTATTGAAGATTAATTGTGAGGTTGAGCTATTGTTTAGCTATTCGGTGTGGTGTTGGTTTCTTTCATGCTACTAGTGATGAAGAACCAAACTTGAAAGGTTGTTGTTTCATCTTAGGGTGTTTTTAGAAAAGAAAAAGAAAGAAAATTTTAAATATCACGAGGCTAAAAAATAACTTTATAGGGTGATTGCTTCTCTACGACTCTCTTGTATTCGACCATATATGAAGTTTACAATGAGCATCTCGACTTATCGACAAACTCTTCGTGAATAGATTGTCAAGAATTCGACGCGACCACCATAGTTTTCTGCAGTGTCCTTGAAAGGCCTCATTCTAAGAATGAGAGAAATGTTTTGGTTTCCTTTTTCGGAGGAGCAAAATACATACTCTTTCTTCCCACATTCTTTGGTTTTTCCGATTGCTACTGTTTCTGGCAGATTGATGAAATTAATTATGTTGAGCAATAAAATTTTTAGATCTGTCCAAGATATATCGGCCCTATGTATACTTTTGTTGATGGTTATGTGTGGGAGGTTAAACTCTTCTATGCAAAAGTACTTCTTCTTTCTCTCTAGCTCTTTCTTCCAAGTATATTTATGGAATTTGTCTGTAAAAAGTTTTATCTCTTTACGCATTTGTGGACACATGCTCAAACAAATACCCCATTTACTAAACATTTGTTATTTTTGCCGCATCAAGGTCTTCTGTCTTTTACACAATGTCACTGGCAACACTTGTTCATCATCTTTCTTCCATTTGCTCAATTTTTTCGGATACTGTAGCTACTTTCATAGCAATTGCTTCAGCTAGGGGCATTTTATTTCACTTCTTGTAATAGCATAAATTGCACTTTTAATTTTGAATTTGTTTGTAATCAAACGTTTTTGAATTTTCTCGATTTGTTTCCAGCACATCTTAGGATTGTGCCGCTGGCCATAGTTCTAGCAGTAAAGAATGCGGAATCACTAGAAGCCCAAGGATTAGGGTGGATTTCCGGTCCATTCTGCCCTCTACTGTTTGAAGAGCAAGTAACAACCCCCTAAAGTTCTTTTCTTTCTGCAACCATCCCAACTTGGGAGTTCTGTTTAAGTCAATTTCGAAGTGTTGTAATACGCTTCTTCCAAATGCGCACTCCAAAAATAGAACTTATGTTGGTTATTAAAACAACTTTTGTTAGAAAACCACTACTTTCGTTTTGCTAATATTGACTTGCATCCCAACCCTTTTACAAAAATAGTCGAGGAATGTAAATGTCTTGCAAGCCGAAAATGATTATACAATAATATAGGTCATCTGCGTACAAAAGAAGCACGATAACGGAAACTTGCCCAAATGGATACCGCCACTCCCTTGCAATTTAGCCATCTTTCAAGCTTGTCAATATATAACCCCAAGGAGTAGGAGACAGCCGACCTTGCTTGACCCCGATATCGCTTCTAAAACTTTCGAAATGCTAGTGAAGTTGCGATTTTGACTTTCTCTTCATACAACTGTACACGAGTGCTCTCAAATGCCCAGGTCCCAGGGCTATACGATGCCCCAACATCTAGGGACGTGTCAAGGCTTTTGAAATCCAGCAAGCAACAAAAACTGTATGACACCCAGCACTTTTCGATGATGTGCCTTAAGGATTATACAATGATCAAACTGTGGAATGTTTAGGTCTAAAACACCTTGCCCTTTAGCACGTTTATTTCTTTCTTCTACTTGCTAATTTTCTTTTCCAACATGCTTCCAAATAACTTTGCAAACAAGAGTTTGTCATTTATGGTTCTATAATTGGAAGGATTATTAGTCTTTACTCTTGAAAAAGAGTATTGCCATACTAGTTGTCCAATCAAGTAGAACCTGTTCCTTAGATATTTTTTGAAAATTTTTGTGATGTGAGGTGAAAGAAATTTTAAGCCCTTTGAATACTACGCAGGTTCATCTAGTCTTTTGCTTTTCATTTAACTTCTTGATACCCATCTCTACCTCTTGCACCGTGAAGAGTTTTGATAATACTGTGTTGACCAAGGAGGAGGGTCAACGGGATCTGCTCATAAAGTTGTGCCATAGTCAAACCATTTAGGCGCACTGTTCATTTTTAGTTTGCACCTTTTAGGTTAGGAGCTCCTTCCAAAATAATTTGGGAGTTACTTTTCCCGAGGAAAGATTGGATTTCTTCTCTCCTTGAAACCATAAAATCGGCTTTTTTCTTTTTTACTATGCTTTGCTTGTAGCTTTGAGCTTTATGTTATCCGTGTCTGATTCCTTCCACCTTCTCCTTGCCTTTTTGCATTCCTCGATATAGGCTCTGTAACATTAACCGGAAAGCAATTTTTTTTTCGGACTTCTTAATTTTGCTCTTTTGCACTCGGCAAGTGCGCTTTGAATTAAATGTGTTAATCTATGACTATGAGCCATGAGATGGGATTTCCTCCTTCTTGAAGAGCCTCTCTAGCATTATTTGAAGGTATTACAATTCTCTAGGTTTCAAAATTCTGCCTTTGAAGTTTGTTGAACACATTGATTTTTAGAGCCCTATTTGCTTTTTTCCGGTCCAAGAGAAACTTAGAAATAGATTGGCTTGTGATGCGATTTTAAGGTCCCAGAAATTTGATCTCCAATCGCACTTCCTGCATTTCTCACACAAACTATGTGAGCAAATTACATAATCTACTACACTTGCTCCATTGTAAGTATTGCAAGTGAGATTACACGGTTTGCCAATTTAGTCAACCCATTACAAATGACTAAATCGAAAGCCCCACATAGCATAAACGGATTGTTCTCCAAATATATTGTGACCTTTATCCTCTGAAATTCGTTTTCCTTGATGATTACTCTCTTCGTAAGCCGAGATAGGGTCCTTGTCTTCTTTACAACAAGAATGCCAAACGTTCACTTGGTTCTAGCATTGAAATCCCCACTAAGGACTTACTGGGCGAGAATATATGTTGAAATATCCGTTTTTAGGGGTGCAAGATCTTTGTGGTCAAGCCTCTACTTTTGTATATTTTTGAAACTTGGGGTGGTAAAATAGCATGCGCAATTCTAATGAGATTTCCATTTTACGATATTTTAAGCCAAACAAATTGTTTATTTGGGTCATTTTCTTTTTCTAATTTGAATGAAAAACGACCTTCTTTTTCTCTTACTAATACCATGATACCCGAAGTGCCCTTTGCCATTCCCTGCTGCCTTGTTCCACCTTGCTATCTTCCAATACCCTTCAAACAAAGGTGTCTTACACCAGCAATATATGTGTTTCTATGAGGCAAATTATGTCTCTACCTTCCATAATAGGCTAAACGGTCTCGTCTCCATAGGTAACCTATGAGTTCAACAAACTAATCTTAAGGAAGCACGGGTAAGACTTGGTTATATTTGTTTTGACATGTAGACTCAGGTTGGAGTCTTTATCCTTGTACCCATAATGACCTTTTCTTCCTCATTTCTTGCTAAAGAGTTTAACGCACTCTTCAACTGGCTATCATTTTGTTGCATTGTTTTGGAAGGAGAGTCCAAATTGCACAATCACGTGTTTACCTTTATAAATCCATGCTATTTTCCCTCATCTCTTGCTGCCCTAACTTTTGTCATTTCATCCCTCCTTTCCTCTTATTGTCTTCAAGTTAAATCTTCTTCTATAAAAAACAAAGAACCCCTTAAGAGTTGCTTCTTTCTCGGAATGATATCTTTATCATGCAAGTTGAGCAAGATGACTTTTATGGGCACGGCTCTCTCACCGTTGAACTTACCTACTCTCCATGTGACAATACTTGTCCTTGCCATTGGAGTTTGTCTTTCAGAAGTCTCTTGCAAGGTCAAGAGTACATTCATTTTACACGTACTCTTTCACCCCTTTAATAATTATGTTTGTTGCTCTATCCGGTCTTTCCTTGCTTTCTCTATCTTGCATTTTTTTAACACCAGATGTTTGTTTCTCCTTCCCCTCTTAGCGGAAATTGCCAGCAACTTGGGCAAAGTTTTGGAAAGTTTTGTGGAATATCTTCTTTCCTCCTTCTTTCAGTGTTTCTTCATTGTTGTCTGTTTGAGCAACTACTTTTCCCCTTATCCTGGGGTGGCTTCGCATTCATCACCTACTGTGTTTTCCACTACAAATTTCTTCATGTTTTACCTCACTTTGTAGTTGCCATTCTGTTTTCCTATTCGGAAACTACTGTGATGACAACACCTGCTCCTTGAGCTTTGTTGCTTTGTTAAACGATTTTGTTGTTATTATATGGATTGTACAATCTCTTTCAGTAGCCCCCAGCTTCTACTACTTAACCTTTCTTTTACATTTAAGAGTTCTCTCTACATAAAAAATTCGAGATGACCAAGGAAGTGAGAAGGTGTGGATGGTGGGACTATATAAAACATACTCATCACTAACTTTTCCTTTTCCTTTGGACTTGTTGCCACATGCAGGATAAAACTTGTTTGAATGTTGTTTCTTACTGAGCAATATCTCTCCCTTTGGTTTTCTTCTTTATTATCCCATTTTAGGCAAACTAGTCTCCTTTTAAAATTCCCCCGTATTGTTTGGCAGTGACCCAAACCCTTTGATTTTTCGTTGATGAGACAATTTTCGTACCCTATATCATTTGTTTCTACGGAGTTCTAAAGTTTCTTGTTCCATTCTCATGATGATATTAAGGAAATCAAAATCTGCTGCTTACCCAAGCGACCCTTTGTTTTTATGCTTAACTCTTCAATCTCATTGCTGACCACGCTTTAACTCTGCCGCTGTCACGAAAACTATCGTACACGCTTTGCCCTTGTTTATACCCTTGCTACTTCATCCTCTATCACTCTTCCTTCTTGCTCTGTCCCTATCCTCTTGTCCTCTTTTGTATAAAATTGACGAAGAACCATACATTAAAAAATCCCATTTACGGATTGCATATTCTTTCCGGAGAAGTGCCCGACACATCGGAATGAGCGGTTCTTCTCGGCTAGGTGGATGTTGCCAAATCATGATCCATAAACGATAATGACGCGGTAAAATAATGATGAAATTAAATCAATCAAAGGACAAATCTACCTTTATACGTTAGTCTGGAGCATATCTGATCGGGTTATTACCGTAACACATGCTTTTTGAGTTTTACGTTTACGTTTGTCGGTTTAAAATGCGCGAGTTGATTAGGGTTCCTCGGATTCATTGCATTTGCATAGCTCATAGTCTATTTCGTCCTTGAGCACTTGCATTGGCTTGTTCTGTGTCATAATTTGAATAATCAACTCTTCTGTTTGATTCCTTTATAGTGAAAACAAGGAGAGTATGAACCCTTCTAATAAAGCTTGGATCACCATAATGAAGTATATTATTTTTTATAAATAAATCTACTATATATATTGCATTAGATTGGGGTTGGTATATATATATATATATATATATATATATATATATATATATATATATATATATATATATATATATATATATATATATATATATATATATATTAGGTAGATTAAGCTAGGTAAAGGTTGCGTAACCTAATGAAATATATTATTTTTGCAATAAATCTACTATTATACATGACATTAGATTCGAGATTTGGTACAATTATATTTTTTTAGGAGGTTGAGCTACGAAGATTTATTGAGCGGAGATCACTCTTGTAGGTACAGCTCTCATCCTCAACCCGAGAGGCTTCCGCCGACTACAACAATATGGTTGTTTCTAACACTTACAACACCATCCTACTATGATATGATATGTAAGTCTTCTTCCTACAACGACATCCTATGTGATTCGTTGTATCATCATACGGATTAGCTATACCCAGGCTAACTCTGCCCGTTGCTTTGTTCTATGGACATCTATAAAGATCTCTTTAACGTACCAATGAACTCATTCATTGTATAGTTCTATGGAAATCTAAATATCTCTTTAACATACCAATGAAACTCATGCATACTCCCGGTTCCATTTCCGGAGGATTTCTATAGGTAGTTTATTCGGAGGTAAAGTAGAAACGAGTGAAGTTTATTTAGAGGTAATGTGAAACGAGGTGTAAAAGGGTGGTGGTTGAAAATGTAGAAATTTTTTGAGTCTTGCTCGAATTGAGTTTCTTTATTTCAATTTAAGAGGAATCGAACATTTTCGGAGGTAAAAAGTGTTGACTTAGGTCTAGGTTGTCTTAGAAAATTAATATTAGTAGTAGAATGAGTTAGTTAGCCATGAATTAGTATTTGTCTAATAGAATAACAATTAAGTTAGGTTAATCAAACCTAACTTATTTTAAATTACTTCTACCCAACAATTACCATCAAATGATCCAACAATTCAACTCCAATTACCATTAAATGATCTAGCAATTCAAGAAGAAGACATCATTAGTGTTTTCACGACGAATAACAAGTTAAAACTAGATCGAAATCTGTATTTTAGGGCTATCTCGAACTACTTATTTTAACTTACTTCTACCAACGATTACCATTAAATGATCCAAAATTCAACTCAATTATCATTTATACAATTTCCATTAAATGATCCAATAATTCAACTCAATTACCATTAAATGATCAGAGTTCAACAAGAGGAATACATCGATAATTACACGGAAACTTGAGACACATGAAAAAAGCACAAAGAATTGACATACTATGGAATTTGTAATTATCAATAAATACGAGCACAGTACTTTGGAACCCATGAAAGGCACAAAGAGCGAGGATACTATAAGAAATTTGTAATTAGTCGATTTAAACGTTTATAATTAGTCAAGTTGAGAAAACGCTTTCAAGAGCAAGATAAAGATTTCGTTACTTTTGACTACAACAATCGCCCGCAGAAGCGGAATTCGACTTCCATACTTTTAGCGCTATAATTGATACAAATGACCTCTTGTGCCATTGAAGGGTATGTTTGAAATCAAAGAATGTATTCGTCATCTTTTAAATTCATAGTCCGGGAACATTGGAAGAAATCAATGAAAATTGACCTATATATACAAACGCGAGTGAAAAGTCCAATGCGCTTGGGATATTACAATCGGATGTCTCACAAGGTTGTAATTGCAATCGAAAAATTAGAAAAATGAAAGGGTCGATGTTTACATTGCGATGCCAATTTTGGAGGTGTCCGAAGTGCATAGAAATACTTTTGTAAGGTATGAGACTTGTCTAATCTCCACACTTCCTATCTGGAAGCACTCACCAGAGCCTAAACCTTCTACCTTTTCAATAAGAGTTCTCCACACCCTGTGGAAGCTCAAACAACACACCACAAAATAAATTGGAAAATAGGACATCATCTACAACACACCATAAATAAATAGTATAATAGGATATCATCTTAGAATAGGTACAAATTTATCCCCTTTAAGAGGATATTTAGAAAAGCAACGCCAAACAATAAAATGCGATTACTTCAGAACCTTTGTTGGAATAAAATGCATTGAAGTCATTTTTGCGGCTCGGCCTTGAAATATATATGTTTTTCACTAAATTTATTTTTTAGTGGAAAAAAGCATGACCTCTCATACAAACTTAAAAACTTCAAATTCCATAAAATCTAGACATATAGAACTACGCAAAAAGTCCATTGTAAGGATATTATTGATAGCTAGTTGAGGATATTGAGTTCATAATGTATTAATTATAAAGTATAGGAACGCAGAAGGGCACACGGTGTTGGGCCCAACATAAATATGTGGTTTGTAATGCAATTTACAATATCCAAATTGTTGTCGAGCATAGAAACTAATTTTAAAGTACAAAAACATTACTTGTATTAGTAAGAATATAAGTAATTATGTGGTTTATAGTACAATTTACAATATCCAAATTGTTGTCTGACACAATTTAAAGTACATAGAACATTACTTATATTAACATAGAACTGCAGTCTTCAGGCCCAATTTAAGTACACGAACATTATTTGTGTGCTTTTAAAGGGCACACATTACTTGTATTAGCACGAAGGGCACATGGTCTTGAGCCCAAACATAAATATGTGGTTTATAGTCCAATTTACAATATCCAAATTTTTTGTCCGGCCTCGAAAACTAATTTGGGCGGAGAACGATCTTTGGGGGCCTATATTGTAGACGGACTAAACATTGGATCCAAGAATCGTGAGACAATATGATGATGCCACTAGAACCATGAGAGGAATGAGAGATGTGAAGACGATGAGAATCCTCGAGGAGTTTGTGATTGATGATACCTTCTGCTATGATATCCTTGCTATGATGTCCTTCCATTGACGTGGGCTTGTAAATTTGATTTGAGGAACAACCGAAAAAACATCTCGTTATGATGTCCTTCGATTTCTAAATTTGGCTAAATCATTAGACACGAATATGATGCCACTAAGAAATTTGAATGAAGGATGTGAATATTGAGAATCCAAAAGTTTGTGATTATTAGTATTTCCTCTACTATGATGTCCTTCGATTTCTAAAAACTGACCCAAAAACATCTATTCCATCTTTTTAAAGCTCCTTTTCTTAATTCATTGCCTATATTACTATTTTGGATTGTTGTGGCAAACAAAATTTACCAAATTACCCCTACCTTTGAATGGAGATAAGGTAACGAGAGAATTTTGTATTTCATCCAATCCATTCTTTTCCTCCCAACACTTTTAGTCGATCTATCGGTGTGACTTTTGTGTTAGCATCCAATTCATTCTTTTTCCTCCCAACACTTTTTAGTTAGTCTATCGGGGAGTGTATTTCATGTTTCAATGAAAATTTTCTTTCTTGATGCTCGGCCTTAATCATGGCATTTTATTTCTTGAGCTGAAGCCTTGATCTGGCCTTCTTGTTGATAGTTCTTTACTGCCATCCAAGTCCTCTTCCTACCACTTATCTTAATTTTCACAATTGATTATTGTTTTTCAACAAGTCTTGAGTTTGTCAAAGTTCCCATCCATTTCCATGTTGTTACCATTGCGGAGACAATTCATAGTCATTCTTGCTCCATTCCCATCAAGTTGATATTAATGTTGTTATGTTGTTGAAAAAAATTCTTAAAATTATTTCATGCCACTCCATTAACAAGTTGCTTAATAGCGACGGCTTTCTTTACATAATGAATAAGAAAAAACTTGGAAAAATAAATATATGAAAAGAATTAAACTAACCATAAACAATAAAAAACCATAGGGGTTGAATCAATTAGGGATATGTATATTTTTGAAGTATTATTTAAACAATATTTAAATCATGTTGATTTAGCCAATCAAAAAAACATAAACAAATAAAAAATGCCACCATAAAAAAATAGGTTTTGTAATTATGCCTTTTGAATGGAGATGCTAACGAAAATTTTGAATGGAGATGCTAACAAAATTTTTTTGTATTATTTAGCATCCAATCCATTTTTTCCTCTCATTAAAACTTTTGTATTTGTATCCAATCCAATTTTTCCTCTTAGCCCTTTTAATGTGTATTTCATGTTCATTGTAAATATTCTTTCTTTCTTGAAGATCAACCTTGATCATGCCCTTCCAGGTGATGGTTTTCTTTGGGTGATGTTTTTAATGGACCATCCTAACTTTTCTTCCACACTTATCTTAGTTTACATCATTATTGTTTTCTTTCTATGAAATTATTGAGTTTGTCAAATTTCCATGTTTCCTGAGTACAACTCTCTGCAACTCCATTCTCGCCAAGTTGTTGACATCCTGTGCACAATGAATAGGAATAAATTTACAAACATAGATATATCGGCAATTAAACTAACCATGGTAAAAAAATAAACAAGTGGGATGGCTTGGCACACACACCTTGGTACCATGGACAAGTATAACTTTTGAAAAGTGCAAAGCTTAGCAACCACACTTCAAAATTGAGAAAAATTGGGGGCTTAGATTCCCCAATATAGTTAGATCATATTTGAAATTAAAAGAACCATAAGTTCAACAATTCAATTCGCTTCTCGGGTTTCCCTTTAGTTTTCAATTCAGTGAATCCAGGAGAATATAAGGCAGTGGTTATGACCAATGGACAAGGCTAAATATAACATTGGTATAAGGGGAAGGGTGACCAATGATGGGGAGAGGTAAGGGTAGGTAGTATCATGTATTTGATCTCCTCCCGACATGCATAGAGTGGAAAATTCTGATCAAAGGAACAAGTTAAAAGGAAGGAAGGCCCCAAGCCTCTAAAGAAATTAAAGTTTGGATGAAGCATTGGTTTCTACGAGAAAAATCCACCGGTCTACACATGTCCAGATATAACATTTATTCATTTAACGACTTACAAAAATAATTACAAAAATGGCAATATTCATTTATATGTATAATCTTTTCGAGCCTGAGAAAGCACATATATTGTTCAAAAAAGATTAAATTTTGACCTATGCTTGTGCTTCTATTAGTTTTAGAGAAGCTTGAAAGTAACCAATACTTCAATCCCTGTTTTGTCCCTCGTCAAAAGTCTAATTTGGCAATGCTTGAAACGTAATGGAAAAATATAGAACTTAGTGAATAAAAATCTTTGCAGCTCCACGGTTTTCCGGAGCGTGCTTTATTTTCATCCTCATGTTTCTCCATAAATTTCTTCTCTTAATATCGCGTTCTTTCCATTTAGTTTTCAAAATGGCTCCCGTATCCTTGAAAATGGTATTTGGAATAGCCTAAAAAAGCTGAAGCTTCTATTTGGAACAACCTAAAAAACATCATGTTATGATGTCCTTCAATTTCTGACTTTGAATCGATAGACCTAAATAGGATGCCATTAGAGCTGAATGAGGGATGTAGAACTGAGGTACTAGGAATTTGTGATTGATGATAACGATACCCTTACTTGATGTCCTTCGATTTAAATTCGGGTTCGCATATGCGATTTGATAAGAACAACCAAAACAACATCTCTTCCATCTTTTAAGCTCCTTTGCTTAATTCATTTTATTAAGTACTACTTTTCCTCCCAACCCTTTTAGTCTGTCAATGTATTTCGTGTTCGATTACAGAATTTTCTTTCTTGAGTTCAACCTTGATCATGGCCTCACGGTGATGGTTTACGGTACAATCCCAACTCTTATTCCTATCACTTATATTAATTTGCATCATTGATTGTTGTTTTCAAGTCTTGAGATTGTCAAAGTTCACATGCATTTCCATGATGTTCTAGCACAATCTCTATTTTCTTTCCTCTATTCCATCAAGTTACTTGATAGTGACAACTTGTGTGCAATGAACAAGAAAAACTTGGAAAAATACATGACCTTATGAAAAAAATTAAACTAACCATAAACAAATTAAAAATACCACGGTACAAAATAGCTCTACGATTTACTACGCTTTGAATGGAGATATGCTACTTGAAAACTTTGTGTGTTAGCATCAGCTCTGTGTCTTTCATATTTTTATAAATTTATTTCTTCCTTCTCGGTAACCTTGACCATGGCCTTTGTTGGTGGTTTTAATACACCATCAATTCTAACATTTCACTGTATCTTAGTTTCCCTCGTTGATTGGCAAAAGAAAACCATTGATTTTTTTCTACGGTCTTGAGACCTACATCAAAGTTTCCCGTGCACTTGCAGCACAACTCCCTGCGCAACTCCATTCTCGTCAAGTTGCTAATAACCTATGCTATTAGACAATTTCAAACTTAGAAACATAAATATATGAAAATAATTGAGCTAACAAAGATAAAAATAAATAAATAAGTATAATACTTAGCACAAACCTTGGTATAAGTGGATGACCAACACGAAATGTACAAAGCTTATGGCAAGAAGTAAGTCACAAATGCGTGTTGCCACACAAAATTGAGGCAAACACGGGGCTTAGATTCCTCGGTAGAGTTATATTAGCAGAAACGGAAGAGGTCATACATTTAACATGGTTCAATTCATTTGTCGAGGGTTGCCATTTAGTTCACTTCAATGAATCCGAATACAAAGGCACGATGGTATGACGATATGGACAGAGCTAAAGATAGCAATGGTATGGAAGGTGCCAATGATGGGGAGATATGAGGTACACGAAGTATCCATGTCTTTGATCTCTTACTGGTATTATGGTGGAAAATTTACGGTCGAAGGAACCAAGGCCCAAAGCCTCCAAGAAATTAAGAGTTGGAAAAAGCATTGGTTGCTACAAGAACAAATCTCATCCTACACATGGCAAGGTATAACAATAATTAATTTCAATGTAAAAAACAATTGCATCAAATGACAATATTCATTTATATTTTTTTGTCTTTACGGAAGAAAGCATACATATTGTTCAAAAGCTTAAATGTCAACATGTGTTTTTGTTAGTTTTAGAGAAGCTTAAGTTCTTTATTATCATGTTTACGTAGCCCAAAAACCTTCACAAGTTTAATTTGCGAGCCCTTGAAACCTAATGGAAAAATATAGAACATAGTGAATAAATTATTCACACTTCATTTATTTACCAACAATGTCTTTATTTTCATCCTCGTGTTTCTCTTCACATAATTTTTTTCTCTTCTATGGCCAATGCACTTTCCATTACTTTCCATTTAGTTCTTAAATGGCTCCCATATCTGAAAATCGTATTTTGATTCTCATATTTCACCTATTGGTGATATAAGGTGAATTGGAGCATATAATTAAAATGAACATTGTTAAAAAAACATGTGAAACATTCATATAATAGAAATCAAAGTCTTTCTTATAAAAGTATATTAGAAAGGGCATCAAATATTTTGTTAGGTTTACAAGAGAGAGATGTAGTTGGAGGGGGAGAGAGGGGGGAAGAATCTTTCTTGCACTAGATGCATTGATTTTAGTGTGGTATTTGATTTCTAATCTTTATTTGATTTCTTGCACTAGATGCGTTGATTTTAGTGTAGATATTGATTTCTAATTATATTTAAATTTGCTTGCACTAGATGCATTGATTTCAATGTAGATGATTTCTAATCCTATATTATTTCTCGTACTAAATGCATTGATTTCGGTGTAGATGGTGATTTCTTATCCTATTTGATTTCTTTTTTTACTAGATTAATTAATTTCAATGTAGATGATGATTTCAAATTATATTTGGCATTGCTTGCACTAGATGCATTGATTTCAATGTAGCTAATTTCTAATCCTATTTGATTGCTTACACTAAATGCATTGATTTTAGTGTAGATTTTAGTTACTAATCCTATTTTGATTGCTTGCACTAGATGCATTGATTTCATTGTAGATGTTGGTTTCTAATCTTATTTTCTTACTTGAACTAGATGCATTGATTTCGGTGTAAGATGTTGATTTATGATTTTATTTGATTACCTTCATAAGATGCATTGGTTTCAGTAGATGTTGTTTTCTAATCTTATTTGATTGCTTGCATTCGTCCATTTATTTTCGGTGTAGACGTTGATTTTTATTTGATATAATTGGATGTGATGGTACATTCTAAAGCAATTGGATTAACATTGTGCATTGATTTCGGTGTAGTAAAATTATTAACAATTTACGTTGCTTTTTGTGTTATGGCTAACTCAAAAATATTAATATTGGAAGGCCAAAAGACAATCTATGATGTTTAGTGCAATAATTCGAGCTAAATATTTTAAATGGTTTATGATTTCAACTATTCTTTTCATAAAATCGATATGAAAAGATGACAAAACTAACTGTGATGACAATAATAGTAAGAAATAATTCAGATTGATCACAATGAATACTATTTGTAATTGAATGCATTCTTATTATTCACATTTCTATCATTCAACAATAAGCCACATTGTCACTTTGCATTCAAAAATTTTATTTCATCATTTTTCATCATTAAAGTTATTAACAATATTTATCATCCATCAGTTTTTTGAGATGATAAATATTGTTAATAACTTAATGATAGTGATAAATAAAATTTTTGAATGCAAGTGACAAATGTAGTATTATTGAATGATAGAAAATGTGAATAATAAGAATGCATTCAATTACAAATAGTATTCATTGTGATCAATCTGAAATTATTTCCTTCTACTATTATTATCGCAGGTATTAGTATCATCTTTTCATATCAGATTTTATGAAAAGAATAATTGAAATCATAAACCATTTAAATATTTGCTTCAATTATTGCACTAAACATCATAGATTGTACTCTCCAATATTAATATTTTGAAATTTTTCTATTTTTAAGCTGTAACAAGTATTAATTTTGTGTGATTTTATTTAGTCATCATTAGCATATGCCATCATACATCGAATTATATCAAATAAAAATCAAGCGTCTACAGATAAATGCATCCTGCAAGCAATCAAATAAGATTAAGAAAACAACATCACAAATCAATGAAGATAATCAAATAAAATAAATCAACATCTGCTTGAAAATAATACATCTAATTCAAATGAAAATAAGATTAGAAACCAACATCTACAATGAAATCAATGCATCTGTAGCAATCAAATAGGATTAGAAAATCAAAATCTACACTAAAATCAATGCATTTAGTGCAAGCAATCAAATAAGTTAGAAATTCTTACATTGAAATCAATGCATCTAGTGCAAGCGTCAAATATAATTTGAAATCATCATCTACATTTGGGAATTAATTAATTCAGATAAAGAAATCAAATAGAATAAAGAAATCATCTGCTGAAATATTATATAAATTAGAAAATAATATAGAATTAGAATATCTGCATTGAAAATTGAATACATCTGAATGTAACAGTAAAATACTAATTAGAAATCAATATCTACACTAAAATCAACGCATACAGTGCAGAAATCAAATAAGTATTAGAAATCACCATCTACACTAAAATCGACAATGCAATTCTTCCCTCTCCCCTCAACTACGTATATAACATAACAGGCAAAATATTTAATTGTATATGTCTGCACATAAGAAAGACGTTCTATTATATGATGTTTCATGTTTTTTTAACAATGTTCATTTAATTATATGCTTAGTCTGTATATCACCAATAAATTGAAATATGAGTCAAAATACGATTTTGGAAAGCAAGGCAAACAGAACTGTCAGCAATAGAAAAGCATTGGCCATAGAGAAAGAATTATGTGAAAAACTCTGAGATGAAAAATAAAACACATTATTAACAAAGAATTATTAGTATTCACTATATTCTATATTTTTCCATTAGAATTTCAGAGAACTCGCAAATTAGAAGCACTGTGAAGGTTTTAGATGCTCTGAAAACATGTCACCTAAGAGGCAAACTTCTCTAAAACTAGCAAAAACACATGTTAACATTTAAGCTGGAACAATATGTATGCTTTTCTCTTCTGTAAAGACAAAAAAAATATAAATGAATATTATCATTTGTCTAATTAATTTTACATTAAATATTATTAATATACCTTGCCATGTGTAGGATGGGCTATTCTTATGTAACCAATACTTTCAAAAACCTTCTTGGAGGCTTTAGGCCTGGATTTCCTTTGGCAAGTAAATTTTCAGGTTGCATGGAGAAGTAAATCAAAGACATGGAATCTCAATAATACCTCATATCTCCCATCATGTAACCTTCCTATACCATTGCTATCTTGCTATCCCATTAATTCAACGGCATGCCTTTATATCTCTGGATTCATTGAAATGATAATGCCATTTGTAAATGAATTGAACCATATTAAATCATGACCTCTTAAGATTTATTCACTATCTCTCTTTGAGAATCCTTGAGACTACCTCAATTTTATGTGGCAACCTGCGCGTGACTCTTACCGTTGTAAACTGTACATTTCGAAGTATATTTAATCCACGATACCAAGGTTTAATGTAAGTAATTATACTTATTTATTTATTTTTATCTTTGTTAATTCAATTATTTTCATATATTTATGTTTCTAAGTTTTATTAACATGGGAATTATTAGCAACGAAGCAGAATGGAAATTCTGAAAATTGTGCAGCAAATAAACTGACAAATCAAGACATAGAAAATCAATGGTTTTTCTACAATCAACGGGGGGGGCTAAGATAAGTAGTAGGAACAGAATTAGTGGTGTAAAACACCATTGCAAACCTATGTCAAATTGTGAAAGGAAAATAAATTTATAGTGAACATGGGCTGCAGTGGAATACTAAATACAAAAGTTCTGTGCTATATCTCCATTCAAAACAATAGCTATGTACATATCTTTATGGCATTTTAATTTGTTGTAATTTGATTTAATTCTTTCATATATTTGTACACCAGAGATTTTTTCTTATTCATGCACACAAATTGTCACTATCAAGTAACTTGATAAAAAATAAGAGGAAAAATAGAAGGGTAATGCTAAATTATATGAAATACATATGTTTTAATAAATCTCAAGACTTGAAAACAACAGTATGTGCAAATTAATATAAATGATAGGAAAATTTAAGTATCTTATAAACCACATCAACATAATTCAAGAGTGGAGAACCCTCAAGAAAGAAAATTTACTGCTAGGCTGCAATGCAAATGATAGACTTCATGAAATTTAGGAAAGAGAAAAATATTATAATAAATGAATTAAGCAAAGAACTTAAAAGATGAAGAAGATATTATTTTAGATTATTCTTATCAAAATCGAATATCTGCTCAAAATCGAAGAATTATCACTCTTGAGAATATTATGCACTCAATCACAAATACAGTATTCTCATAATCTTCACATCTTCGATTCTAATGGCATCCTATTTAAGATGCAATGAATTCAAAGTCAGAAATTGAAAAGGACATCATAACATGATATTTTAGGGTATTCCAAATAAGTTTGATTTTTAGGCTATTTCAAATGCCATTTCAGAATCACGGAAACCCTTGAAAACTAAATGGAAAGAACAAGTACTGAGAAAGAAAAGTATAATGGAAAACATGAGGATGAAATAAACATCTGAAAAAAGCGTGAATTGTAAAGACTTTATTCCACTTAAGTTCTATATTTTCCATTGCGATTTCAGCGTAGCTTTTGAACCAAAATGAGACTAAAAGAATTTGAGAACAGCTTCTCTAAAACTATGCGGCACAAGCATAGGTATCAAGGTATCTTTTGGAGCAATGTAATAACTACATTAACGAAAGATATACATATAAATGGATATTGCCATTTTTGTATTTTGAAAGCGAAGAAATGAGTAATTATATCTTGACGTAATGAGACGAGGATTTCTTGTAAGAAACAATGCTTCATCAAACTAGTGCGGCAATTTCGACACCCAACATTCCTTTGATGTCGGCCGCTCGGAGGAGATCAAATACATATTACCTACCTCACCTCTCCCCATATTCCACTATACCAATGTTATATTTAGCCTTGTCACATTAGTCATAATCCTCACGCTATATCTCTGGATTGGAGTGAAACTGAAATTTTGTAGGCGAATTGGAGCCATGTTGAACTTATGGCCTCTTTAATTTGTGTTCAATCTAACTATATTGGGAATCTAAACCCCAATTTTCAATTTTTGAGTATGAAATTTGCTAAACTTTGCACTTTTCAAAAGTTATATTTATCCATAGTACGCAGAATGTGTCGCTATCCCTTGTTATTTTACCGTAGTTGGAACATATATCTATGTTTGTAAATTTATTCCTATTCGGCCATTGCGGATAATCGAAGCAGCTTGGCAGAATGGGATACTTGAAGGGCAATACCGAAGAGAGCATGGAAATTTGACAAACTCAATACCCATGAAAGAAAGGCAATGTGTCTAAATAAGATGAAATTGGTGGAAAGTTAGGATAGTCCGCGTGCATCAGCTGCGTAAAAACCATCAGCTGGAAGAAATCATGATCAAGTTGATCTTCAGAAGAAAGAATATTTGCAATGAGAACATGAAATACACATACTAAAAAGTAGAAAATTTGGATTGGATGCTAAATACAAAAGTTTTAGGCTGAAAAAAAAAATGGGTGGATGCTAAAATATTCTAAAAAAAATTTTATTATCTCCATTCAAACACCGTTATTTCAAAGGTAATAATTACAAACCTATTTACAATAGTGGCATTTTATTTGTTTATGTTTTTTTGATTAGCTAGCAAATCAGGTAATTTAAATATTGTTTAAATAATACTTCATAACGCTGTAAGCGTCTAGTCTAGCTACACCCCCCCTATGAACATTGTTTATGAATTGGGTCTAATTCTTTTCATATATTTATTTTCAAGTTTTTCTTATTCATTATGCCTGTGTCATGTATACAACTTGATAGAGAATGGAGAATGCAGAAACACTAAGGAATTTTCACAAACATCTTACCAACAACATTATCAACTTGATAGATAGATATGAAACTCTTGAAATTGTTCACATTTCTTGAAATGGATAAAAACTTTAAACTCCAAGACTTGTTGAAAACAATAATCAATTGTGAAAATTAAGATAAGTGGCTTAAGAAGAGACTGAGATGAGTGCGATAAATATCAGCTGCAGAGCCATGATCAAGGTCGGCTTCAAAAAATGGCCGGCGAAAATTTTGAGAACATGAAATACTAGCTGATAGACTAAAGATGTTAGAGGAGGAAAAATGCCGTACAAAATCACCACCCGATAGGCGGCTAAAAGTGTTGGGAAGAGAAGAGGTGGATGAGAAATACACAAAATTCTCTGAAGTACACTATCTCCATTCAAAGAGTAATAGAATTTTGTTTGCACACAACAATCCAAAATAGTAATATAGGCAATGGAGTAGAAAGGCTAAAGATGGAATAGATGTTTTTGAAACATACAAATGAAAAAATTATCATGAAATAGAGGTTATCATGATCTAAACTTTGGATTCTCAATATTCACATCCTTCATTCGGTACAGGTAATCATCACTATTCGAATCTAATAATTTAGCCAAACTAGAAATCGAAAAGTGCCAGATATTTTAATTATTCCCTCAAATCAAATTTACAAGCCCGTCAATGGAAGGGCAGCTAGATAGCAGAAAGTATCATGTCCTACTGAATTCTCATCGTCTTCACATCTCATTCCTCTCATATGAATTCTAGTAGCATCATCATATTTAAGTCTGCATTCTTTAGATCCAATGTGCTTGTCTACAATATAGGAGCCCCAAAGGCAATTTCTACTACCCCAAGTAGACTTCTATCTTCAGACAAGAACAGATGTATAAAATTGAACTATAATATAGCTATGTTAGGCCTGGCTATATAGCCGTGCTAATACAAGTAATGTAGTGCCCACTGTGCTAATACAAATAATGTGCATTAATAATTTAGAATTAGACTTCATATTGCCCTTCATGTTAATATAAACAATATTTCTGTACTTTAAATTATGTGAACAACTGAGCAGATATTATATAAACCACATAATTACTTATATTCTTACTATTACAGAAATGTGTTTTTATGCTTTAAAATTGGATTTCTATGCTTTCATTTAACAATTTGGATATTGTAAATTTACCACAAATACATATTTATGTTAGGCCCAACAACAGTATATATACTTTATAATTAATACATTATGGGCCAGATATCACCATAACTAGCTATCAATAATATCCTTGCAGTAGACTTTTTAATTAGTTCTATATGTCTAGATTTTATGGAATTTGGGATTTTAAGTTTAGGTTGAATTAACTTTCTAAAAAATGGGAATTTAGTGAAAATTATACTTCAGAAATTTATTTTAAATGACTCATTCCTTTTTATTCCAGCGATGTCTTCAATACCTTTGCATTTAATAACTTCACATTTTCTCTAAATATCCCTTAAAGGGATAAATTATACCTATTCTAAGATGATATCCTAATATACTATTTTATTTAGTGAGTGTGTTGTAGATGATAATCCTATTTTCAATTTTATTTGACAGTATGATATGGTTTAATTTCCATGGTAGGAGAACTGCTATTGGAGTAGAGACTAGGTCGGTAAATAGTAGGAGTGGAAATTAGATTAAAGTCATATACCTTACATAAAGTATTTCATGCACCGAAGCATTTTACCTCAACAGCATCGCGTATATCGACCCTTTTCGGCCTACAATTTTGATTCTGTGTATGGGCGCATCGATTAATAATATCCCAAGCGATATTGACTCTTTCAGCTGGCGTGCTTAATATATGAGTCAATTTTCATTGAATTTCTTCCAATATTCCTGGACTATGGGTAAGATAGCGAATACATTCCTTTATTCAAACATGTCCCTTACGGAAAATGAATTTATATCAATTATAGCGATTGCAAAATATGGAAATCATAATATTTACCCATGAAACATTTATTATGAAATCAAAAATAGCGAAATTCTAATGCTATGGCGAAAGCGTTTCAATTTGTAATTATAAGATTTAAATCTGACTAATTACAAATTTCATAGTATCTGCTCTTTAATGCTCTTTCATGGAATGATACCCACTGATATTTATTGATAATTACAAAATTCCATATTATGGTAGTCTTTATTAATAAGTGTAATTATCGATGTATTCCTCTTGTTGAATCATTTGGATCGGTACAATGTAGTGGATTGGGTGTGGGTCATTTAATGGAAAATTGTATATAAAATGATAATTGAAGTTGAATTTTGGATCATTTAATAGTAATTGTGAGTAGAAATAGTTAAAATAAATTGGGATACATTATAACTACAAAATAAGTTGATTTGATCTAGTTTTAACTATTATTATTAGGAAAACAATGATGTATTCCATAATCCTTAATAATAATTGAGATGAGTATTAGATCATTTTGATAATATTATTAGTAAAAATAATTTAAAATAAGTTAGATTTTGGTCTTATTGTATTACAGATTGTATATTCATGGCTAATACTCATTCTACTACTAATAACAATTTCTAAGATTTAACCTAGACTAAGTCTACACCTGCTGAAAATGCTGATTCCTCTTAAATTCAAATAAAGAAAACCGAATTAGCAGACTCAAAAAATTTCACGGCCACCCTTTACACACATTTCACATGCCTCTAAATAAACTTCACCTTTCACTTTATACGAATTAAACTTCACCTACTCCTCCTGCAGAAAATAAGCTAGATAAAATGAAATTCATTAATATGTTAAAGAGATATTTAGATTTCCATAGAGCAGGCAGCTTCATTAATGCGACAAATATCCATAAATTAAACGAATAGTTAAATATAACTAATCCGAATGATGGCTTCTAGCCCAATCACATGAATAAAGATGATATTGTAAATGTGAAGACTTACATATCATATGTATAGAATAATTATAGTACGAAACAACTCATAGATGTTATTTGAAATCGTGAAAACCTCTTGTAGTATATGTAAAATTGTCTGCCTCTTAATAAATCTTCGTATACCTCTAAAAAAAAAATATAATTATATAAATATAGATAATATATATATAATATAATTTATTATATATATAATATATTTCATTATAGTTACGCAACCCCTTTACCTAGCTTAACCTACAATATATATATATATATATATATATATATATATATATATATATATATATATATATATATATATATATATATATATATATATATATATATACCAATCGTCTCACGTATATAATAGTAGATTTATTGCAAAATAATATACTTCATTGTAGTGATCCCGAAAACTCTTAGAAGGTTCGCCTCGCTATTTCATATGTTGGAACTTTGAAATAAATTGATATTCAAATTATGATGCGAGAACAACAATACATTCTGGTAAAATAAACTATAATAAAAAATTATAAACGGCGAACTAATCAATACTGCTTATTTTAAAACATTAGCAATAATAACTAAAGCATTAATGATACGAATAACGGCGAATTATACTCAGGCTTGAAAAATTATCCTTTGATTATTTAACATATTCTTCTGCGCTAATAATATACTATAGTCATATTTAGCAACATCCATCGCTGAAAATCGCCATTAGTAACGCTACTCTAGAAAAATGTAATCGAAATAGAATTTTAATAGCTATGAATTCTTAAATCAATTTTATCTGAAAATAACAACAACGAAAACATAAGAAGAAACGATAAACAATAACGAAACAACGCTAATTCGATGAATATAGTAAGCGTAAATTTCGATGAAATTAACAACGGAGATTAATAAATTTTCGATTTTGGCCCGAATTTCCTGCTCATCATGAAATCGACAAGAAAACTTTAAATACAATAGAAACAAATGACAACATCAACAGCGTAGATTTGGAGATATACAAACAATATAAATTTGAGACTACTTCGTCTAAAAATGGCAGAAATCTCAAAGAAGTATTACTTGAAACAAATTTTATTATAACAATCCAAAGAAAGAAATTTAGTGATAGTATGCTATATAGTCACATCCACCTCTCACTTGGTCATCGACCTTTATATTGAGAGAACTCTTAGAAGAGTTGGAAATAGTAGAAGCTAAGCTGAAAAATTGTCTGTCCCGTAATGCTGACTCCATCGGCCTAGCAACAACAATACGGCGTCTCACGAAGCGAATGGCAACGCTGCATATTAAAAACATGAAGAAATTTATGATAAGCGAGAAAATAATACCCGCAAAGTATTGCTCAAATAGTACTTGATAATCAATTATTGTCTATACTAGAAATCAGGTAAATAAATGAAAAGCAAGAAAGAAGCTGAATAGAGCTTAACAAACATATTCTAAAGGCGAAAACAAACTAAAAATAAAGATGTACTCTTAACGCTACGAAAGACATGAAAGACAAGCTCAACAAAATCTATGTCAAGCATGAAAGTAAATGAAATTCAACGTGAAAACTGAGCTACATAAAGAAATCATCTTACTTAACTGCATATAAGATATCATTAATCAACTCAAAAATTTCTCAATTTTTTATAGAAAATTTAAGCATAGGCAACAAGAAGAAAGGAGAATGAAAATAACAAGAAATTAAAGGCAACAAAGATAACATAGACTATAAAATAAAGTAATGATATAAATTTGAGCCTCCTTTAAAATAATGTAAAAGCGCTTCAACTTCTTTAACAATAATCGTATGACAAAAGCAGAAAAAAGATATTTATTTATATCAAAACAAAAACAACGTAGAAATTTCGCAAATTCATTTGTAAAATACGAAAAAATTATGAAACTACTTGAAGAAAACCAAGACGCAATTTGCCTCATGAAACTTACTGTGAAGCATGAAGAAACAGCTGTTGGTATTGAAGATAGCGTGTAAATTTGCTGTAAAAGGCTGCCAACATTAATATAATTATCAGAAGAAAAGAAAGATAGATTTCATTATTTAAAGAAAAAGGGCAAATAAACAATTTATTTGGCAAATATCGAAAGTAGTCTCAGCCAAAATACTTGACGTATTTTTGCACGCAAGACTCAAAAATATAAATGAAACGACCCTCCCTCGCCTAAGCGTGCTCGTCTTCTCGACAAATGAAGTCATAGTGGTTCAATGCTAGGCTGCAATTAGCTAACGTGCTGTTATGAAAACTGATGACCCTATCGCTACGAGAAGTAATCATCGTGGAAGCGAGAATTTCAGAATAAAGCGCAATATATTTGAAATTGCTTGCTTATGCTATATGAAAGGCTTTGACAATCGTATAAATAGGTAACTAAATTAGAAAATGACAATACTCACTTGCAATACTACAATAGACAAATAATAGATATATAATTTGCTCATAATTTAATGTGAAAAATGGAGAATGTGATTGAAATCAAATTTGAGACTTAAAATGAATCTGTAATCTATTTAAATTTCTCTTAGGCGGGGAAAAGCAATTTAAATTCGAAAAATCAATGTGATAACAAAATCCCCAGAAAGCGAATTCTTACGAATCTAAGAAAGTATAAATACCTTCAAAATAATGCTAGAAAAATACTTCAGAAAATCCCATCTCGCCAACCTTCATAATCATAGATTAACGCATTTAATTCAAAGCGCACTTCTTGTAAAACAAGAGTAAATCCTTCGGTAATGCTGAACAGCGAAAAATGCAAAAAATAAGAAGAAAATGAAAAAATCGAACATTTGAACAACAAACTCAAAGCGCTGATGTAAAAAAGAAAAGCGCATTTTATAGTTTTAGAAGAAAATTTGTCTTCACCGGCCCAAATTGGCCTGGAAAATATCAGGAAATCTGCGCCAAAAACAACATTGCAACTTCTAAATAGTTTGATATACCAAGACAACTTTATGGCGAAGTCCAAAGTCCTCCTTAATTGACACGGACACAAAACTCACGGTGCAGAGGCTCAGAGTGGGTATCAAAAGTTGAAACACTGAAAAGACACCTAGATAGCTCAACGAGAAATATGCAAGTGGGGCCATTTCTTTCACCTCACATCACAAAAAATTTTCAAAACATCTTCTGGCCGGGGGTTCCCCCTTGGTGGATATAACTAATATGGCAATACCTCTCTTTTTCAGAGTGGTGGCATCAAATAATGCTTCAATTATAGAACCATATGATAAACACTTGTTTGCAAAGTGCAGAAGCATGTTGGAAAAGAAAAATTAACGAAATGAAAATTAGAAGAAAATAAACGTGCTAAAGCTAGCGAGTTTTTAGACCTAAACATTCCACGGTTGATCATTATGCTTTAAAACCATCGTGAAAAAATTTAGAAAATAGGAAGAAGTTTTTATTTAGCTGTTGAAAAGCTATACCCCGATTTCTAAGAGATAAGCAGAAACTGAAATGGAAAATTTAAGCATTTAGCGAAATTTTGTACCTGTAAATTGTATGGGAGGTGAAGTCAGGAGAATCGGAGCCCATCGCTAGCATTTGCAGAGACCCAGAAGCGATATCGAGTCAAGCAAGATTGCCTCATTATCTCCTGCCACACAGGTTATATATTGACAAAGCTTGAAAATGGCAAATTCGTTATCGAATTTCTTTTGTAATGCGTAGATGACCTTATGATGATGCTTCAATTAAAATAACTAGTTTGCAAAAAACATTTACATTCCATGACCATTTTTGTAAAGGGGCAAGGTGCAAGTCAATATTAGCAAAGCTTGAAAGTAGTGGTTTCTCTAACAAAGAAACATAACCAACATAAGTTATTTTGGAATTTACATTATATTTTGGAAGAGACATTCCATCTTTCCAGTGACTTAGTGAGAACAAGTTGGGATAATTTGAAAAGAACTTTAGAAGAAAGCATTTTATGCTCTTCAAAACTTGATGTGAAAACAGTGTGGGCTGAAAATATATAACTCTTTTTTGGAAACTTCAGGCTGATTTCATTATTCTTGCGGTTGTGAACTATAGGCCGGCATACCTGGCCAAGATGCGGTAAACAAATTTGAAAATTCAAAAGTTGATTACAAGCAAATTCAAAATTAAAGGTACAATTCACTATGCTATTATGTTAAGTAGCCGAAAATTTCTCCTGGCAATTGCTATGAATGCGTAATCATAAAGTATCTGAAAAATTAATATAGGAAAATAGCTAAGGGTATGTTTAGTAATAAAAAACGAACAGATGCATACAAATGAATTTATTAAATAGAGTATTTTGCTTTGAGCATGTCAATCTACAAGCGATGAAAACAAAACTTGTTATGGATAAATTTTTTTTTAACCTACTTAGAAGAAAGAGCTAGAAGAAAATGCTACATAGAAAAGTTAAACACATAACCATCAACAAACATACATAGAAACAATCTTGGAGATCTAAAATTCTTATTGCTTCTCAATTAAAGACTAATTCTCATCAGCACAAGATTGTAAACTTGAGAATAGCTGGAAAAGCTTCAAAGCAATAGGAAGAAAATGCTCAATATTTTGCTCCTCGAAGAAATGACAGAAAAGAGCATTTCATTCTGAAATGTAGACCTTCAAGACACCGAAAAAGCTATGCGGAAATGGCTTGAAATTCTTGGGATGTCAGCCATTTATCGACAAAAATTTGAGTAAACCTAAAGAAAATTACAGAGTCGAATAGAAGGACAATGTATCATAATTTTGTATAAAACAGACATTAAAATTCTTTCTTTCTTTCTTTCTTTCTAAAGCACCACAAAGATGAAACAGCAGCCTTTCCAGGATTTGGATTCTTCATCGTCTAATAGCAATAGAAAGCCAACACCATAAATTCTTCAATAACTAAACAATAGCTCAACCTCCTCACGAATTGGCTCTTCAATAAAGTCAACCTCCTTAAAAATATATGAGTATACCCAAATCACCAATCTAATGTCATATATAATAATAGATTTATTGAAAAAAAATCTGTAACTTATATAAACAAACAACAACTAACAATTGAATATTCAGTGATATTCACAAGTGAACGTGCATTGACTATGGAGTCATTACCCGGCGGTGATTACCGTAGGCAACTTGGAAAATGTAATTAATTACGAGGATTTAGTTGATAAGAATCACGGAGATTGTTAATTTGTAACCATCTGGCAGCGTCAGGCTTATCTGGCAATCTGCCGAACTACTGTGTTGTTTATCCTCCGCTAATTTGCAAATAAACTCACCAATATTAGGAGGCGGCCTGAAAATGATGAAACTGGCAGAGGCGATCGTTGCCGACAATAAACCTATTATCCGCATTATTAATGCTGTTTTCTATCATATAAATAATCATAGCGTATATCATTTCACCATGTGCCATGTGTCGCTCTTTCAATGGCCAATCATGAGATCATTTAACGCAATCGGTGCAACAAATGCCGCATGTCATTCTTCAATGGTAATCGGAAGCGCCTCATTGGCGGCCACTTTAACAGCGTCAGATCTATCATTTGATCTGCTTATGAAGCTTATCAGCGGATCTACTCATTAATTTATCGTGATCCCAGCATAAGCGTCATCTGCTATGAGCAATGTAATCAACATCAACGGCGAGCTTGTGTATCATTGCTGATCTGCTTATTCACTTATCATCGTCTACGCTATGCTTATCGTAGTATTTATCGCTTATCGGCTGATCTATACTCAACATTGATCTGGCAGTAAGCACATCACTTTAGTCTGCTTATCGCTTATCAGCTCGTCTATGTAACATCGCACAATCTTATCGCGTTGATCTCGCCTGCTAACTTATCCGCAGTGCCTTGTCAAACGCTCAACAGTCACGCTGTCAACCTCACTTCGTTTGCCATCAGTGTTGATCTACCAATTTGACTGTACGAAACAGTCGACGCCAACGTGGCGATCAAAAACATCATTGTCTACTTATTAACTTATCAGCAGATCAGCTTATCAACTTATCAGCTGATCTGCTTGTTAACGTATAGCAGTGGCTTATCTGGTATCCTGCAGGATTTACTTATCGGTTACCAGCCTACCTATCATCAGCGAATCTCATTGTCAAGTTATCTGCCAATCAGCTATGATCTCATTATCCAGTTTAGCAATTCTGCTCTACTTATAGCGTCATCGGCTTATCGAATAAACTCATATGATTATCAACGATGAAGGCTAAGAAACACAACTTCGCCTGCTTCGCAGCGTGAAGGCCTGAAAGCTGAAGAATAAGCCACCATGGCCTGCAACATCTCAATCATGGACGGCTGCCACTTCTTTGCCAGACTGGCGATCGTACAAATGCCAATCGCAGTCCCCTTGTTACGCACCGATTGCTCCATCTTCAGGGCTTCAAACTCGAAACAGTCCGGGCGACGTATTTCTCTTCTGTGGCCAGAAACCTAACTGAGGGATGCGAAGTACCTACGGAGAGGTTTTCTCATTAATAGAAAAGTGGGGAAGCGGAAGAAGTAGAATGTCAGATCTTATTTCAAAATGGGAGGCACGTTCGAGACCTTGCAACGAAACCCTACAAAGCCAAGTCAATATCCAGCCCTTTCTGCGGTTCCAGGACCGTTTCCATCGAACAGTTCCTTCTGACCTTCATGACCGGTACCTTTGAATTTAGGGTGTCCGGTAAGTTCCCCGTTGCAGTCATAGGCAAATTGTGCAGTTGGGATCATTTCAACATCGAAACCCAGCTCCGCTCTGACCTTCGTGATCGAGCTTATGAAATTTGAGGTGTCGAGCAAGCAATTCCCTCATTGCAGTCATAGGCAGGAGCAGCTTAACGAATGGCCGAGCGTGCCTGAACATTGTTTGACTGATATTTTTTAAGTTTTGCTTGGAATGGTTATATATTAATTTTTTTGCACTAACGAGGTAGAAAAGAGCAATGAGAAATCAGCGAGATCTGCCGCAATGCAGCAACAAAGCAGCGAAGATTATCATTTACGATCTTGGATAGAAGATCTATGCCTTCTCTGTTCAATTTCCATGAATTCGATGATTCATTATTCAAGAACCAGGCGAGTGCTTTAATCCTTTGATATGCAAGACCTTTTTTGATTTAAGTATAGTCATCGCAGTTTATACGGAGCCAAGTGTAATTCATTTCAATTTTAACTTGAACCTTTTAATAGACATTCCACAAAACACATTGAACTTTCCAAAATTCTTGAACTCGCTAGACGCATCTTTACATTTTGTAATAATTCGTATATTAGTATAACCTATATCCTTTCAAGTATCAGAGGAAAATTGATATTTTCCTCTCTTAAATTGTTTAGTATTCCCGGAATTGCCTTAGGAAATAATTTTACATTAAAAATAAAATAAATTGCAAGTAATCGCACAGTTACACAAAATCTATTGCTAGAAGAGCAGCTTTAATGACAGGCATCTCTTAAATCACTCTAAACCAACGTACAAATGAAATAAGAAATACAAAAAAAATTTTTTAACTGCATTTTTCATATATATAATGAAGTAATAACTGGCATAGATACCAAACCTCCAACAAGTATTCGTTTAATCATAAATACAGGCATTGATATTATCTGAAACTAATTGGAAAGTCTATAGTTGAGCTGCATTATCGATATTCACCTGAATTCTTGTACATGCACTTAACAGCTCCTTTATCTCTTTGACACCCAATATGTGGTTCAATGAATATTGTATATTTTCACGCAAGATTAATTGATTTATTTATGAGATAATAGGATGGATTATGCTGAATGTTGTTGGAATTTAAATATTAGTTATTGACATAAGAGTGTTATTTATAAATTTTATAACTGAAATAATTTAAATAGAGTTGTTATTAAATTTTATAATTTGTATGTGAGGGTAAGAATACCAAAAAGCAAATACATTTTTTCTCAACTTTAGTATAAACATTTTTTGAATATCTAGATTTTACAAATGCAAATATATTTACTCAACTCAAGTATTGATCTTGCAAATGCAAATACAACATTTACTCAAGTATTCAAGAAGAACAACCCTTAAATATGTAGATACTGCACTACAAACTTAAATTGAAGGTAAATTGAAGGTTATGTGAACTAATCCTGCAAACTTAAACTGAAGACTAATCGAACAAATCCTCAAAATATTAAATAAGAACATAACTTCATTATGCAGATCTTCAGAATTCAAATTCAAATTGATGACTAGCTTAACAAATCCGGATTTATTTTGAGATCATATACGAGATCATATACACAGCTTTGTGACAGTGGTATGGACTTGATTATCTAATAAGAAACCTAATTAATTTTCAGAAAACAAAACCAAATATACAAACATAACACATGGAATTGCAATCTTTAGGTGAAATTAAATTTACTTTAAATCAATAGTTATTCAAAAGCAAACCATCAAACAAAAGAACAAACTATTTTTTAATAGCAAGAAGACAATTAGTTGATTTGTTATTCTACAAAAGCAGGCCTCTTAACCCTCTTAGCAATCACATTGACTCAAATTTTGACATATAAAACTCAATCCCATGGCATAAAATATCTGGGTAGTTGCACTCTTATGATAAATTGTCATTGTCAATTATAATTATGATAAATTTTTATTTCAATATCACATTGAAAAATGAAGTTGAACACTTCATATCTTGCTAAAATAAAGAGAAAACATGGTTAAAAACCTATTTATTACATTAAAGGGTTTGAAAGTGGAACATTCTTAAAATTCTAAAAGCAAAGCAAAGCCACTGCCAAATAACCAATTGAATTCTTCAACTTCAAAAAATTATAACAAGTGATGTTAGATGTAAACTGCATGTATAGATGAACACAAATGAAGTCATTGTAAAATAAAACTATTAAATTTCAAGGCAACATACATATTACACACTTTATCAAGAGACCAAACATGATAATGACAGGGGAAATAACAAGTTTTTCTCTAGACAATACTCCAAATTTGTCCTTAAGTTTCATTGCCGCATAAAAGGTTTTAAACTGACACATATTGGATTCTAAAAATAATATATTACATAATACATCCCACCATGCTAACAAAAGACCTAAAGCTAGGGAAAATAACAAGGTTGTCTCTAGACAATAATTCATTAATCAATAAATTTCAAGCTATTTCATATAATTACAAAACCAAATTAATAAGTAGCTTTCAAACAATTTCATATAATTACAAAACCATTTATATGAATTCTATGACATATAATTACAAAACCAAATTAATAAGTAGCTTTCAAACAATTTCATATAATTACAAAACCATTTATATGACTTTTATGAAATCCAACGTTTCAAAGAGAGTTGAGAATTGAGAATTAACAAAGTAATATAGAATAGAATACATTATAGCAAGCAAATATAATTTAATTATTCCCAATGTATGAATTCAAGCTTTAACTTATAAGGTATTAAATTCCACCCTTTTAGTTATATACACTTCATGTCCGCTACGATTTTGAACACAATTTGCAATTATCGACAATGTGCCAAAAAACCACATCACAAAGCGCAACACACAACTTTGAGAATGAAGATATGGAAATAGCATTCACAGTTCACCACACAACTGCGTTACAAAATATTTAAAATTATCGTGGACAAAACTGAGCACATCTTCATTCGATCTCAGTCTAATTTTAGACAATAAAATCACCCTGGAAGATACTTTGAACTCCACTGTGGTTGCCATTAGGAATATAATTACAGACACTAAACATATTGCTCCAATATTCTTTATTATCATTACCAAACAACCCACTCAGGGATTGATTCTCTCCATAACCAACGGTAGAATAACCATTAGGAGGAGTCACTACTAGATCTAAGCGACATATCAACGTTAAAACCATCGCAACTTGAACCAAACTTGAATACACCACTACTACTAATTTCATCAGAATGAATGTGTTGAAACTCGCTAAGAATATTCCCTACTTTATCATAACTTGCATCAATTCTCTGTTCGGTTTTGGTGAGCTCGAAGGCATCTGAGCTCACACTCGAGAAATTCCCATCATTTAAAATAAAAAAGGAAAACAACATCTCGTGATGGATATCGACTGGCTCAATATTTTCTTCATGGCTGCAACTCCGAACATCATTGTGAGATTTCTCATAAACTATAGTGGGTTTGTTTTGAAAAAACATCTGTTAATTCATAAATATATATCTAAAACTCGGTAAATTTTTTTTATTCATTTACAAAAATCGTTCTAACCATCTAAATAAAGTTGAGGCGCATGGGAAATCGTGATCCGTGGGTTGGGAAAGCTACTCATTCTCCTTAGATACCTTGAAGCCATTTTCTTTTTTTGCAGCTCAACCTTGATCATGGCCTTGCAGTGATGGTTTACTGCGACGTCCCAACTCTTCTTATATTAATTTTCATAATCGATTGTTGTTTCCCTGCAAGTTCTGAGTTTGTCAAAGTTTCCATGCTATTCTGGAACAATTATTTGTTTCTTTCCATTAATAGCGACAACCTGTGCATAATGAATAATCACAAACTTGGAAAAATAAATATATGAAAAGAATTAAACTAACCATAAGCAAATAAAAAATGCCACCATACAAAATTAGGTTTGTAATAACTACCTTTTAATGGAGATATGCTAACAAAAACTTGTGTATTTAGCATGCAATCATTTTTTCCTCCTAGCCCTTTCAGTCTATGTATTTCATGTTCACTACAAATTCTCTTTCTTCTTTCTTGAGGCTCGACCTTGATCATGGCCTTGCAGTGATGGTTTTACTGCACCATCCCATCTCCTCTTCCCACGACTTATTAGTTTCAATCATTGTTTGTTTTTTTTCTATAGGTCTCAAGTTTGTCAAGTTTCCATCTCTGCAACTCCATTTCTGTCAAGTTGTTGATGACCTGTGCACAATGAGTAGCGCAAACTTAGAAACATATATAAATGAAAGCAATTAAACTAACAATGATAAAAATATAAACAAGTGGGATATATTAGCACAAACCTTGAGATCATGGATAAATATAACTTCAGAAATGTACAAAGCTTATTAACAAAAATAAGAGTTACAAGAAAAATCGAGGCAAACTTGGGGCTTAGATTCTCCAGTATAGTTAGATGAACGCCGAAATTGAAAAGGTCATACATTTAACATGGTTCAATTTGCTTGCCAGGTTTCCCTTTAGTGTCGCTTCAACGAATCCAGAGATATAAAGGTAGAGGATGTATGAACAATGGACATGGCTAAATGGAATATGGGGAGGGTGACCAATGATGGGGAGAGGTGAGGTAGGTAGCATCCCTGTCTTTAAACTCCTGTCTGAAATGCACGCATTGGAACATTTACGGTCAAAGGGACAAGATACAAGGAAGGAAGGCCCCAAGCATCCAAAGCAATTAAAGTTTGGACGAAGCATTGGTGGCTACAAGAACAAATCATGGTCCTACACATGGTAAGATATAACAATTATTCATTTATTTTTTTAAAGATAATTAAACAAATGACGATATTCTTTCATATTTATATGTCTTTTTAGGCACATAAAGCACATATATTGTTCCAAAAGCTTAAAATTTGACTTGGGTTGAATCATTAGACTTGAATATGATGATGCCACTAAAACTAAATGAGGGCCGCCAAGACTATGAGAATCCTAAGTTTGTGATTGATGCTAACCTTCTATTATGAAGTCCTTTTATTTCTAACTTGGCTTGAAAATTTGATTTGATAAGAACAACCCATAAAACATCTCTTCCATCTTTTAAATTTCCTTTGCTTAATTCTTGGCATATATTAGTGTTTTTAACACTTGTGGCAGACAACAACTTACAAGTACTATGAATGGTGATAATGTAAAAAATACTTTTGTGTATTTATTGTATCATGTATTTCATGTTCAATGCAAGTTTTCCTTCTTGAGGCTCGACCTTGATCATGACCTTGCCTTGCATTTCCATGCTGTTCTGGAACAATTCTCCATTTCCTTTCCCTCCATTCCCATCAAGCTGGGACAACCTGTGCACAATGAATAAATAAAAACTTGGAAAAATATATTATGAAAAGAAGTAAACCAACCATAATCAAATAAAAAATGTCACCATACAAAATTAGGTTTGTAATTACTATCTTTGAATGAATATATGCTAACAGAAATTCACCATATGAAATTAGGTTTGTAGTTACTACCTTTGAATGGAGATATGCTAACATACATTTTTGTGTATTTAGCATCCAATCCATTTTTTGTCTATTTCATGTTCGCTGCAAATTTTCTTTCTTCTTTATTGAGGCTTGAAATTGATCATGGCCTTGCAATGATGATTTTACTGCACCATCCCAACTCCTCTTCCCACCACTTATCTTCGTTTGCATCATTGATTGTTTTTTATTTGCAGGTCTCGAGTTTTTCAAAATTTCCATGTTGCTTTGGCACAACTCTCTACAACTCCATTCCCGTCAACTTGTTGGTGACAACCTGTTCACAATGAATAAGTCTACAGGTCTCAAGTTTTTCAAAGTTTCCATGTTGTTCTGACACAACTCTCTAAAACTCCATTTATGTCAACTTGTTGATAGCCCACACATAAATAATATGCACAAACTTAGAAACATAAATATATGAAAGAAATTAAACTAGCAATGATAAAAAATAAAAAAATGGGATAGTTTAACTTAGAGAAAACCTTGGTATCATGGATAATTATAAATTTTTAAAGGTACAAAGCATAACAACCAAAATAAGAGACAAATGCTTGTTGCCACACAAAATTGAGGCAAAATTGGGGTTCAAATTCCCCAGAATAGTTAGATCAGTAGCAAAATTGAAGAGGTCATACATTTAGCATGGTTCAATTCATTTGTCAGGTTTCCCTTTAGTGTCACTTCAATGATTCCAAAGATACAAAGTCAGTGCGTATGACCAGTGGACGGGTCTAAGTGGTATATGGGGAGGATAAGCAATGATAGGGAGAGGCGAGGTAGGTAGTATCCCCGTCTTTTTATCTCCTGCCCAACATGCATGCATTAGAACATTTATGGTCAAATGAACGACATACAAGGAACCAAGGCCCCAATCCTCCAAAGTAATTCAAGTTTGAATGAAGCATTGGTTGCTATAAGAACAAATCCTGATCCTACATATGGAAAGATATAATAATAATTCATTTATTTTTTCAAAAATAACATATGAAAATTTTCATTTATATTTTTATGTATTTATAGGAACAAAAAGCACATATATTGTTCCAAAAGTTTAAATGTCGACCTGTGTTTCCGTTAGTTTTAGAGAAGCTTCAATGCTTTAGTCTCATGTTTCTATAGCGCCAAAAGTTTCAAAAGTATACTTTGCGAGCTTAATGGAAAAATATAGAACATAGTGAATAAAGTCTTTACAATTCCATAGCTTACCACTACTGTGCTTTATTTTCATCTTTATGTTTCTCTTCCCATGATTTCCACTCTTCCATGCTCAATGCTTTCCATTCAGCTCTCAAAATGGGTCCTATATTCTTAAAAATAGTATTTGGATTCTTATATTTCACCTATTAGCGATATAACATTATGAATAAGAGCGAATAGTTAAAATGAACATTCTTAAAAAACATGTGAAGCATTCATATTATAGAAATCAAAGTCTTTCTTATACAACAATAATCACATATGAAAAAGAAAACTAGAAGGGCATCAAATATTTTGTTTGGTTTACAATATATTAAAGTAGTCAATGACATTGGGTTACTGCATTTTTCTTTGTGCATGTGATGGTAAGATGGAGCATTGAAGTTTTTAAGGAATCTAAATTTCCTTCAGGCCTAATATCGTCAACCCAACAAGGTAATTACTCTAAATTTTTTTTCGGGTTGATTCCATTTAGAATAAAAACAATTAGTGTTTTGTTTCCTTTAACATCGACCTTCGTTTGCTATTAATACCCACCTAAGTCCATTGTCCTTGTGGGAAAAAATATATGCTGAGGAAATTTTTTTGGCTTGTTGGACCCTTCTTTATTGGATTTTATCAATCATTTATCTTAGGAAATTGTTTCAAGAAGTTAAAGCATCATTAATAGAAATATGATTATCCTCATCGATTCATATTAATCTTGTTGAAAAACAAGATATGAAGAGTAAGGGATTGCTATGTGGAGTAATGCCCTTAATAAGGACATTACTCTCAGAATATTTTTGGGTTGATTCCATTTAGAATAAAAACAATTATCATTTTGTTTCCTTCAACATCGACCTTTGTTTGCTATTAAGATCCACCGAATCCCATTGTCCTTGTGGGAACAAAATATATGTTGAAGAAATTTCTTTGGCTTGTTTAGATACTTCTTTATTGGATTTTATCAAACATTTATCCTAATAGAAAGGAAATTGTTTCAAGAAGTTAAAGCATCATCAATAGCAGGATGATTCTCCTCATCACTTCATCTTAATCTTGTTTAAAAACAAGATATGAAGAGTAAGGGATTGTTATGTGGAAAACATGCTTCACAAACAAAATAGGGAATTAGAGGAAATGAGCATACTTGAAATCATGTTTCATCAACAAAAAAGAGATTCAAGGGTAAATGAGTGGGCATTGATATGCCCATGTTTCTCTTGTATTAAATTTTGTACTCTATGCATTAATGGACACATATTCCATACATACAACCACATGGGCCCGGTGGATTGTCGATTGTGGATTGTAAAGACATTTTTAAATGGTGAGTTGTTGATGGAGGGGATGATGGAATTATTTGAGTAAAATGAGGGAATTTTCAGAATTTGTGATCAAGAATTGATCGAGAAAGGTGAAAATCAAGATTTTGGCCTACAACTCCAACTAGATTACTTCAATCAATTTAACACAAGGTATATTTATCCATTTAATAAAGCTACTATTATCCATCATCCCAAGGTTTTGGTTAGCTAGCGAGAAATTCCTATGCATGAATCAAGAACCAACTAGTAGTAGCACCATCAATAGTAGAATGCTTAGCCACTACATTGCTTTTTATTTGTTAGTTGCTCCATGTGTTTGTTGAGATTTTGTGTATTTTGGGTAGCATCAGTTGTGCTCTAGGTTCAAATTTTTTAGGAAGGACTAGAGTTCACTTGATCTACAAGGCCTAGAAAAGGATTTGGGAAATTTCATCTGGTTTAGGAGATATTAAATTAATTAATTATTTTAATGTATTTCCTAAGTTAAAACTTAGGAAAATAAAATAATTAAAGTGAATTTAATTAAACATGTGATGAAATTGTCTTAAGTCACACAGATCAAGCTTTATTTTAATCTTAGCCATTGATTAAAGATCTAATATTGGTCATTGATTTGTCAATGAGAAAAGTATAAAGGAAAGGCTTGGGGTCAATTGTAACACACACAGAGGCAGAGCACTGAAGCTAAGCTGAGATTCTAGGGCGGGGTTGCTAAGAATTCTCAAAAGTGTTTCAATTGCAGAGAGGGGAATTTAGACCTAGGGGATGATCTGATCCCAGGGTCTAGAATACACAAGAAGCATAGAAGAGATTAGGAAAGACAACGCAGAGGAAGGCAACAAAAGAAATAGTGGATGACAGCAGCAGCAACAGCAGACGGCAGCAGCAAAAGCAGCACCAGATGATAGTAGCAACAACAGCAACAGACGACAGCAACAGACAGCAGCAGTAGCAACAAGAACAACGTGATTTTTAGGAAACCCTTCAAGGGTTACGCAAAGACCCTTAGGGGCAGCGTAGTGACTGCGTCACCCAGTCTGGGGTAACGCAGTCCCTTCCAGTGATAGCGTTGACAATTTGGAGGCCATCCAAGGCTGACGCAGAGCCCAACAATGCCTTCAGAGGTTGATGCAGAGTCTTTCAAGGGTAGATCTGGGGTTTCTAGGCCTAGATCTAGCTGAGTTCTATAAATCCTGTTTGAGGGTGTGGATCAGTCAGTATTTTTGGTCTTAGATCAGCGAGGTGTTGCAGATCAAGAGTTTTCTCTATAGGGTTTTCCAGATCTGGAACCCAGAGTTGTGTATTCAGAAATATTCTTAATAATAGAGCCCTCGAGCAGCCAAATATCGATTTTCCCACATTGGGTTTTTCCGGGGACAGTTTGTCCAGAAATAACTCTATCACTTTGTCTATGTGTGCATATGCTTATTCTAGATCTGAATTGGTAGAGATATGTTATGTGTTTTTCTTTGATGTTAACTTGAATTTATTCAGTTGATAACTTGTATAAGTAGGAGAATATTAACCAGACTAACAGAAATAATTTCTGCATAAGAAGTAAGATTCAGAAATTTGTACATGGTATCAGAGCAATTGCAGATCTAGAAGGGTCACTAGTTGAAGCATCTGAAGGATCTAGCTGCAAAAAGTAGCTGGAAAGGCAGCATAAAAGAAGATCTGAAGGGACAACACAATTTTCAGGAGGAGATTCACACAGAGGGAAGGGTGACATTATCCAGCGCTGTGCCCTAGCAAGCCCACGCAATTACTGTGCAGAGGTAGCTCAGAAAAAATGTTGGTTAGGTCTGAAGCTAACCGGTGTGATTCATATCTGAATCTGTCAAATCCATAAAAGTATATAGAAAAGTTGCAGGAAATTCGGAAGAGCTGGTGGGGTTAAATGTCTGAAGTTTTCAGATTTTTAGCCTTAGCACAAGTGATAAATATTGGGAAGAGATCAGCTTCTCAGAGAATTTCTTGCCAAAGGAAACTTGCAGTTTGATCAGAGGATCAAAGAAGAAGCTGAATCATAGTTGATTTGGTAGATTTCCAAGGAGGGAAATCAAGTGTCAGAGGGAGCAGAGGGTTCCTGGTTCGAAAAGGGCCCTAGATCCAAGATCTCTAGCATAGAGAAGAGGAGCTCTGACACATTTTGAGCAGATGACTCCTCATGGACTGCATGATCGGGATAGGCTAGAGGGCTTATCAAAATTTTCGGTATGGAAAGCTAGGATCCTGATTGTCCTTGAGGAATATGGTCTAAGAGACCATGTAAAGAATACCCTGGCCACACCGACAGATGAGGATCTCGTACAGAAGCATAGAGAAGCTGTTGGGCATGCCAAGTGGCTGATTATGGATAGTATGAAGGACCATATTGTACCACACGTAGCTGAGAAGAAGAAAACTAATGAGATGTGGAAGGCCTTGACTTCTCTATATGAGGGAAAATCAATCAAAAGAAAGATGTTGTTGGAGGCCCAAATGAGTTCATTCATGATGACCAAGGGAGAATACATTGAGCATTTCCTCTTCAGATTACAATCAATTAGGGATCAACTAACCACAACAGGTGCAACCGTAGATGATGCAATGATAGTCAGGGCTGCCATCAATGCAGTCACGGATGAGTGGGAAACCTTTGTCCAAAGTATCTTTGGCAGAGCAGACCTCTTAGATTGGGACAACTTGTGGTCGATCCTGCAGCAAGAAGAACTATGAAGGCTCACCAAGAAGCAGAACATCCTTGCATTGAGCAAGGTCAAGAAGGAAGAGGAGGAGGATGCAGCCTTAGCATCAAAGAAGTAGCTGAAGAAGAAGAAGGATCTTTCTAAGATCAAGTGCTTCTAGTGTGGAAAAATGGGACATTTTTCCAACCATTGTCTAGAAAAGAAGAAGGACAAGGAAGCATATTCTTCCAAAGCAGCGGTGGCAGACGATGGGTCAGCAGATGACGTAGCCATGAGCGCTCATGAACCACGAAAGTGGGGCGACATAGATCTGTAGAGGATCTACAGAAGTAAGGCAGGATCCTTGGGCAACTCATCTCTTGGAACAACAAGCGAGCTACATCAGCCTTAAGACAATAGTGGGACAAGTGGAGCAGTGGGTGCATAGATCACAGATGAGGTAGAGGCAGAGGTAGATCTGAAGGCTGGGAGGAGGAGCGCAGAGCAAAGCAGCAACAAAAACATAGAAGCAGTAGTAGCGCAGAGGTTGATGTGACTTCAGAAACAAAGAGCAGTTCTTCTTACGCAGTGCAGAGAGCTTTAGAAGGACAGCATAGTGCAGCAGCAGCGTGATAGATTTTAGCACAAGGAGCTGATGTGAATTCAGTAGTGCAGAGGGAGTCTGATTATGCAGACAGAGCTATAGTTGTGCATCGTTCTTTTGATGCCAGCACAGATCTGTAGCCTATGGAGCTTCAGTGATGAGGATGCATCCCATCAGACTTGCTTGTCAAAGATTGGGCAGGAGATTCAGTTGTTTCTCTCAACAACTAAAGTTGCAGTGTAGAAGATCAGCAGTGGCAATGCTATGAGCAGCATAGATGCAACATATTGAGATGGAGCTACAGTACAGTAGTTGGTAGAGTCATGGGCAGTAGTACAGAATGACAGCAGCGGTGCAGAGTTGAGTGGCAGGAGGCCAAGCTTCAATAGCACAGAACCAGTGCCCAAAATCATGTAATGCATAAATGTGATGTATTGCTAGAGCACACCCTTGGTGCTAAGAGGGATTGTTGAGATTTTGTGTATTTGGGGTAGCATTAGTTGTGCTCTAGGTCCCAAATTTTGAGGAAGGACTAGAGTTCACCTGATCTACAAGACCCAGAAATGGATTTGGGAAATTTCATCTTGTTTAGGAGATATTAAATTAATTAATTATTTTAATGTATTTCCTAAGTTAAAACTTAGAAAAATAAAATAAATAAAGTGAATTTAATTAAACATGTGATGAAATTGTCTTAAGTCACACAGATCAAGCTTTCTTTTAATCTTAGCCATTGATTAAATATTTGATATTGGCCATTGATTTTCAACGAGAAAAGTATAAGGGAAAGGCTGGGGGTCAATTGTAACACACATAGAGGTAGATTACTGAAGCTAAGCTAAGATTCTAGGGCGGGGTTGCTAAGAATTCTCAGAAGTGTTTCGGTTTCAGAGAGGGGAATTTAGACCAAGGGGATGATTTGATCCCAGGGTCTAGAATACACAAGAAGAAGGGAAGAGATCAGTAAAGACAGTGCAGGGGAAGGCAACAGTAGATGATAGCAGCAACAACAGCATCAAATGGAAGTAGCAGCAACAACAGCAGCATACGGCAGTAGCAGCAATAGCAGATGGCAGTAGCAACAGCAGTATATGGTATTAGCAGCAGCAGCAGCAAGGACATCGTGATTTTCAGGAAACCCTTCAGGGGTTACGCAGAGACCCTTAGGGGTAGCATAGTGACTGTGTCACCCATTCTGGTGTAATGCAGTGCCTTCCAGTGATAGCGCTGAGCATTTGGAGGCCATCCAAGTCTGACACAGAGCGCAGCAGGGTCTTCAGAGGCTGACGCAGTGTCTTTTAGGGGCAGATCTGGGGTTTCTAGGCCTAGATTTGGCCGAGTTCTGTAAATGTCGTTTGAGGGTGTGGATCAGTTAGTATTTTTGGTCTTAGATCAGCCAAGTGTTGTAGATCTAGAGTTTTCTCTGTATGGTTTTCCAAATCTAGAACCCAGAGTTGTGTATTCAGAAATATTATTAATAATAGAGCCCTCTAGTAGCCAGAGACCGATTTTCCCACATTGGGTTTTTCCGAGGATAGTTTGTCTAGAAATAACTGTGTCACTTTGTCTATGTGTGCATGTGATTATTCTAGATCTGAATTGGTAGAGATCTATTATGTGTTTTTCTTTTATGTTAACTTGAATTTATTCAGTTGATAACTTGTATAAGTAGGAGAAGCTTAACCGGATTAACAAAAATAATTTCTGCATAAGAATTAAGATTCAAAAATTCTACAGTGTCATGGAGTTTTGAGTCTATGGATGTGGTAACTAGTTAGTCAAGATGGAAGAAATATAAAGGAGAAAATTTTGATCCCTATTGGTAGCTTAGAAAACTACAACAACCTATAGCAACCCATATTTTGTAGATGACATACTAGAAACACCTTCATCAGAGGACAAGGTTGTAAGTGCATTAATACTAATTCTACCCTTAAATAGATTTACTTCCTTAAAAGAATATACCTCCTCTATTTATCTCGAGCTATAACTACATACTTCCTTGATAGATTGTACTTGGAGCTAATATCTCTGTGTATTTATCTCAATATGCATCTTAGGTGTTGGTAGTTCTAGGGCTTCCTTAGGTGTTGGTAGTTCTACCACTAATGATACTTACACCACCACTGTTGCTAGTGTTTTTTCTTATGGGTAAAAAATTGGAACTACTTCTGGGTATGTAACTACTCATTATGGAAATGTTCGTGCTATACTCATGGGTATGAAACTACTCGTTATGGCACTATTCATGCTATAACTATCTCTGCTTCCCCTACTAGTGGATTAGAAACCCTATGAAGGGAAGTTGTAATAGAATTGACTTCCTTCATCATCCTCTTTGAAAGCATTGTTTTGGGCCTCCCTTTGCATCCTCCAAGGCTCATGTTGCATAACTATTATGCTCGACCTTTAGGAAGTTGGAGTGCTCGATACCCAAAGAGGAGAGCATAATTGGTATGCAAATCATAATAACATTATAATAAGGTTGAGAAATGACCTAGTCATCTAGGAAAGGAAATATTTCATTAAAGACCCAAAGAGGAAAGCATACCTAGTATGTAAATCATTACAACATTGAAGTAAGGCTGTGAAATGACTCAGTCATTGATGCAAGGTGGTACTTAATTAAAGATAAAAAGTCTTGGAAAGACCCCATGCCCTCCATACCCAACCATGCTCGAATCTGGACCAACTAGCTAGGAAAACCTATATGAAGAATCAAGACTCTCGACAAGCTGGTATTTGAACCACACTTATACTAATCTAGGGTTTGGCAAGGACGTTCATTATTAAAGGGTCCCTATTACCTCATATTTTGCATGAGATAACTATATCTTGGGAATTTTTTTTTATCTTTATCAAGGTTTATCATGCTAACTGAGGAATATGTGACGTTAGAAAAATTACATCAGAAGAATCACACTATAGTGGTTTTTTGAAAACTTGCAACCTACATGCCAAAAAACATTCATTATTTAAATGAAAACTAAATAAAGATAGATAAGGTCCATGAATAAATACCTAAGGGCATGTGGAATTGAATGAAGGGAATTTGTACCAAGTGGGAATTTTGTCCTAGGTTATGGCCCTTATTAAGGACTTTCAACTCCATCCACTCTTCAAGGATATGAAACATCTAGTATGGATTTAAAAATGGAAGCTTTTAGTTCTTTGAATGAAAACTTGGTAAGTGCTCCCATTCTTGTATTTATTCTCCTTGGTTAACATACCTCTTCCTTTGTCCTACTCTACCTATGTCTCTGCTCCACCATTGCACCCTGTAATAGTTCTCTCCTAAAGTGTCCCCCCTCTATAAATGCTTGGCATTCGCAATAAAGGCCTCTCAATAATGGAACTCCCCTATGTTTCTTTTGGTAATTGACTCTAAACTATATTAATTCGAAAGTAGAATAGTACATATGCTACACGCTGGTTTGGTAAGCTGTGCTTAGCCAATCTCAACCTTTGTTGCGTAAGTATGGGGCTGCCTCCTTGGAGGAAACTAGCCTGAAAAAGACATCAAACATAAAATTACAAAGTGTGCCATAGAACCAGTGAAAATAGAGGTTATGTGATAATAAAAATCATGACAAAAAACTAAGAAGAGCTGAGTTGCTGCACAATCATGAGTCTTCTACATCATCATAACTATCTGGATCTTCCTCCACGATGGGACATGTGTACTGTAGCGCAGTGACATCCTCTTCAGCAGTAGGTTGATGCAGAGGCCTAGAAGTAGGTATGTAGAGGATGGGAGCCACTGGGTACTCGACATCCATGACTCACGTCCAGGTGCCTTCCGAGTCCATTATCGAGACATATGTGTCATCCTCTTCATCCTCCTGTGATGGAAGAGGCTCAATCTTGCGGGTCAAGGGGTGCTCCTGGTGCACAATGGTGAATTTTCGTGGCTCACTTCTGCCTCTTTGCATCACATGATTGGGGGCCCCCTCCTCTTGGTTGAGTTTGGGACTCTAGGGGTCCTCTCTAACGTGACTTCCCAAGGAGGAGCCTTCAACAGATTCCTAGAGTTTATCTGGCCCCTTGTGGTAGCGACTAGGGAGCGCACCTCTTTGGCCATCTCTAATGGTTCATTGGCACAGTCTAGGGGCCATGGTCAGATGAGGCAGGGGGTTGATGGGGATCTGAGATGGGGTGAGGAGCAGCTCTGACCTGAGACGGGAGGTGCGCAATGAGGTGTTATTGGACAGGGAGGTACGCTGATGGAGGGTGCACAGTAAGGGGCACAGGATAGTGGGAGCACAGGTTGGTGAAACTAGAAAGGAAGGTGGATCCGAGGTGAGGCGCGCATTAAGGGGAGTACACAACTCGGGGGATTCTACGAAAAGTAGCACTGAGGGGGAGGCTGCACAGTAGACTGGGCACGCAGGAGGGCTGGGACTGAATCAAAAATACCAGAAGGAGCAGACTATGAATAACTCTGTTCTGTAGGTCCTCCCCTTTTGTAGGGTTGTGACACATGCGAAGATGTTGAGTAGTATTATGCTTCGCTCGCAGCTGGATGCTGTAACTAATTTCATGATTATGAATGTGCGTGGAGTTATGGCCGCATGCCATATTTGTCCAGGAGATCATTGAAGAGATTGTAGCAGAGAGGTTCCCCTAAGCGGATGTTGATGTCTTTGCATGTCTTCATGATGCCTGGTCTCTGTCATCTCATGTGAATTATTGCAGGAGTGAGGATACACGTTGTGTGAAGGCTTACGCTGCAGATATTCATCATCTCGAGTGTGGGAGAGACTGTGTTAAAGCGTGCTGTTACTGTTACCCGCATCCAGGGAGGAACTCCCCTATGTTAAGCAGGGAAGCCAATTATGATTTATTATCTGTCAAGTTAGCTACCTTCCCAAATGAATGATATTTTTTATTTCCATCAGAGGAGCAAAGGATTTACCTCTCCCTTTGTACTGCTATGCCTATATATCTACCACTTGCTAAGCATATTCATCAATAGAAATATTTTTTATATGTAATATTTAAAATTTTCCATCATCTAATTGGAATATTAGAGTTCTTACTTTTCTTATTTAATTAAGTAAATAAAAGGGTGGAGGGACCCATAAACCCAGTAGATGAATAAAATCCACTTCTATAGTGTGAATGTGGGTTAGTTAGATAGTGGATCGACATTATGGAGTAGTGGAGTAGCTTATTGATGAAGGAAGAGTGGAGGTCATAGATCAATAATGAGGAAGATGATGGAGATAGTGGATAAATAATGATGAAGTGATGGAGGAATTGGTGCATTAAATGCACACATGATGGAGGGAGTGGAGAGTAATTACAGCAGTGATGGAGATCATGGAGGAAAACACAGTATTTATGGAGGCTAGTGGCCACATGTGCAGCGCAGTTATGAGGTGGGCTAAGGCCAGGGAAATCTCACAACCATAAAAGGAATATGAGGGCAGCAAAGCAAATAATTATGAATATTATTATTTTTTGGTATTTATGACTTTCTGCATGCTTCAGCTGTTTAGCTAAGTCTGTTGTGCTGTTTAGCACATAGGTGTCTCTGAGCAGAGATCCCACCCTTATCCATGGGGGACTTCGAGTGCCTACTCTGGAAAGGTTTCTTTGAGAAAACATTCATCATCCGACAACAGTGCCACATTCAGCTCCTCTCTTTAGCACTTCCAGCTATAGGAATTATGCATTCCTACACTAGGGTTTGAGAGGTGGAAGGTAGTTCTCAGCATTTTAGTTGGGAAAACTGTGGAGGGAATAGCCCTTCACCTTGTGCATCCATTGCATTATTCCAAGAGTAGAATTTTTACATCCGGCATCAGGCCATAATTCTACTCCTCTATGTAGTAGTAGTTACTGCAGGAATTACACATTCCAACAATATACTTTGAGAGGAGGAAGGAAGTTCCAAGCATCTCAGCTTGGAATCCTGTGAGGGATCAACCCCTCACTTGGTGATATCATTTCCATCAGTTGTGAGAATAATTGAATCATCTAGTAGTAGGCTACAACATCAGCTCTCTTGACAGTGCAATCACTTCCAACAGTTGTGCAGTTCAACAACTGCAACTTGAGAGGAGAAGCTAGAACTCAAGCTTTCAGCTTGGGAATCAAGAGAAGGGGCCAACCATTAATGCATTGATACAATTGGGTGATATTGTAGTGGTTATATCATCATTTCAGCCCCATACCAATAGTTACCCAGGGGGAGTGCATAAGTCAGTCAGCAGGGGTGCAGTTGGCAACCCAAAAAGGGCCAAAAATCCAATGTCGAAATCTGGCCAAGCCATTTCTAGGTTTTTTTGGGTTTTTCGAGTAGAGTCCATGGTTAAAATACCAGATATTTGTGAGCACTCCAGCAGCCTCCCGCACATGGTTCTTATTCCCAATAGGAAAAACAGTAGCAGCAACACCATTTCCAGTACTGGGATTTAGAGTTATTTAAGCCACTTCCTGTTGGCTTGGGTGCATATTCTTTGGAGCACTGTGTACTTTATTTTTATATTGATTATAATGATATGACCTAGCTATTTCTGCTCATGGTTATGATGTCTTAATGTAATTTCCAGTTGCAACATATTTCTGTCATTTTCCAAATTTTAGTGCTATATTCCTGTTTTGCTTTATTTCGAATACTGCATATGTTCTATATTAATGTATTTCCCATTTTGGAATATTGCAGTGGTATCAGAGCATTATCTTTGGCTCAGCTTGTGGGAATTTCATTACATCAGAAGAATAAGAAGAAGAAGCAAAAAAAGAAGAAGTATACAATGGCGGAAGGGATTAGTTTTGCCAAAATACTTTTCCAAACAATTTAGGATCTCACCATGGAGATCAAAGAAATGAGAGTAGAGAGGAAAAGGGAAACCTCAAGAGGTTTTCATAATGGAGAGAGTCCCAGTACTTCATATAAGTGGTGTAAGCAACCAACAGTGCAACTAGTTCCACAACGCCCTACTATGCCCACTTTCCCTGCAGAAGGAAATGAATGACATGGAGATGGAGGATTGGAGCATGAGACCCTGAGTGATTATCTTGCAAAGTACAGATTTAAATCTAGAGCATTCAAAGAGAATTTGAATTTCCAGTAGTTTTTCTAGATTAAAGAGAATCAGAGACCCCACAACAACAATAAAAGAACAGGGCACACACAAAATAGATTCTTCCTACCTACATTTGATGGGTCATCCACAAGCACGACAAAATATTGGATGGAGAAGTTAGATGATTTCTTCCAGCTACACCCAGTAGCGGAAAAGGGGGCCATTGAGATTGCAGCACTGCACCTTGAGGGTGAAGCAAATGATTGGTTGTTCAGAAATATGGAGCATGCAAGAGTGACTGTGTATGCAGAATTCACTCAAAGGTTGGTAAAGAGGTTTGACAGAAGAAAACTGGAGGCACTTTCCATTGAAACATTTTTTGACATTGATGAGGAAGTATATGAGGAGAAAAAGGAAGATGTCAACATTGATACTCTGGGAGAAGATCAACTACCACCACCACCAACTGTAGTAGAAGTACTTGCATCAGTGGGAGGAGCACTTGCATCTTTGCAAGATTTTCCTAAGCATTCGACATTGAGAGTCATAAAGTTGCAGAATTTAAAGGGTGTTGGAAATGAGTCTGTTGACCAATTTTGGTTCATCATAGATGTTGTGTGGACAACGCAGCAGATAAATAATGATAATGTTAAGGAAATGCAACTAGCTACTGCATGTCAATAACACACATTGGATTGGTACATGAGGTATATGGAAACGAACCCTAATGCAACGATAGATGAGCTTAAAACCACAATGAAAGAGTAGTTCAAAAAGCCAAAATAATACTTTAAATGAGTGACCGAATTAAAGGAGATCCAACAAGAAGTGAATGAATCTACATGGGAGGCAGATCAATGATTGAAGCACACCATTAGGGATGGAGGGTTTACTATCGAAGAAATGCAGCACAAAGAATGGTTCATTTCTATGTTGTTGCCGCATTTGCACCAATCCTTAAACCAACTAAAGATTGCGACACAGGCTGAATATGTGGAGATCGCCATGAAGTTGGAAGCCTCACCTGTACTAGCTACAAAGGTTGGGGCTCAGAAAATACAAATCCAATTAGTTTCATTACACTTAGAAATACAAAATCTACGAAAAGAGAAGGAAAAGGATGTGTGTGTAGGAGTATGGTGCACACGTTGTAAAGTTGAAGGGCATCACATGGATCAGTTTCCTGTATATAATAACTATTTGGCAGTTGAAGGACAAAGTCTGATTAAGACTGAAGAAGGGCCTAGTGAAGTTCCCAAAATATGGTGGGTGATTTTTCAAGCCAATGGACTTCACATAACAAAATTATGCCCTTGGCTTGGTGAATATATTCCAGTGCTACAACAACCTTACTGCACCTTTTTTCTATTTGTGGGACACGATGAGAATAATTATCACATCTTTGATATAATTATCGATCAGGCTACTTCGTATAGATTGCAGGCTGAAGGTAGACGACCGAATTCACCAGCATCGTCATTTGGGCACAATAGATTTCGAGGAGGAGGAGGAGGAGCTGGTCATGGAAGGGGACAACTCATTTTTTATAACTATGGAGAGTCTCATAATTTTCCATGTGGTTGTTCGAATCCAACACAACAATATTTCAGGTATTGTAGACAGTCTGATCATTTTCTTGAATATTTCCCTATATTGTTTGCAAAAATGCAGGAAAAGAAACTGCAGAAACCTACGCAGAATGTTAAAATGATGAGAGTGGAACCATGCATTGAATACCTTAACATAAATATTGTGACCAGAAGCAGTGTAAAAACTGGAGAAGATAAATCAAAAGGTGAGAAACCTATCACCGATGTTTGTGTCCATAGAGCTCCTTATAAAAAGGAATGGTTCAATCTACAAAGGGATAAGGAAACCTTTGTTGCAACAAAGAAGGACTTCGTGGATCCTGGCACATCTAAACTACCAAGCAAGCTTGCCATGGATGAAATAATTTTTGCAGGCCTGTATCAAGCTTCTACGCAAAAAGAAGGAAATTGAGAATCTTAAAGCTCTGATTAATAGTTGCACGAAGAAAGAGCATCCTGAGATAGAGCAAAAGGTTTTCAATGATATTTACAAGAACAAGAGAAGAACTGGTCGAGAGATGCGCATGACTGGTTAGATAGGTGAGTTTGAAATGGGCCAAGTGATTTTGGATCTGGAATCTGATTCAAATGTACTACGAAAGTAGGCTTAACATAAAATGCGAGAGCCTAAACTGGAATGGTCTGCAATATAGCTACACATGGAAAATCAACAAAATATTATCCTAATGGGTCGACTTTCTAGGGTCATAGTTGATATTGAAGGAGTTAATGAACTGGACGAATTTTAATTTATTCAAATTATTGATGAGTTAGACCCGTACCCTGCACTGTTGGGTTTGGATTGGGCTATTGACATGGATGCTATCATCAACATCAAGCACATAAGTATGGTGTTTGAAAACAATGGAACTAGTGTTGTGATCCCACTAGACCCTGCAGAAGGACAAAGATACACAGAACTGGTACGCGCAGAAGAGGAAGTTTATCATATCTACAAGCTAACTACGGGAGATGAATATTGGATCAATCCTACAACATATGGTAGGCTTAGATAGGATAGGGATAGTTCGTTGCACTCAGACTTAGACGAGGAATTGGAGAAATGGAAAAAACACTTGCATGAAGTATCTACACTGCGCTGCAACCGAGTTACCAAATCTCTACGATGTATATCCTCTGAGGTTCAGGAATTACCTTATTATGATGGTGTAGGCAGTCTCAATTATTTTTTAGATGAATTCGAAAATGTTTTTCTAGAGACACAATGGTTCCATGCACTTGAATTAACTCTGTGCTCAACCCCAATGCGGTGGTGGGAAACACACAAAGCCAACTTTGTGGATTGGAAAGAATGTACCCACATGATGCAATTGCGATTTGGACAACCCAATACCAAGTTGGAAGGAGTCTATGGTGGAAAAAAGGATCCGCTCATGCATTTAGCCAGGTGGACACAACCTCGGGAGAAGAGCCACAACTAGGATACGTGAATACATTCATTCATACTTTAAGTGGGATACCTATGAACTGGTACCTAGAGGCTGAGTTGCGATGTGGTGCGACAGAATGGGCTGCACTAAGGGAAAGCTTTGTTTTAACCTTCAGTTTTGACAGTGGATTCCCATGCATCAATACTGCCTTACACACGATTCAAGATGTGATCTTTGATGTGCCAAAGAAACCAAAAGACTAAGCCTTACCAGCATGGTATGCGCAGATGAAGGATATAGTTGAATTTCAGAAAGTGACTATTGAAGATAATGAGAAATTCTGCCCAAGGAACATAAATATCCCTGAGTCTGAAGGTCACCGCGTAGTTGTTGGGCCTATGGTTGAATTTCTATATGTGACTAGACCCATGAAGATCAGGCAAGTCAAAATTGGAATAGAAGAGCAACCTAATATTTCTAAAACAGGGGATTACTGGGATAAAGATATAATGGCTAAGGTTGTGGAGTTTCTCGTTGAATAGCAAGAATTATTTCCCACAAATTTTTTAGAGTTAAAAGATATTTTCAGGGATATTGGTGTGATGAAAATCACTTTGAAGCCTGATGCTAGGCCTATCAAGAAACACCCTTACATGTTGAATCCTAATTATAAACAAAAGGTCAAGGAGGAAATGGAGAAAATGGTTGTTGTAGGGATCATTGAACCAATAGAAGAATCAAACTGGGTAAGCCCCATGGTGGTCCAAGAAAACAAGACCAAAGGGGAAATCATGATTTGTGTGGATCTTCACAAATTGAATGATGCCTGTGTGCATAACCATTTTCCAACTTCATTTTTTGATGAAGTATTGGACAATGTGGGAGGGAAGGAGGCCTACTCATTCACTGATGGATTTTCTAGATACCACCAGATATGAATCATGTCTGAAGAGAGAAGTAAGACAACCTTTGCAAAGGAATGGGGATCATTCCAATACACAGTAATGTCGTTCGGTCTGAAGAGTGCACCAGCTATATTCTCGCACATGGTGGTTTTTGCATTTAAGGAGTATATACATAAGTTCTTAGATTTATATTTTTCTAATTGTAATGTATTTGTATTATTGAAGAAGCATGTTTCAAGTCTGTGCTTGATGCTAGATACTTGTCGGAAGCATCAAATCATGTAGAATATGAAGAAATGCATATTTTGTGTCCCTCTCAGGATTTTTCGGGTCATATTTTCTGTCAATGGGGATTGATGGTTGATTCAGCTAAGATTTCTATTATTTTTAACATGGAGGCTCCAAAAAATGTGAAGCAATTGCTTTCAATTTTGGGGCATGCTGGCTATTATAGAAAGTTTATTTAAGACTACGCACTAATTACTACGCCACTGGAGAAGTTTCTGAAGAAGGATACCTCTTTTTGCTGGGATAATGACTTCTAGAAGAGCTTATATATACTTAAGGAGAAAATGGTGACTACACCTATATTGGTATTTTTTGGCTTGAGGGGTCCCGACCCAGGTTCAGAGTCTTCTGTGCAACAAACAAAACCCTCCAATTACTGGCCCTTTCGACAGTGATCTACTTGCGCACACCAGTCTCACCCGAAGTAGTATTGGGGGGTGCTAAAACCAGGTTTCTGCACCCTTAAGGATCATTTGATGTGTGCTTTAACCTTACTTATCAAATTTAATTCTTATCATCCTGCGTTAAACTTCACAAAAACTAGTTATAATGCAAATATAAACCCTTAACAGATAGGTGTAAACATATTATACTTCAATTAGATCTAACTTATTAAAAAAGAAACAACACTTGTGAAATCACACAAATAATTTTCAGTAAAAACCCTTAACACGGAAGTAATCCTTTTGCGAATACATATTTTTCCATAGATAATTAACTCAGATAAATATGCATTCAACTGAAACATATTAACAGATAAGCAACATAATCATGCATAACGCATAGAAATTGCAACAGAGTTTGCATAAACTTATTCTTTATTAATGGATATTCAACTTAGAACAAATATTTTCTATCTGCGCACACAACAACAGAGTCCTTGCACATAGATCAGGGCTAGGTCTCCGCGCACACACCCAAAAGGAGCCTTTCTAACCAAAACGAACGCAAACTAGCCCAAAAATTTGAACATAAAAAAGATAAGATATGATCATATCAGATCAGATTAGATTAGATTATATTAGATTAGATTAGATATCCTTACTCGACTCAACCCTTACATATTTATAAGACTTTGACATGCACATATCATGGTCTCAAACCATGGTTTCCCTTTTTTCCCATTACAATGATAAAGGAGATTTGACCCGCCCCAAATCCCCTTGACTTCTGCGCACAATGCATTTTAACAAAACTTTAACCAAAAAATATACAAAAACTTTCCCTTAGGGGACCCCATCCCAACAATTAAGCTACCCGATTTCAAAGGAACTAAATTGGAGGATCCAAAACATTTTTGGTTTTTATGCAAAGAAGTACGGAGAACGAAGAATATCAATGATGAGGACATAAATAAAGCAGAGCTAGTTATGATGTTGTGAGATAGATCATTGACGTGGTATATGAAGTATTCCAATAATAAGAACATAACATTTGTAGATATTAAAGCAACACTGGTAAGAGATTTTAAGAAGCCAAAATCTGAGTCGCAGTGCATCACTGAGTTGAAAGAGATCAAACAAAAGCCTAATAAGTATGTTTGGGAGTTTAATCAGAGATTTAAGTTGTTATTGGATCATTTAAGCTTTGATATAGCTCTCCAACAACACTAAGAATGGTTTATAGCTACACTGCTACCACATATCATAATTCCATTGATGCAAAAAAATATATGAACTCAAGCCGAAGTTATGGAGATTGTGATGAAATTGGAAACTTCTCCTGTAGGAAATACTAATGAAGACATGCAACAAATTCATAATTAGCTGGCGAACCTAACTCTACATATACAAGACATCAAGAAAATTAAGAAAGTTAGAGAAGATGTATGGTGTACGAAGTGTAGATCAGAGGGCCATTATAAAGAACAATTCCCTATCATCAAGGATTACATGGCTGGTGGGGTCCCTAATCCCTTGAATGCAAGATCTCACCTGTGGTTCAAAATATGTAAGGTTGGAGGCCAAGATCGTTCAAAAGACTGTTACTTGTTATAGAAATATGTACAGACTCTGAGGAATCTATTTTGAAAATTATTTAAATCACTACGACATTATGAGAATAATTGTCGAGATTATGACATGATGATGGAGAGCAGTGCTGATGTTTATATAATTCAAGAAGAAGATCATGAACATGAGGAAATGGAGAATGTCGTGGTCGAGGAGGTTACCAAGGAAGAGGTCAAGGTGCTGGAGCTGGCTGAGGACATGGACATATCATTTGCTATAACTATGGCTAGCTAGGTCATTTTGCAAGAGACTGTCAGAACCCCACAACAACATGTAGGTACTATAAAGCCTTTGAACATTTAATTGAATAATTCCCTGTACTTATGGTGAATATGAAAGAATAGAGAAACCAACAACTGACACAGAATATTAAAATAATGACTGCTGAAAGGAGGACCGATGAACCTCGAGTTAGTATTATCAATAGAAGTGTAGTTGTGGCTAGTAATGATATGGCGAATGAAAATAAAGAATATGAAAGTGAATGGTTTAGAAGTACTGCTGAGAAAGCTCCTATTTTTTATATTAAAAAATAAAAAGAAGTATTTATGGAAGAAAAACAAATTTTTATGGATGTTGGAGCTTTGACCTCTAATGCACAGCTAAAACCCAATCAAATAAGTAAATGTGATGTTTCATTAGCTTAGATGAAGAACTGAGCTTCGAAAAAGGACTGATCTTCAACAAAAGACTAAGCTCCAACACAAGAATAAACTCCAACACAGGACCGAGCTCCGATAGGAGACCAACAGTCAACAAGTCAAGTAAGTATTTTAAGGTATTTTATACTTACTTGTATGAAACTGTTAAGGGATTAAAAGGCTATAGAAGGGCTCCATGAGTTGATAGATTCCTATGCATACAAAGAAACACCACGAAGTGTGATGCACACAGTCAATAATTTTCATCGACATAAGAGAACTATAAGAGAAATTAGGCTTAGTGCGGAGATAGGAGAATATGAGATGGATCAAGTTATTCTGGATCTAGGATCTCATGCTAATGTCTTGATGAAGCAGACATGGGAATTAATGGGTAAGCCAAAGATACAATGGTAACCTCTCCAGTTAAGGATGGAAAACCAACAAAATGTCTTCCCTATGGAAACACTACCAAGTGTTATAGTGGAAATTGAAGGGTTCTCACTAATGCCGATTTTTAAGTAATAGGGATTGTCGATGACAGTAACCCTTATCCTACATTTCTTGGACTTGATTGGCCATTTGAAAATATGGCCATAATTATCTAAAGAAGAGATAGATGGTGTTTTAAGGAAACAGTATGATAGTAATTTTTCCGTTGGATTCATATGAAGGAGTTAGATACATAGAACAAGTCAAAGAAGAATACTGTGCAATATACATAGACAATATCTATCAAATTACAATGAAGGAACAATATTGGGTTAACCCTAATGCAGAAGGCAAGATGAGTTGGTATCATGATAGTTATTGTACCTCAAACTTAGAATAAGAGTAGGAAAACTGGTAGAATAGGTTGCATGAAGTATCTACAAGGTGCTGCTTGAGAATTACCAAATCAATTTGTTGTATGATATCTGAGGTGTGCATTACCTTCTTATGATGTCTTTGGTGAAATGAATACTTTTCTTAATGATTATGAAGAACAAGTACCAGAAAATAAATGATTATGAGCCTTGGGTATAGTCCTGAAAGCTACTAATGCTAGATGGTGGAATGCACACAAGAAGAATATAGGAGATTGCTAGGAATGTTGAAGAATGATATGGATAAGCTTTGGATAGATAGAAATATAAATGGAGATCAAATATGATGGTTAAACTAGTCCTAGGAAGTATATCTAGCTATGCACTATAACATGGAAGGAGATTCCACAACAAGAATGGGTACATGGATTCATTCATACATTAGAGACATTCCTTAAGAATTGGTACCTAGAAACAAAGATTTGACATGGTACCTATAATTTGATAGACATGGTTGATGGCTTCATATTAACATTCAGCTTTGAGGATGATTTCCCATGCATAGATTTGGCCCTTCAGACAGTTAAGAAGAATATCTTTGAGCACTAGCATGGAAGAAAATTGATTGGGCTGTGCAGATATAAAATGGTTTGGGATGAGCCAAGTTTGATTTATGCTGTGCAAAAACAAAACCCCTGATAAGTGGCCCTTTCAGTAACAACCTCGAAGAAGATCGTAATCTCACCCGAAGTGACTATGGGTGGATGCAGAACCAATTTTCTGCAGCCTTGAGGGACTAGGAGATGTGGTATTATTATACTATCTTATACTTGCAACTTATAAATCACTTCAACCACATTCAATTAATCACAAGAACATGCTAGATAAAACCATAAACCATTACTGCAGTGAATTAAGATGCAACTGCAATACTACTATTCTATAATAGATAATAAGCAAATATACACATAAATCACACAAGAACACCAGAATGTTGTCCAAAAAATTATTTCTTATTATAACTAATCATTTAATACAACCAATTATCGACCTGCACATTAAGTTTTATGATGTCTGCGCACTAAGATATAGACTCTCCTCTAGGCCTCTGCGCACTCAGCTGTAGAGCCTTCCCTTCACTAGAAAATAGAGATCATAATGATTCACCCATAACTCTCTATCTATCTCTCTCTCTAAGCATAACATTTCAACCTTATATATACTATCAGATCATAGAATTACATCGTCAAAAATTCCATGGTCTAAATACCATGGACTCCCTAAAACAAGCAACTATGGCCCAAAACCCATTGACTATTAACACAATCATGCACTTTTACAAAAGGAGGGGCTTCAGCATGTCCCAAAGCCCTTACGACACTGATTTTTCCATTTACTTCTCTAAACTGTGCTCTGTTGCACGCTCCAATTCGCACTTTTCTCCACGAAATGCGAAGTCTTTGCCAAAATCTAGGCCGTGTTGGGTTGTGCCCAAATTTCTCCACCTTTCTCTAGAATCCTTCATTGGGAGTGGCTATTACAATTGTTAGTTGATTTCCTTCTACCTTTACAGTGACTTCCTTTTCTGAGTCCAAGATCTTAGATACATGGGTTATCTTTATGCCTCCACTTCCTTTTCAATGAGTGATTTTTTCTTCTGCTACTTTGAGACCATGATCTCTATTGATTTAGTACCCCTTTGGCTAAGAGACACTACTCCTAACTGATCCTTCACTTCGCCATTTGATTCGATACCAAGTTATGTTTTTTCTTCTGTATTTCGAATATTTTTCCAAGCTCTTCTTTTTCAGCTTCTAAAGTTCTAGGATATTTCCATCACATTGGCTTAAGTTTCTGCCTCTTTATCCTTTTTGGGGCCTTTTTTTCTTGTGGGAAAGTATTCTGCAAATGACTTATTTGAAAACAAGTTTGACATATGAATTTTGTATTCTCATAATATAACAACCATGTCTACTATAATTTACATGTTTTAAAAGAATATGATCAGGAAGACCTTTGCTAGTGTTGATCTCTACACATATCCTGGAAAAAGTAAAGTTTCCTTTTTTTGTTTTATCCAAATCCATTTTTTGAATTTTCCTAAAATATTTACAATATCATCCAAGAAATTATGGTTCCAAAAAGGAAGAGGGAGGTTCGAAAACCTAACCCAAACTGACATCATTTTTACCAACATGCTTTTTGCATCCTACTATGGGAACCATACAGTAACAAAGATCCCAATCTTGGAATTACTGAGAGGGGGTTGAATCAACATTTATTATTCAATTAGTTTATTTTTAACTTCACAATCATAAGTTTTATTAGCACCAGATAAATATAAATATTCATTAACACCATTCAACAATGCATATAAATAAATGCAATAGACACTGAGAATTTTAGGTGGAAACCACTTGAGGAAAAAATCCACTGAACGCTTCTTAGTATTTGTCTTTAAATATTTACATCAAGTTTTCAACTGAAACTGAAGGAGGATTAAACTCCCTGATTTATAGAATCCTACCTATAGGATGCTCCTACACTTTTTTACCCAACTAAATCTACGAGGTTGCTCCAACACCCTGCTTTAAAGGATCGAACCCGAAGGTGCTCCAACACCATGTGCACCTACTGCAACTAGATGGACGCTTCAACACCCTATACAAGCTCCAACCTATCGTAGCACCACCCTACCACCCTAAAGTGTTATTAGGCTCATACATGAAGGAGAATATTCTCTCCTGTTTTGCATGACTTTGCCACCCTGATAAACTAATGGACCGTGTTTCACAATTTTCAAACTGGATCCAACTATGCTAAAAAATAAATACAAAAGAAATGTAATACTAGCCCTGTCAATCAAATTTTTCTATGCTCAATCTGCACATCAAACCCTAGAATTTTTAACCCTCACATTCATTAATTGTGCATACATATACTTACCAAGGAAATTTTTTGGTGAAATTTTTTGCAAAGGGGCTATTTTTTGGAAATTGTAAGAAAACAATTATTTGAAAATTTGGTTAAAAATTCACCTAATTTTTACATATATATGATTAAATGATGATATCCACCAAAACATTACAAATTTTAATAGTAATTACATATTTTTCAATGAATAGTCACCTACATTCTATACATATGAATTTTCAAACCTGAATAGTCGCCTACAATACTATATATAGGAAAATATTTAAATCTTTAAAAAATACCTTGATAATGACCCTGCTCAATGTGACACTATCATACTCAAGTTCTGCTCAAACATGATATCCAATCTAATGTGGCACAAATGTCAACAAATAACACATCTTCTACTCAATATTTATTTAAAAACCCTATTTGTCATAAGGGAAAGTCATATATTATTTTCATATCAAATATACTATCAAAACATCATTGTCATCATAAGGCTTTGACAATTACTTTCAGTCTTATATCATTTACAACTATAAACACAAATTGCTACAACATACTGTCACATATCAAGTATGCTTTCAATGTCATATATCAAGAGAATTGCCACTATCACAATATCATTTTATTGTCTTATTCTCTTTCTTTCAAAGTCACTGTCACACTTAATCCAAACCCTAATAGGTTTCATCACTATCAAGGATACACTATTATGGAGCAAAATAAAAATAATTGTTTATGCAACAAAGTCAATTTTATAGTTATACGAGGTTACTCAAATGTCACACTTATGTAGAAAATCCACTCAGATTCAAACTACTAATTGTAATATGCTAAAACAATAGACTTGAATCTACTCTACCAATTGCATAAACCAATTATGATCATGAAATCACAAAGCATAGAAGAGAAATAATGCCAATCACACATTACACAACGATTTCCTGGGGAAATCCAAAGCTAAAAAACACACTATCTGTATACTTCATTAGTAATAAAATAAGAGAAGATTACAATGCTTTTCTTGAACCTGAGAAACCTATGCACTATATTTATTTGTTTCACTACTTCCTACACAAGCCTAGGCCAATACTTAACTAGTTTTTTTCCTTCCTGTGTCCCTATTTCCTTGTGATGTTTCCTTGGGTGATTAACCCCTATTAATTAGGAAAATTCCCAATATTAATTTTTCAATACATCTAGGGCCTTACTCTAATTGCATGCACCACCTGTACAATTTGGATGATAATACAATTGATAGTACAATGCCCTTGAACTCCAATATCAACTGGGTCTTTCTCTTATCTGACATGCATGAGTTATTTCTGGCTGATTTATTAGTTATCTGATTGATCATTGCATGTGGTTCGAGTTCAAGTTCCATGCTTTAACCTGTCCATTAAGGGAATTTTGAGGTCTAAAATGGGCCTCCTAAGGAAATTATAAAATAATAGTGGAAATAATAAGGATTACATCATCAAATTTTAGAGGGAAAAATTAAAAAACTAATTTTTTAACTCATATTTTCAACTTATCTCCCTATTGGTTTACTCAAATTTCAAGTGGCAACACTCGTTGGATGTAGAATTTGATTCAGTGTATCAGTGTACCCCACAATTATGCCCAACTCAAATATTGGTTCTAAATTTTTTCGTGCATCCTTGGTAACATGACAGTAAACTGATGAACCAAAAATTCTAAAGTGCACCACATTTCCTTTCTTATCGGAAAAGGATTTTTCTGGCGTAGTTATCTAGACGATCCGATGAGGACTCTTGTTCTATACATACAAAATTGTGTTGCATACTTCTGCCCACAAGCGAAATGGTAGGCCCTAATCATGTAACATTAGTTGTGTATCTCCCATAATTCTTATGTTGTTCGTTTCTGCAACCCGATTTTGTTGTGGGTTATGGGGTTCTATCAACTCCCATTGAATGCCTTCTGATGCACATAATTTCTCAAATTCATTCGATACATATTCCCCACCATTGTCACTCCCGAGAGCCTTCAATTTCCTGCATCTGTATTTTTCAACATGTGCTTTGAACTCACAAAATTTAAATAACTTTTGGTCTTTCTTCTACATGAAGAATATCCAAAATTTTCATGAAAAATCATCTACAAAAATCAAATAATACATGTCCTTGGCTGTCAAGTTTGTTGATAATGATGCAAACACATCTGAGTGAAATATTTCAAGGATCACTTGCGCTTGACTGTCCTTATCGTGAAATGTGGCTTTGGTGTACTTCCCCAATGTACACCCTTTGCATGTATCACACTACTCAAGTGCACCCTTGGGAATCCTATAGAAATATGATGCATGATCTTCAAAGATACATGGTGTAGATGGCCCAATATTATATGCCATAAATCACCGATAACTTGGCTCTCCACCTTATCTCCTTTCATACTCAAGGTAGAAAAATATTCTACATCTAATTTGCAGAGGTTCTTTACCTGAACCCATATATTTTTCACTTGTAAAATGGTTATGTGATGAAGGAACGCGTTTCCTTTTCCAAACACCACATTGTAGCCACAATATTCCAACTTAGCAACTGAAAGTAACTTCTTCTTCAAAATAGGAACATACATGACATATTTTAACTAGAATACCTCTAAAACGTAATAATATCGATGTTGTTCATGCAATACCTTCCATCATCTACCATCTCTTTGTACATCTAGAGGTCATTCTCATCCAAGTCACTGAAGAACTCTTTATTGTCGATGATATTAAGTTATGCTCCACTATCCAAGTACCACAAAATACCCATCACTAATGACACCATTCATGCAATGAGGGTAAACTCGAACACAAATTGTGAAGCAAGCGCTTCGCCTGCCGCTCTACCTAAGGAATTCTTTCTAACCTTCTTGCATGGACACTTCATTTTATAGTTTCCTAGCTCGTGACAGTGAAAAATTTTAATCCTTGAGAAGTCCTTATTCTAGCTTTCCTGACTAGAATTTGATTTGGAATGGGATGATTCCTTTTCCCTTTATTTTCCTTTCGAGCCAAGGCATAATTCTCCTCATCATCATTCTTTGATGAGGATCCATATCTGGTGTTTCGTCGAATCTCTTCTTGTACCAAGTCATACCACAAATGCTCCCACTAATCCGATCATGGTTTGGGTACTTCTCTAACCATTGTGTACAGTATGGGGATCTTTTAATTGAATATGGATTATACAATTTTAAATGAGCATGTTAGTCCATCAATTATAGTGCATAAAAACATAAACATAAGTAAACAAACTTAATATATCAAGAAGCACAACCACATAAGTAAGAGAGAGACAACCAATTGGTAACAGAGTTCACCCCTCCATCTCTCAATGGATACATTTTTGGATCTGCTTCAATTGGAATGCATATCTTCTATATTCCTTCTCAAAGTAAGCTCTCCAAGATTTTTTACATTCAAGATCTATGGCTCTTCATTAGATAGGCACTATGGCTCCCAATAGCTAAGAATTCTCTCCTTTCTTCCCCCTTCTCATGGCTCAAATAAGGAATATATATAGTATTCTCTCACCCACTCTCCAAAAAAGAGCATTAATTACAAGACCCATAATTGTAGGGAATATTTACAAGGAAGGAAAAACAAGATCCATGAAAGTAAGATCTCCAAATATCTCAGGCTCATAATTGGGAAAAGTCTCAAAACCACCTAAAGTCTCTTCAACCATGCCCTTGATTCTTTCAACCTACAATTGAGAAAAATAGAGAATTGGTGTGAGGTGTTTTCTCACATAAAAACCAATTTCCCTAATTACTTTAAATGAACAACATGTGAGACAAATTTCCTCTCACAAATATTAATCATTTATATAAAAAGTGAATAATAATGCATGAGTTCAATAAAGGCTCATAAAATGCATAGTTAAATGCATGAGCATCTCATGAAAATAATTAATCATAATTTCACCCATTTAAACACTTTGTCACCAACTTCAAATGAACAGGGCACAAATCTCTTTCACGTGTGAAGATCCTTTCGGATCATACCTCCCCACAAAGAAACTTTTGGTCTCCAAAAGTATCAACTTAAATCCATCATCAACTGTATGTAAATGTCTCTGAAAGGCACATTCCCACATGGCTCCTTCACCTGATGTACTTCAGAATCAGAACACAATGCCAACACCTGCAACTGCTGCAACGCAAATTTCTAGAAAGGCACATCCCTTGAAGACTCCTTCACCCAAGGTACTTCACAATTAGGATGAAAAGCCAACACGCAGTGCAATTGTTGCAACGCAAATGCCTGAAAAGGCACATCCCTTGAAGACTCCTTCACCTAACGTACTTCGGAGTCAGGATGCGAAGCCAGCATCTTCCTAAAGTTGCAACGCAAATTTCTGAAAAGGCACATCCATTCAAGATTCCTTCACCTTGGTCCTTCAGAATCGGAATTCAAAATCCCACATCTGCCTAAAGATGCAACCTGTAGCTGATCATACCTGTTTACATCTTTTGAAACACTTTCCAAGAGTTCATTGGCCAAGTTTACATTCCAAAATGGCTTAGGAAAATTTCCTCATTCAAATTGATTACAAAGAAGCCAACAAGGCTTAATACACAAAAATTTGCCTCTCACTCTCCCTCACATAAGAGTGGCTAAAATAAGCATTTTACAATTCTTCATAACCATCTATTACATCATGAATTTATGGTGGAAACTATGGCCTCTTACATGGCATTCAACAATTTACATGCCAAATTTTCGATGCCAAAATATGGTGGAAAATATGGCCCTTTTGCATGGAAATTACAAGAAATTTAATGTGCCAAACATGTGCACAAATGGAAAAATACAAAGTTTTCAACCTGTGAAATTTCCTCTATCATCAAATCTTTTTCTAGCTGAGCACGAGTGGACTTTAAAACAACATTGAAGTCCATATAAGAAGCACACATTGCAAGCCATTGTGCATCCATCACTTCAAATGCAATACCATAAAGTAAATAAAATTCCCACTCATCTCCAGCTAGCATCTTCAAGAATACAACTCCTATAATAGTGCTTGGCTTTGCCAATCGAAGATCACGTATTTGAATAAGAATGAATGTTATGTTTACACCAGCTATGGAAAATGGTTATTCCCACATGGATCTATCACCTTGTTGTTTCTGAAGTAACCGCTGAAATTATTTTGGATATGTCTTGGAAAAGAAAAGAAAGTTATCCAAGGATATAAGTCCACCTCCTCTGAAACTAGTAGAAGGGTCTCTTCCTTCCCATCCCATTTCCTTCCACTGCTCAGAAATAAAATTATGAAGTTCCCTTCCAGGGAAAGTAGGATGCCACAGATCCTTCAAAGCCTCCTGATGATCTGGTCTAGTGTCATCAAAAGAAGCTTCTATGCGACGTTGCAGTATTTGCAGTCTTATTTCCTCAAATGGGGTCAGCGTGGTATAAAATATATCATTGGTGCTTGTCCGTTTCACACAAACACAAGAAAGGCCCCTCCAATCCATATTGTCGATCCAATAGCCAAACACTTCTAATGTTTTGTGTTTTTATTTTTTGACTCAATGCTAATTCATACCCGAAGCGAGCAACCATCCTCATGAATATATTGGTTCTGTCGAAATACAAGACACCCTGACACACTCATAGCCCAAATTTTTGCTTTGTGTAGTTCAGGCTTGTAGAATATAATTCCTTTGTTGTGTGCTTCCAACAATGAGCTCAATGCTTTTAGCATAGTAGCCCATATAGTTGTAGGATCCACGTGATAGGGTTGCAAAACTTTCTCCATTATCCTAAAGCATACCGAAAAAACTGAGGAAATGATGACAAATACCTGGAAACAATAGTCTTCCTACCCACTCGGCCCAATGCAAAGAGTACTACACAATCATCACTATTCAAATTTTAAAGACAAAAAATACCAAAAAAGGAAAAATTCAGGCAGACACCATATTTTTCTCGACTGTCCGTTTCCATAACTTGAACTGGAAACAACATTGGATGAACTGGTTTTTACCTAAATGAATGGTGGCCTGAAAAATTCTTATGTGCATAAGGAGCATGCATGGCTGCACTTTGATCGTAATCACCAAAATCTGAATGAGACGATACAAAATCGGCATTGTTACCACATGTTGATTTTCTCCTTCGAGGCATCCCTCGTTTTATGATTGAAATGAGGAGCCAGATCTTGATTCTTGAATTGCAGTAATAGAAACAGAGTCTCCATGGGAATTGCTTTGGCTTGGGGTCTTGTCCATCCTTGTCTTGCGATCACAGGTGCACTAGAGCTTGATCGGCAGTGCTGGGGCAACTTCTACCTAGCCAAAGCTGTAGGGCTCATAACCGGCTCGTGGCTCAAACACAGGGGTCGATATTGGCACTGTGTTGTCCACTGTGGGGCTCTTCGAAGTCTAGCTAAGCAGTGCTTTGTTCCAATTTTTGGCATGAGCATCATCCCCTCCATCATGGCCACAATATGGTCGACCTTCAATTTTCCCATGTTCAACATTTCTCCTCATTATTTCCAGAATTCCAGAATCCTCTTTTCATGATAGAAAAAGAGATCATAACAAAATTATAGCAATAGAACGACCTTTCCTAAAAGCTTCCAAACTTAGGACACATTCCAACAACACCATTGACCTGACCCATATTTATGTGAGGAAAACTGCTATATTTATCCATCAGCAACCTCATTGCATCTTCTAGATCATCCACGTGGAGAAATTAACGTAGAGGTGAACCGATGTCTTGCTTATCATTTTGGCCCATATCCCCATGACTCCAAAATTAAACACCATGCCAAGCACCACCCCAAATGGAACCACAATAACGTATCACCCTATGTTCACATAAGCAACAATAGACTGCCATCGTGATCCAATCGCCATGCCTAAGAGTACTGGTTGCACATTGTTAAGGAGGATGGTGAATGAGAGAAAGTACGTAAATTTGGATACTTCCTCTATGATGATTGTAATGTCTATGAATACGATAGAAAAATCATCATGGAAGACCAAAATCATCCTGCCGATAATTAAAACTGATGGAGATGGAGCTACTGCCATAAGCATGGAACCCAAAATGAAAACAACATATGTAATGAGCATGCTAATTTTCCTTCCAAAATGATCATAGGTTTTAACTAGTTCCTCTGCATATGATCCAAACCTGATCGGAAAGCAGACCCTCTGTGCTTTGGGCTACTTGTGGGAATCGATATTTTGTGTAATCCACTTCCCAGTCAATTGGGAACTCCCCAATTTCACACTGTCCTTGAGAACAGAAGCTGCCATGGTTGTGAGAGATCCAGTTGTTCCCAGATTAGGGACATCTTGCAATAAGTTCCCCATCTGGAGGCTGTTTGACGTGATTCAAGCACTGGTGGATTCCTCTTGTTGAGCTCTTCACAAAGGTGATGTTATTGGTCAATTTTGAATCGAAATTTTTTTGAATTCTTTCCATCAACAAAGGGATACATGCCCCATAAAACTCGAAATTTTGCAAATGAGTAAAAACGGACATTACAGAAACCTTATGAACTGCTTACCAAACCAGTACCAATCACTTTCTTCTCGTAGTCATGATTTTTAAATGGTGGATGGAGCCTCCTTCTTCATGATCTATTTCACCATATGTTTTCTTGACCTGTGGCGAATTTCAGAGTGCAACTTTTAGCACTTATTCTCCCAATGGCCACTGATTTTGCAGAAACTACAAAAATTATGTCGTTTCTCGTTCAATTGTGTCTTCATGATAGGAGGATTTAGAAGGTTCTCATTCTTCTTGGTATCACTTATCGTGGACACATCTGTCTTCTTAACTGACACTTTCTTTGTGTGATGCTTAACTATATCACGGTTAGAAGATCTATCGAAGCAATCATTTCTCTTGTATGTAAAAGAAGAATTTGAATGACTGTTATACCTTCCTGACTTGTCCTTGAACTTATGGGGGTGAGGTGGCTTGAATCCCTTCTTGGGATTGGGTGATGAAGACACGAATTTTGCTTCAACTACCTTTGAGCATTATCCTTTCTCTTCTTGTCCATAACCCAAGCCTACAAATGGTTTTCTTGGTACAACCTCCAATGGCTGGGTGACTCCTTGAACATTTATGCCAAGTCCACCTCCTCTATACCCCATCTTCATGAGGATATTCATGCCAACATTATTTTCATATTACATAACATGAATTAACATCATATACCTCAGTTTAAGATGCAACATTCATCATCTCAACCTTCTGCAACTTAGCCAATAACTCCTCTTTGGCTCGTAGCATCTCTTGAAGCTCCCGCTTTTCCTTTTTAGCTACCTGCAACAGTGTTCGCAATTATGCATTTACATCTTGAATGCTTTCATTTATCTCTTGCAACTCTTGCATTATTTCAGTGTGCTTCGCTCCTCTGCCCATCATGAAAAGCAGTCACTTGCTCTAATACCACTTGATCCAATCACGGGTCGGGTACTACTCTAACCATCGTGTACGGTATGAGGATATTTTGATTGACTATGGACTATATAGGTTTAAATGAGCATGTTAGTCCATCGATTATAGTGCATAAACACATAAACATAAGTAAACAAACTCAATATATCAATAAGCACAAGAACGTAAGTAATAGAGAGAAAACCAATTGGTAACGGAGTTCACCCCTCCATCTCTCTAGGGCTACATCTCCGGATCTGCTTCAGTTGGAATGAAAATCTTCTATATTCCTTCTCAAAGTAAACTCTCCAAGGTTTCTTACATTCAAGCTCTATGGATCTTCATTAGCTAAGCACTATGGCTCTCAATAGCTAAGCATTCTCTTGTTTCTTCCCCCTTCTCATGGCTCACATAAGGAATATAAATAGTTTCCCCTCACCCACTCTGCAACAAAGAGAATTAATTACAATACCCACAATTGTAGGGCCTAATTACAAGGAAGGAAAAACAAGATCCATGAAAGTAGGATCTCCAACTATCTCAGGCTCATAATTGGGAAAAGTCTCAAAATAACCTAAAGACTCTTCAACCATTGCCCTTGGTTCTCTCAACCTACAATTGAGAAAAATAGAGAACTGGTTTGAGGTGGTTTCTCACATAAAAACCAAATTCTCTAATTACATTAAATGAATAATAGGTGAGACAAATTTCCTCTAACAAATATTAATAATTTAATAAAAAGTGAATAATAAAGCATGAGTGTAATAAAGGATCATAAAATGCATTATTAAATGCATGAGAATCTCATGAAAATTATTAATCATAATTTCACCCATTTAAACACTTTTTCACAAAATTCAAATCAACAGGGCGCAAATCTCTTTCACGTGCGAAGATCCTTTCAGATCACCCACTTTGGTAGCTTCTTCCTCCCATTTACAGAATCCTAGTAGATGTGCCAACTCTTGGGAAGACTTAAAAGTGCTAGGCTCATGAGATCATCTTTGGAAATTGTAACACTAACACTTCGAAGTTCATCTCGACATTGCGTAAACATGGTCAAGTACTTTCAGATAGTGTCGCCCTTATCCATTTTTATTTTCTCGATCTTGTTGTTCAATGCCAACTTCCCGTGGTCACTATAATTGTGAAACAAATGTGTTAATTCCTTCCACATTGCAAACAAATTTTCCTTTCCATGGAGGTTTGAGACGATATGATCTCGAACTCCTTCCAATAGAATCTGTCTAGCCTTTGCTACACATTTTTTCCACTCTACTCGAGCTTGTACATCAGTTGGAGCTAGTTTCTAGATTTCCTTGTCTATGAAATCCTTCAATCCATTTTCCTCCAATAATTCTTCCATATGTTATCTCCAGGAAATTTAATTTGACCTACACTTAAGGGAATACTCAAGCCTCATACCATAGAACACCATCCCGATCTTGCTGCTAGCTCTCAAGAAGAAATCTGCAAAACTTGTTTCTCCTGGAAGTATAAACTCATATTATTCTCTTCTATAGTGATTTTAGCTCTGATACCATGTATAAAATCCACATATATTCAAACTTCTAATTGTAATATACTAAAAAAATAGACCTGAATCTACTCTACCAATTGCATAAACCAATTATGATTGCGAAATCACAAAGCATAAAAGAGAAAGAATTTAACACATACATTACACAATGATTTCCTGGGGAAATCCATAGCTAAAAATACCCCTATCTATATATTGCATTATTAAGAAAATATGAGAAGATTACAATTCTTTTATCCAACCTTAGAAACCTCTAAGCTATCTATATCTATCTCACTGCTTCCTAGACTAGCCTAGGCCAATACTTAACCAGTTTTTTGCCTGCCTGGATCCATATTTCCTTGTGTTGTTTCCTTGTGTAATTAGCCCCTATTAATTATGGAAATTCCCAATATGAATTCCACAATACATCTAGGGCCTTCCTCTGACTGAATGCACCATCTATACAATTTGGATTAATATACAACTGATAGTACATTTCCCTTGAACTCCAATATCAACTGGGTATTTCTCTTATCTGACATGCATGAGTTATTTATGGCTTATTTATTACTTATTCGATTGATTACTCCATGTGGTTCAAGTACAGGTTCAAAACTTTGACCTATCACTAGTTCCTCCATCAATTGGAACTAGTTAAACTAGCTTTAACTCAGATAAAATGTGTTGATTAATTATAACTCAAAATAAACTCGAAGAGGGCTCCTATTTTGTAGGAGCCACTCTACATGACTCAAGTTAGACACTCAACACAAATTAACTGAACCAATTGAGTCAAAATAACTTATTTAACCCGTAAAATTTGTCATGTGATGTGGAATTATAATTTTATTCTAATTTGATTCAAGGGAAAATTAAATTATAATAATTCTTAGTGATATTTTCAACACTCTCTCAACAAGAAAGGGATTATCTGATACCCGGATCTTGCCTCTACGGAACTCAAAATTTCCTCTTGACAGTGCCTTTGTCAATATGTCTGCATCCTATTCCTTTGTAGAAATATACTCTAGCATCATGATCTGCCTCTCCACACAATATTTGAGATGGTGATACTAGATGTTGATATTCTTGGACCTATCATGAAAAATTAGATTAATCGAGAGTTTGATGCAACTCTGTTTGTCACAATAAATCACTGTAGGATCCATCTATTGACCAAACAACCCAACAAGAATCTTCCTCATCTAGATATCCTAATAAGTTTCTTGAATAGCAACCGTGTACTTTTCTTTTTCTGAATTGAGTGCATCTGATCTCTACTTCCCGATATACCAAGAAATTGCTGCTAACCCAATGTTGAATATTTCACTTGATGTGCTCTTCCTATTGGACGGACTCCCTGACCAATCTGCATGAGTGAAGCCTTGGTGCTCCAGTCCCTCTATCCTTATGTACCAAATTTGAAACTAAGTTGTGCCTTTGAGGTATCTCAACACATGTTTGGTTTCCTTCCAATAAATATTTGTTGGCTTTACCATTTATTGACTAAGTAGTTTAACCATGTTACACTTGTTCGGTCGTGTGTTCACCAAGTACATAAATAAACCCACAAGCTACCTATAAATGGTAGCTTCTACCACTTCGCCTGAAGTAGCATTTTCCTTCCTCGCTAGAGGATATTCCATAGATTTGCTTCTCTCCTTCTGAAACTTCTTAAGTATCTTGTTGACATACTTGGCCCGAGAGACAAACAATTCCCTATCTCTTTGCCAAATTTCCAAACCAAGGAAATAATGCAAGAGACCCATGTATTTCATCTTGAATTTTCTTGCCAAATATTCTTTGCAAGAATTTATGAGCTTCTCATCACTTGTTATAGTTAAATCATCGACATATACTACTATAATCAATAATGTACCTTCAACCACAATATGATAAAGGTTCACATATTCTTCACTTTTCAATAAGCTTAAACCAAAGGAAATGCTTTTGATCTTGTTGTAGCTCAAGCATGAGGTACTTGTTCCAATCCGTACAACACTCATTTGATTCTACACACATGTGAATCTCTAACGGTTATCAAATCCTTTCGGGTCGCTTCTATGTACACCTCTTCCTCAATCACTTATTGAGAAAACACTTAAATCCATCTAACGTATTCAACCCATTGTGACTAAAATGCAAGAATAGATATGATTGAAGAGTACCTTGCTACTGGAGCAAAGGTCTCCTTGTAATCAATTCCCTCCACATAAGAGAACCCTTTGGCCATAAATATGGCCTTGTGTTTCTCGACACTCCCATCTGCTGCTTGCTTCACCTTGTAGATCCACCTAGATCCTGCTGTAACTAATTTTTCTCTAGTATAGGGACAACTCCCATGTAGTATTTCGATAATGGAGACATAACTTTCATCGCATCAACCCAGTTGTCATTTGCTGTTTTTTGTTCTAATGAGGATGGAGCAAGCTTCTGGCTAATCTCGCCTACAAGTTATTTATGCAGCCAGTGTACCAATCTGGTGACCTTCTCTGCCTGCAATGTGATGATGGGGCTCCCACATTCTCTCTAGTGTCATGCATAAACCTGGAATCCTCTCTGGTGCACTTCCTTCCATATCTGGATTTCTCTGCATGAGTGGTTGATGGTGCTTCCACTCTCTACTCCTCTTCTTGTGGATGATCCACATCTTGAGGTTGTTATTTTGGAGCTAAGATCTCATCATCTGCATGCATCTGAAGCTCCCTTTCAAGGGAAATTTACATGGCCTTGTCTTCATTGAATTTCAAATCTCTACAAAACACTTTCATACTATGAGATGGAAGGTACACTCAATATTTATGAGGTGTATCAGTGTACCCCACAAATATACCAAACTAATTTGTTGGTTCTAGTATTTTCCGTGCATCCTTGGTAACATGACAGTAAATTGAAGAATCGAAAATTCTAAAGTGTGCTACATATTCATTCTTATCAGAAAAGGATTCTTCTGGTATAATCATCCTAAGGATAAGATGAGGACTCCTTTTCTTCACATACATAGTTGTGTTGCATGCTTCCACCCACATGTGCAATGGTAGGAACTGATCATGGAACATCACATGCGCAACTTCCACAATGTTTATTTTCTTACTTTCTACATCACCATTCCATTGTGGTTTATGGCATTTTATCAGCTCCCATCCAATGCCTTCTGATTTACATAAGTTCTTGAATTCATTCGACACATATTCTCCACTGTTGTTGCTCTTGGGAGCCTTCACTTTCCTGCATGTGTCTTTTTCAACAAGTGCTTTGAACTTACAAAATTTTGAGAACGTCCGGTCTTTCTTCTCCATGAATATTATCCAAATTTTGCGTGAAAAATAATCTACAAAAATAGCATAATACTTGTGCTTGGTCGTGGAGGATGTCGAGAATAACACATCTGAGTGAACTCTTTAAAGTATCTCTTGCGCTCGACTTTCCTTATCATGAAAGGTGGATTTTGTGTACATCCCCTAAACCCTTTGCATGTATCATATTGCTCAAGTGCACCCTTGGGAAGCCTTATATAAATTTTATGCATGATATTTAAAGCTTCATGGTGTAGATCACCCAATATTCTATTCCATATCTCATGGATGTCTTGGGTCTCCACCTTCTCTGCTTTCATGCTCAAGGAAACACAATTTTCTACTTGAAATTTGTAGAGTTTATTTACCCAAACCCAGATTTTATTCACTTATATCGTGGTTATGTGATGAAGGAAATCCTTTCCTTCGTTAAAAACCACATCATAGCCATGATATCCTAATATAGAAACTGAAACTAAGCTCTTCTTCAAACCAGGAACATACATGTCATCTTTTAATGTGAATGGAGTACCAGACTCTAGTTTCTTCTTCAAACCAGGAACATACATGACATATTTTAATGTGAATAAAGTACCAGACTCCCTATGAAAAGTAACAATATCAATGCTAGTTACACTATACCTTCCATCATCTTCCATATCGATGTGCATCTAGACATCCTTCTCCTCCAGGTCGCTGAAGAACTCTTTGTTGTTGGTCATATGGAATTAGGAAAAATTTTAAGGATGTAAATTTATCTTAAAATTTAGAAACCTTGGTCAATATTATTAGTCCTGAATATGAAAAATATAATTTTTTTGGTTATATTTTTATAAAAATATTCAAATTTATAATGATTTTATAAAAAAAAATTATTTTTTAAGGAAAAATAATTTTATCCTATAAAATTTGGGCGAATCAATTTTAGAGAAAGAATTAGATTGGTGAATATTTGTCTAGGAAAAATCATGGAAAATTAGCCCATCCATGAATATTAGCCCCTAAAATTTTCCCTGTATGGAATGAGGCTCCACTATCCAAGTACCACACACTACCCATCAATGATGACACCATGCATGTGATGAGGATAAAATCCAACTCAAATGATGAAGAAAATGATTCACCTGTCACTCCTCCTGAGGGACTGTTGTTGGCCTTCTTGTGTGGACACTTCGTGGCATACTATCATAGCTTATGACAATGAAAAAATTTAATCTTTGACAAGTCGTTGTTTCCTACTTGACCAAAATCTAATTTGGAATGGGATGAATTCCCTTTCCCTTATTTTCCTTTCTAGCCAAAGCAAAATTTTCCTCCTCATCATCCTTTGATTAGGATCCATTTCCTACGTTCTGTCAAATATCCTCTTGTACCAAGTCAGACCACAAACTATCCCACTTTGGTAGCGTCCCCCTCCCATTTATTGAATCTTGGTAGTTTTTCCAGCCCTTGGGAAGGCCTATAAATAATAGGCTCACCATATTATCTTCGGAACCTGTAACATCAACACTTCCAAGTTCATCTCAACATTGGGTAAAATTGGTCAAGTACATTGTTATTGTGCCGCCCTTCTCCATATTTATTTTCTTGAGCTTGTACTTCAATGCCAACTTCCCGTGGTCACTATTGTTCTAAAAAAAACATGTTAAGGCCTTCCACGTTGCAAATGGAGTTTCCTCTTCATGGAGGATCGAGACGATATGATCTCAAACTCCTTCCAGTAGAATCCTTTTATCCTTTGCTACACATTTCTTCCACTCTGCTAGTGCTTGTGCATCATATTTCTCCAAACTCCTTTATTGGTAGTGGCTATAACAATTGCGAGTTGATTTACTTCTACCTTTATGGTGACTTCCGTGTCTGAGTCCAACGTCTTAGATACATGGGTTCTCTTTATGCCCCCACTTCCTTTTCAGTGAGTGATTTTTTCTTCTACTACTTTGATACCATGATATCTATTGATTTAGTACCCCTTTGGCTAAGAGTCACTGCTCCTAACTAATCCTTCACTTTTCCATTTTATTGGCTACCAGGTTATGTTTGTGCTTATGTAATTGGAATATTTTTTGCAGGATATTATTTTTAATATTATAAAGTGTCAAGAAATTTTCATCACATTGGCTTAAGGGTCTGCCTCTTTATCCTTTTTAGGGCCTTTTTTTCTTGTGGGAAAATATTCTGCAAATGACCTATTCAAAAACAAGTTTAACATATGAATTTCATATTTTCATAGTATAACACCCATGTCTACTGTAATTTACATGTTTTAAAAGAACATGATCAAGAAGACATTTGCTAAGGTTGATCTCTACAGACATCCTGGAAAAAGTAAAGGTTCCTTTTTTTGTTTTAGCCAAATCCATTTTTTGAATTTTCCCAAAATATTTACAATATCCTCCAAGACTTTATGGTGCCAAAAAGGAAGAGGGAGGTTCGAAAACCTAACACAAACTGAAATCATTTTTACCAACATGCTTGTTGCATCCTACTATGGGAACCATATGGTAACAAAGATCCCAGTCTTGGAAATACTGAGAGGGGATTGAATCAACATTTATTATCAATTAGTTTATTTTTAACTTCACAACCATTAATGACTATTAGCATCAGATAAATATAAACATTTATCAACACCATTCAACAATGCACATAAATAAAGACAATAGACACTGAGAATTTTAGGTGGAAATCGTTTGAGGACAAAGCCACTGAATACTTCTTAGTATTTGTCTTTAAAGATTTACATCAAGTTTTTAACTGCAACTGAAGGAGGATTCAATCCCCTGATTTACAGACTCCAACCTATAGGAGACTCCTATGCCTTGTTTACCAACTACATCTAGGAGGATGCTTCAACACCCTTGTTTAAAGGATCCAACCTAAAGGTGCTCCAACACCATGTGCACTAGCCGCAACTAGATGGGCACTTCAACACCATCTAAAAGCTCCAACTTGCCATAGCACCACCCTACCACCATGAAGTGTTCTTAATATTAGACATGAAGGAGAATCCACTCTATTGCCTTGCATGACCCTACCACCCTGATCAACCAATGGACCATGTTTCAATTTTCAGACTGGATCCACCTACGCTAAAAAATAAATACAAAAGAAATGTAATATTAGCCACGTCAATCAAATCGTTCTATGCTCAATCTGCACATCAAACCCTAGCATTGTAAACTCTCGCATTCATTAATTGGGCATACATATAATGACTAGGGAAATTTTTCAAGGAAATTTTTTGCAAATGGGTTATTTTTTGGACATTTTAAGAAAAGAAATATTCACCAATTTGGTTAAAAAATCGCCTATTTTTAACATATATATGATTAAATGGATGATATTCGCTAAAAAAATTACCAATTTTAATATTAATTACATGTTTTTCATTGAATATTCACCTACATTTTATACATATGAATTTTCAAACCTATATAGTCGCCTACAATACTATATATAGGAAAATATTTAAATCCTTAAAAAATACCCTGATAATGACCCTACTCAATGAGCCACTATCATACCCAAGTTCTGCTCAAACATGATAGCCAATCTATTGTGGCAAAAATGTCAACAAATAACACATCTTCTACTCAATCTGTATTTAAAAAACTTAGTTGCCATAAGGGCAAGTCATACATTATTTTCTTATCAAAGATACTATCAAAACATCATTTTCATCATAAATCTTTAACAATTACTTTTAGTCATATATCATTTACAACTATAAACACAAATTTCTACAACATACTGTCACACATAAAGTATGCTTTCAATGTCATATATAAAGAGAATTTCGACTGTCACAATATCATTTTATTGTCTTATTCTCTTTCTATCAAAGTCACTGTCACAATTAATCCAAACCCTAGAAACTCGATAGGTTTCATCACTATCAAGGATACACTGTTATGCAGAAAAATGCAAATAATTGTTTATGCAAAAGAGTCAATGTTATAGTTATACGAGGTTACATCAATTGTCACACTTATGTAGAAAATCCACGTAGATTCAAACTACTAATTGTAATATGCTAAAACAATAGACTTGAATCTACTCTACCAATTACAGAAACTGTTTACGATCATGAAATCACAAATCATAAAAGAGAAAGAATTCCAATCACACATTACACAATGATTTCCTAGGGAAATCCACAACTAAAAAGCACACTATCTGTATATTGCATTAGTCAAAAAATACGAGAATATTACAATGATTTTCTTGAACCTGAGAAACCTTTGCATTGTCTTTATCTATTTCACTGCTTCCTATAGAAGACCAAGCCAATACTTAACCAATTTTTTGCCTTCCTGAATCCCTATTTCCTTGCATTGGTTCCTTGCATGATTAGCCCTTATTAATTAGAGAAATTCCCAATATGAATTTTTCAATACATCTAGGGCCTTCCTCTGACTGCATGCACCACCTGTACAATTTGGATGATTATAAAACTGAGAGTACAATTCCCTTGAACTCCAATCTCAACTGGATATTTCTCTTATCTGACATGCATGAGTTATTTTTGGCTGATTTTTCAGTTATCTAATTGGTTACTCCATGTGGTTCGCATTCAGGTTCCACACTTTGACCTCTCCATTAGGGGAATTTTGAGGTCTAAAATGGACCTCCTAAGGAAATTATAAAATAATAGTGGAAATAATAAAACAAGATTATATTACATTATCAAATTTTAGAGGGAAAAAAAGTAAAAACTATTTTTCAACTCGTATTTTCAACTTATCACCCTACAGGTTAACTCAAATTTCGAGTGGAAACACTTGTTGGATGCAGAAATTGATTCAGTGTATTAGTGTAATCCAAAAATATTCCCAACTCATCTGTTGGTTCTATATTTTTTTGTGCATTCTTGGTAACATGATAGTAAAATGATGAACCGGAAATTATAAAGTGCGCCACATTTTCTTTCTTACTAGAAAAGGCTTCTTTTGGTGTAATTATCGAGAGCATCTGATGAGGACTCCTGTTCTACACATACACAACTGTGTTGCATGCTTCTGCCCACAAGTGAAGTGGTAGGCCCTGATCATGTAACATCACTCATGTATCTCCCACAATGCTTATGTTCTTCATTTCTGCAACCCGATTCTGTTGTGGGTTATGGGGTTCTATCAACTCCCATCGAATTCCTTCTGATGCACATAAGTTCTTGAATTCATTCGATACATATTATCCACCATTTTTACTCCTGAGAGCCTTAAATTTCCTTCCTGTGTATTTTTCAACATGTGTTTTAAACTCACAAAATTTGGAGTGCCCGGTCTTTCTTCTGCATGAAGAATATCCAACATTTGCATGAAAAATAATCTACAAAAATCACAGAATACCTGTTCTTGGCCATGTAGGTTGTCGAGAATGGTCCAAACACACATGAGTGAACTATTTCAAGGATCGTTTGCGCTTGATTGTCCTTATCATGAAAGGTGGCTTTGGTGTACTTCCCCAATGTACACCCTTTGCATGTATCACACTGCTCAAGTGAACCCTTGGGAATCCTGTATAAATATGATGCATGATATTCAAAGCTCTGTGGTGTAGATTGGCCAATATTTTATGCCATAACTCACCGATGTCTCTACTCTCCCCCTTCTCTGCTTTTGTACTCAATGTAGAAAAATATTCTACATCCAATTTGTAGAGTTTCTTTACGCAAACCCATGTCTTCTTCACTTGTACAATGGTTATGTGACAAAGGAACACATTTCCTTTGCTAAACACCAAATCATAGCCACAGTCTTCCAACTTAGCAACTGAAACTAAGTTCTTCTTCAAACTAGGAACATACATGACATCTTTTAATGTGAGAGGATTACCAGAATCCCTCTGAAATGTAATAGTACCGATGTTTGCCTTGCTATAACTTCCATCATCTACCATATCTTAGTTCATATGGAGTTCATTCTCCTCCAGGTCACTGGAGAACTCTTTATTGCCGGTCATATGGAATGATGCTAAAAAATCCAATTACCATACACTACCCATCGTTAATGACACCATGCATGCAATGAGGGTAAAATTGAACTCAAATTGTGAAGAAAGCACTTCACCTGCTACTCCTCCTAAGGGATTATTTCTAACCTTCTTGTGTGGACACCTCATTGCATAGTGTCCCAGCTCATGACAATGAAACATTTTAATCTTCGAGAAGTCCTTATTCTTACCTGCCTTACTAGAATATGATTTGTAATGGGATGAATTCCCTTTCCCTTTCCTTACCTTTCGATCCAAGGCATAATTATCCTAATCATCATTCTTTCATGAGGATCCACTTCTAGTGTTTCATCGAATCTCCTCTTGTACCAAGTCGGACCACAAATGCTCCCACTTTGGTAGCTTCTACCTCCCATTTACAGAATCCTAATAGATGTGTTAGCTCTTATAAATGCCTAGAAGTGCTAGGCTCACCAGATCATCTTTGAAAATTGTAACACCAACACTTCCAAGCTCATCCCGACATTGGGTAAACACGATCAAGTACTTTTGTATTGTGTCACCCTTCTCCATCTTGATTTTTCAAGCTTGTCATTCAATGCCAACATCTTGTGGTGATTGTTGTTATGAAACAAATCGGTTAATTCCTTCCACATTGCAAATGGAGTTTCCTTTTCGTGGAGTTTCGAGACGATATGATCTAGAAATCCTTCCAGTAGAATCCTTCTGGAATTTTCTACGCATTTCTTCCACTCTGCTATGGCCTGTATATTAGTTTGAGCTAGTTTCTAGATTTCCTTGTCAATGAGATCCATCAGTCCATTTTTCTCAAAGATTTCTTCCCTCTGGTCTCTCCAGGAAATGTAATTCGAGCTACCCTTAAGGGCATACTCAAGCCTCAGACCATAGAAAACCATCCTAATCTTGTTGCTAGCTCTCGAGAAGAAATCTACAAAACTTGTTCCTCCTAGAAGAACAAACTCATATTCTTCTCTACTATATTGATTCTAGCTCTGATACCATGTATAAAATCCACGTATATTCAAACTGATAATTTTAATATACTAAAACAATAGACTTGAACCTACTCTAAAAATTGCAGAAACCAATTACGATTGCAAAATCACAAAGCATAAAAGAGAAAGAATTTCAAACATACATTACACAATGATTTCCTGGGGAAATCTACAGCGAAAAAACCCCCTATCTATGTATTACATTATTCAGAAAATATGAAAAGATTACAATGCTTTTCTCCAACCTGAGAAACCTCTACACTATCTATATATGTCTCATTGCTTCCTAGACTAGCCTAGACCAATACTTAATCAATTGTTTTCCTGCCTGGATCCATATTTCCTTGTGTTGTTTCCTTTGGGAATTATGCCCTATTAATTAGAGAAATTTCGAATATGAATTCCACAATACATCTAGGGCCTTCCTATGTCTGTATGCACCACCTGTACAATTTGGATGATTATACAACTGATAGTACACTGCCCTTGAACTCCAATCTCAACTAGATATTTCTCTGATCTAACATGCATGAGTTATTTATGGCTGATTTATTAGTTATATGATTGATCACTGCATGTGGTTCAAGTGCAGGTTCCGTAATTTGACCTCTCACTAGTTCCTCCATCAGTTGGAACTAGTTAAACTGCCTTTAACTCAAATAAACTATGTAAATTAATTACAACTCAAAATAAACTCTACGAGGGATCCTATTTTGTAGGAGCCACTCTACATGACTCAAGTTAGACACTCAACTCGAATTAATTGAACCAACTAAGTCAAACTAACTTATTTAACCCGTACAAGTTGTCATGTGATGTGGAATTACAAATTTATTCTAATTTAATTCAAGAGTAAATTAAATTATAATATTTCTTAGTGCCATTTTTAACACTCTCTCTCAACAAGCAAGGGATTATCTAATACTTGGATCCTGCCTCTACGGAACTCAAACTTGCTTCTTGAAAATGTCATCATCAAGATGTCTGCATCCTATTCCTTTGTAGGAATGTACTCTAACATCATGATCCACCTCTCCACACAATCTTTGAGATAGTGATACTGGATGTCGATATGCTTAGGGATCCTATAGTGATTTACTGTGACAAACAGATAGTGATAATGGATGTCAATATGCTTGGACCTATCAAGAAAAATTGGATTAATCATGAGTTTGATTTAAATTTGTTTGTCATAGTAAATCAATCTAGGATCCATCTGTTGACCAAACAACCCAATAAGAATCTTCCTCATCTAGATAGCCTCATAAGTTTCTTGACTACCAACCGTGTACTCTTCTTGTACTGAATTGAGTACAACTAGTCTCTACTTCCTGATATACCAGGAAATTGCTGCTAACATAATATTGGAGATTTTGCTTAATGTGCTCTTCTAATTGGATGGACTCCCTGCCCAATATGCATCTGTGAAGCCTTGGAGCTTCACTCCCTCTGTATTTTTGTACTAATGAGAAAACTAAGTGGTGCCTCTGAGGTATCTCAACACATGTTTGGATGCCTTCCAGTAAAACTTGGTTGGCTTGACCATTTCTTGACTAACCTAGTTAACCACGTAACACATTTCTGGTCATGTGTTCACCAAGTACATAAATGAACCCAAAAGCTCCCTATAAATGGTAACTTCTACCACTTCTCCTGATGTAGCATATTACTTCCTCCAATTCCCTATTAGAGGATATTCCATGGCTTTTATTCTCTCCATCTAAAAATTCTTAAGTATCTCGTTGGCATACTTTCCCTAAGAGACAAACAATTCCCCATCTCTTTTCAAATTTCCAAAACAAGGAAATAATGCAAGAGCCCCATGTATTTCATCTCGAATTCTCTTTCAAAATATTCTTTGAAAGAATTTATGAGCTTCTCATCACTTCTTATAATTAAATCATCGACATATAATACTATAATCAATAATGTACCTTCAACCACAATATGGTAAAGGTTCACATATTCTTCACTTTTGGTGAAGCCTAACCCGGTGAAATAGTTGTCGATCTTCGTGTACCAAGCACGAGGTGCTTGTTCCAATCCACACAACACTCATTTGAGTCTGCACACATGTGACTTTCTGTCAAAAGTATCAAATCCTTCCGGATGCTCTATGTACACCTCTTCCTCAATCACTTCATTGAGGAAAGTCATCTTTACATCCATCTGATGTATTTTCCATCCCATTTGCATTGAAAGTGCAATAATAGATCTTATTTAAGAGTACCTTGGTTCTGGAGAAAATTTCTCCTCATAATATATTCCCCCACTTGATAGAACCCCTTGGCCACAAATTTTTCCTTGTGTTTCTTGGAACTCCCATCTACTGCTTGCTTTAGGTGGATTCCACTTGGATCCTAAAATTGATTTGTCCTCCATCATTGGGACAACCTCCCATGCACTATTTCTGATAATGGAGTCATACTCCTCTATCATGGAATTAACCCATATCAGTTGTTGCACTTCTTTCTCTAATGAGCATGTCTTAGTCTCTACACTCTCACTCATAAGAGCCATGTAGCCAGTGTACGGATCTGGGGACCTTCTCTACCTACGTTGTGATGTGGGTGCTCCCGTATTCTCTATAGCATCATGTATAAAACTATAAACCTCTTTGATGTGATTCCTTCCATCTTTGGATGTCTCTGCATGAGTTGGTTCTTCCACTCTTTACTTCTCTTCTTTTGTATTCTCCACATATTTAGGTTCTTCTTTTGGAGCTAAGAGCTCCGCATCTGCATGCATCTGAAGCTCCCTCTCAAGTGAAATTTGCATGGCCTTGCCTTCATGAAATTTCAAATCTATATGAACCACTTTCATACTGTGAGATGATAGGTACACTTCATAGTTGTGAGCTATATTAGTGTACCCCAAAAATATACCCAAATCAGTTGTTTGTTCTAGATTTTTCTGTGAATCCTTGGTAACATGACAGTAAACTAATGAACCAAAAATTATAAAGTGTGCTACATATTCCTTCTTACCGGAAAAGGATTCTTCTGATATAATCATCATGAGGATCGGATGAGGACTCCTCTTCTTCGCATACATAGTTGTGTTGGATGCTTCCACCCACAAGTGCAATGGTATGACCTGGTCATGTAACATCGCATGTGAAACTCCCACAATTCTTATGTTCTTAATTTCTGCACCCCCATTCCATTGTGGGTTATGGGGTGTTATCATCTCTCGTCAAATTCCTTAAGAAGCATAAAGTTATTGAATTCATTCGACACATATTCTCCATCGGTGTCACTCCTGAGAGCCTTCACTTTCCTGCCTTTTTCTTTTTTAACAAGTGCTTTGAACTCAAAAAAAGTTGAGAACATCTAGTCTTTCTTTTCGATGAATAATATCCAGCATTTGTGTGAAAAACATCTACAAAAATCACATAATACATGTGCTTTGTTGTGGAGGTTGTCGATAACGATCTGCACACATCAGAGTGAACTCTTTCAAGGATTTCTTGCGCTCGACTCTCCTTATCATGAAAGGTGGATTTGGTTTAGTTCCCCAATGTGCACTCATTGCATGTATCACACTACTCAATTTCACCCTTAGGAATCCATGTATAAATATAATGCATGATATTTAAAGCTCCATGGTGTATATGTCCCAATATTCTATTCCATATCTCATGGATTTCTCAAATCTCCACCTTCTCTACTTTCGTGCTCAAGGAAACACAATGTTCTACTTCCAATTTGTAGAGGTTCTTTACCCAAAAACTGATCTTATTCACTTGTATCGTGGCTATGTGATGAGGAAATCCTTTCCTTTGTTAAAAACCACATCTTTGCCATGTTCTTCCAACATAGAAACTGAAACTAATTTCTTCTTCAAAACAGTAACATACATGGCATATTTTAATGTGAATGGAGTACCATACTGCCTATGAAAAGTAACAGTACTGATGTTGTTTACACTATACCTTCCATCATATCCCATATCAATGTGCATCTGGAGGTCCTCCTAATCCAGGTCGTTGAAGAACTCTTTACTGCCGGTCACATGGAATTAGGACAAATTTTAAGGATGTAAATTTATCTTAAAATTTAGAATCCTTGGTGAATCTTATTAGTCCCGAATATGTAAAATATAAAATTTTTGGTTATATTTTTATAAAAATATTCATATTTATAATGATTTTATATTTTCTTTTATAAAAAAAATTACGATTTTTAAGATAAAATAATTTTATCCTATAAAATTTGGGCGAATAAATTTTAGAGAAAAAATGGGATTGGTGAATCTTTGTTTAGGAAAAAACATGGAAAATTAGCCCATCTGTGAATATTAGCCCCTAAAATTTTCCCTGTATGGAATGAGGCTCCACTATCCAGGTACCACACACTACCTATCGTCGATGACACCATGCATGCGATGAGGGTAAAATCCAACTTGAATTATGAAGAAAATGCTTCACTTGTCACTCCTCCTAAGGGATTCTTGTTTTCCTTCTTGTGAGGACACTTTGTGGCATAGTGTCACAGCTCATGGAAGTGAAAAATTTTAATATTTGACAAGTCCTTCTTTTCTGCCTGACCAGAATCTAATTTGGATATCGAATTCCCTTTCACTTTATTTTCCTTTCTAGCCAAGGAAAAATTCTCCTCATCATCATGCTTTGATGAGGATCCATCTTTGGTGTTCAATCGAATATCTTCTTATACCAAGTCATACCACAAACTCTCCCACTTTGGTAGCTTCTCCCTCCCATTTATTGAATCTTGGTAGTTTTTCCAACCCTTGGGAAGGACTAGAAGTACTAGGCTCACCCTATTATCTTCAGAACCTGTAACATCAACACGTCCATGCTCATCCCAACATTGGGTAAACTTGGTCAAGTACTTTGTTATTGTGTCGATGTTCTCCATATTGATTTTCTTGAGCTTGTACTTCAGTGCCAGATTCCCGTGGTCACTACTATTCTAAAAAACAATTGATTAAAGCCTTCCACATTTCAAATCAAGTTTTCTTTTCGTGGAGGTTCGAGACGATATGATCTCATACTCCTTCGAGTAGAATCCTTATGTCCTTCGTTATGGATTTATTCCACTCTGCTAATGCCTATACATTAGTTGGGGTTGGTCTTAGGATTTCCTTGACAATGAACTCCTTCAATCCCTTTTCCTCCAAAACTGCTTCCATCTGATCTCTCAAGAAAATGTAATTCGAGCTATCCTCAAGGGCATACTTGAGCCTTAGACCATAGAACGACATCATGATCCTGTTGCTTTCTCTGGAGAATAAATCCACAAAACTTGTTCCTCCTGCAAGTACAAACTTGTATTCTTATCTTTTATAGTGATTTCAGCTTTGATACCATATATAAAATCCATGTAGATTCAAACTTCTAATTGTAATATGTTAAAACAATAAACTTGAATCTACTCTACCAATTGTGGAAACTAATTACAATCACGAAATAAAAATTCCTAAAAGAGAAAAAAAATTCAATCACACATTACACAATGATTTCTTGGGGAAAGGAACAGCTAAAAACCCCATTATATGTATATTGCATTAGTTAGAAAATATGAGAATATTACAATGCTTTTCTCCAACATGAGAAACCTCTGCAATATCTCTATCTGTCTCACTGCTTCATAGACAAGCCTAAGCCAATACTTAACCAAATTTTTTCCTTCTTGGATCCCTATTTCCTTGCATCGTTTCCTTGGGTAATAAACCCCTATTAATTATGGAAATTCCTAGTATGAATTACAAAATACAGCTAGGGCCTTCGTCTGACTTCATGCATCACCTGTATAATTTGGATGATTATACAATTGATAGTACACTTCCCTTGAACTCCAATATCAACTAAGTATTTCTATGATATGGCATGCATGAGTTATTTATGGTTGATTTATTAGTTATTTGATTCATCACTGCATGTGGGTCAAGTTCAAGTTCCACACTTTGACCTCTCACTAGCTCCTCCATCAGTTGGAACTAGTGAAACTGACTTTAACTCAGATAAATTGAGTTAATTAAGTTAAACTCAAAATAAACTCATCCAATTTACATGACTCAATTTAGTCTCTCAATTCAAATTAAATGAAATAAATAAATCAAACTGACTTAGTTAACTCGTACAAGTTGTCATGTGATGTGGAATTACAATTTTATTCTAATATAATTCAAGAGAAAATTAAATTAGAATCTTTCATGGTGACATTTTCAACAACTTCAAGGTCACAATTATCATTAAGAACACTGATACATAAGGATCAAGGACACTTCTAGACATCAAAGATTACTGTCATCAAAAGAAATTCATCATAGTCATCCAGGTTTCCACTATCATTAAGAGACTATCATCAAGGACCAAGGTTTACCACAATCTCATCAAGATACTGTCATCTTCGTTCAAAACTCCACTTACTTAGCACAAATCACATACTAAAAAATTCAAAAAATATTATGCATAGTTCAGTGTACATGTAAGAGCTGCTAAAGAACTTCGATTAACCAAAAGGGAAAATTTGTTTACAAAAGCTACAACACTGTGTAAATCAATTTCCTCACTGATCCTAAAATAAAAATTCAAGAGTAGTGCACTAAACCCCTACTACAAAGCGATGTTCATTCAAAATATGTGATACTATGTCATAAAAGTGAATTATGTGTGTTTTAATTAAATTCCAAAAGACTAGTGGTGCAAATAACTTGTTTATGCATTAACCATTGCATGCTACCGTTTGCATTCTACTGGTGTTAACAATGTATTGGATTTAGAGTTAGTTCTCAAGAAATGCACAACAATCACGTTAGTGAAAGGGTGTAAATTTAAAGTTAGATAAATTTTAAAGCTAAGATGTTCCATAAAAATGTTTCATTCATTTATGTCCAGGAATGTGATTTCCAACTCATACTACGAATGGACACCACACATTTTTGCAAGTTTAATTAGAGCACTTTTCATGAATTATTTACAAGTGATAACTCTTGTTCAATCGAACTTCATAAAACATTCTACACTTGACATGTTAAATATATATAATTGAACAATAATTAAATTCTTGTATTCATGACTACACATAGGATTCTTAATGGAAATTAGGGTTACACACACAGAGCTACTGCAAAAGGGTTATGTTTGGAAAAAAATCTATATGCTTTTCCTCATCGTGGAACATTGTCGCATTTCTTTAGAAATTTTGTGCCTAGAAAAAATAATAATAAAAATAATTTTGCATGGAAGCTTCCTCGAATGAATAATAGACATGCAAAAGAAATTGCAATGAAACCCTTTCCTAGAAAATGCCAAACAAAAGGCCACACTTTTATTTCAAAAGAAATAATTTCGAGTTGTGCCTTTGGAGAGGTATATGTAGAGGTTGATGGTTCCATTTTTGGAGAAGCTTATTAACATTGGAGGCGACAATATAGTATGAAAAAATGAATTTCAAACTTTTGAAAATGGTGCCAAAGATTGATGTCCACCTCCAATACTTCAATTTGAATTTAATCTTTATTACCATTTAATTTAATATGAGCTTTGAAGTATTAATCTTCCCAAAGGCCCTTTTATTTTAATAAATGATGAAACCATTCATAGACATTATTTAATTTTTATAAAAATCCATTTTAGTTTATCCACCCAGAAACTGCCACATCATCACACCTTTTGGGGGTTTTGACCATAACGAGGGTGTTCAACTTCAAACCATCATATCTCTCAAATCGTGAAGGCCCATGAGACACTCTACATATTGACGGAATCATCATGATGAATATAATCTATTGACTAGGGTCACCAAGGAAAAATAATTGATCCACTTCTTTAAAAATTTCCAACAAGTGCAAGGTATGTCTATTGCCTAGGTACTCCAAACCCTACAGCTAGGATTTCCATCCATCCTTCAATTGGAGCTTCCAACTAATGCAATCCAGGAAAATGTTAATATTTTTCATTAACTAATGTTGGAATCAATTAAAACACCATTCAACGATCTCCCCCTTTTTCATTAATGGAAACACATACTCCTTCTGCAAGTACAACTCCCCCCGCCTTCATGTCTTGATCTTCTTCTTCTTATTTATCTACCCCTTTGAAATCACTGGAAAAGGGTGACTCCCCCTAAGAATATTCCTAATTCTTGTGAAATTGTAATCTTCCTATGCTCCCCCTGACAAGAATCCTTCTTCTTTCTTCCTTCAAGATACCTTATCTTGTTTAAAATACCTTATTCAATGCTTGCTGCAATAAACAACATATCTCCTCTTGAAAGGATGTGCTTCATAAGGATTGCCATAATTGAGACCTTCTGCAAGTATGCTTTGAAAACATACTATTCCTTAAGTTGATTAATATACCCATAATGTTCATGACTCCTTTGACTTATTCTAGTGATATGATTTTATTCTTGTCTGTCAATTTGAAAGAGATGACGATCACTGTGGACCTGTATTACTTTAACTATTATTCTCTTCCTTAATGATTGGTATGATCCCATGACTTGACACATTTTATTCTACATGTTATAGGTCAATTTGGGCATCATTCCCCATGACCTGGTCAAATTGGACATCATCCCTAGGACCAATGAAATAGGGTCTATCATCCCCTTACATTTCAGTTACTATATGGCCTAAGAGAAGAACAATTCATTCATGGCTTCTATTGTGATATTTCCAAGGTTTGAAGTATATGTTACATCACTTATTGACTCACCAACGTAGCCTCTAAAGGGACTAACTGCGTTGCATATGTAACATCCTCCATTCAAGGGTGCACTGCAATGCACTTCTCAACATTCAAGAGTGCGTTGGTCACCTGGGAGCGGAATTCTCATTGTTCCGGGAATCTCCACATGGACAGTGCCTTATAGAAGAGTCTATATGTGTCAAAATTCGAATCCAAGTGTCCATCTAACACCTCTGAACTTAGGAACATGTCTTGCCTATTCTTAGAAAGTCATTCATTGAGAAACTACCATCACTTTCCCTATAAATTGAGCACAGATCCTAGTGCTAGGGAAGGAAGAATTTTTGTAAAGAAATGTTGTTGGATTCTCATTTGAGACAGCGTAAGTACTGATATTCTACTGGTGTGATGTTGGATGTGATGAGGCTAGGATGAAGTTGGAGCTAGTGGCATCAAATCAATAATTGGTTGTAACCTCCCCCTTCTACTCTTGAACAAATATTGTCGTTCATTTTCCCATATATGTATCTCTTTATGTTTCTATTTCTCATGTAATGGATTCTTGAATGATATATATGTTTCACATATAATTTATTTGAGTGATTAAGGTAAGTAGGTGTTGGACAGATAAGTCATTCTTGCGGACAAGACAAACCTCCCAAGTGTCCTACGGACAGCTAGCAACAAACGGAACAAATGTAAACTGCTCTCTAGATTATATGTAATTTAGAATTTTCTATGATGAAGAAAGGACCTAACTGTGATCCAATGCTAATTGAATTCTTCTTTCCCGTTGCTCCAAGAAGTCACCTCTAAAGACCTGCAAGAAAATACATGGAAAAGAATCAAAAGCACCTGCAACATATACTAATTCACAAATCACAAATCTATCTTAATGATCAAGGAATTTAATAAATAAGTCATTCAAGTAAATACACAAACAACTTATTGAGAAAACGGTATTCATTTTTATTATCTTTAATAAAGAAGAGCCTTACAATTGTGTCCGCCTTGATGTCATACAGGCTTTCCTGGGGTCCGAAACAAGCGTTTCCTTTACTCTGACAAGCCTTGCACTCTCTCAGCTAAAATACACATGGGTGTGTAATCATTCCCACATAATGATCAGTTAAGAGAGTATGAGTCTCTACAACATTTCTCCTCAAAAATTCTCAAAGTCTAACTCACTAACTCTTTCACTATCCCACACACATTCTAACACTCTCATTCTCTCTAACCTTTGAAGCTGCACTATGGCTTCAATTTATAGGAAAAGGGAGGAGGTTATGGTTCCACATAAGAAGGGATAGAATGCTCTTTTGAAGGGATTGGGCTCCATAAATCAAGGGGTAGGCTCCCATAATGGAGGAATGAACATACATGATAGGAGCGAACCTTCGACCGGATAATTGCTTCTAGAAGATTCCAGATTTGATTGTTGGGCTTCTAAATGTTACTTTCCGCATTCATTTTACCTTTTACAGGGGTCTGCAACCTTAATGAAGAAAAAGTGTGTTTAGCTCCACATTATTTATAGCCAAAAGGTGCAGCACCACAGGCAATGCTAAGAGAAAGTGCGGTACACGTGTTTTTAAGACTTTTATAAGCTTTTCTCTTAATTTCAAGGCTTCATTTTAGGAACTTTGATGTTGTAGACTTCTGAGTACTAAAACGTCATGGTGACAAATTTTAGTGTAACAAGTTGCCCCCTAAAGTGCGAAGTCTGAGAGCATTTCGAAGAGTGATGTGCTTTATTATTTCAAGGATTAACCTGTGGACACCCCAGTCGAAACCCTGTAAAAACATTCAATGCAAATCATATATATATATATATCATCACTGAGGTAGGCATTCCCATACTCAGATCAAAACTAACTAAACTTGTTCTGATACAGAAATGATTTTAATATTACATCAATAGTGTAGACACAGTATAGACGCAGCCATCTGTAATGATAGTCTACTGAATAAAAAACTCCTTGAAGCCTGGATGGTGGAAACTAGATCCAGGGTCTTGATTTCTACTTCCCGAACTAGTACGATTCTACCCATGCAATTAAATGTATTGAAGTCGAACATGGTAGAATCCACTTGATTACTAGTCAATGATGTGAACTGTTAACAAGTGTGAGAGAAACCACCAATAATGACAATGGCTTTCAAAGTACTCAGTACAATCCATAAAATGTGAATAAGTGATCTGAAGTCGAACATTTCACGGAATCATTCGATCGAAGGTCAATGATGCAACCTGTCGTCGAAGGCAAGAAACCTTCCATTAAGGCATGCAAGTTCCAAGGTACTGAAGGATTCTAGATAAACTTCCTAGATGATGAGCTGTCGTCGATAGAAAGTGATCCGTCGTAAGCAAGCTCACGACACGAAACCATAGATCAAGTTTTGAAGAAATTTTTGCAAGGACTGACTCAGGGATGGTCAACGTGAATGGAGACAAATGTTTGCAGATGAATGGTTTGTTTGAATGTCCTCTTGAACACATAACGACACTACAGATGGTTTGGTGATAGTTTCCTTAAGCTAATACCCAGAAACTGGTTGAAGACCTTAAATTGGTTTGATTAACTGATAGGCAAGGGATTTTCCCAACCCAGGTAGAAGTGTGACAAAAAGTGTCGTGTTCAAGAGTGGTTTACTGCTTTTAAATCAAAGTGTAACAAATGAATTCGTTTTCTCTCTTTTCCCCCACCATTTCTGGCAAGTACCTCTTTATTTTTGACAAGCTTGAGGAGGATAACATTTTCTTGTTTATAAGCTCATCCTTCGGATGAGTCCAACTTAGTTTAAAATCGAACCCTAAGAAGGAGTGGTCCGTTCCTATTTGTAATCGACAGGTCCATTACTGTTAAATTTTAATGATTCCAGTATAGGAGAAACTCGGTGTTTTTCATTTTTAGGGAGTCGGAAGAAAAAACTTAAGAAAACTCCATGGGTATACTTTTTCATAAATTTAGTCTCTCAGGCCCGAAAAAGGATAAAATAATGCAGGAGAGAACTCTATTGACCATGATTATTCAATGTATACCTTTTTTGTAAATAGTCCATTTCAGTCCGAAAAAGGGGTAAACTTATACTGAAGGAACGACTGTTCATTTCCTTTAACGAGTTCGAATAGTCAAGTACTCAGCAATCTTTTCATTTTTAGAGAGTCTGAAAAGGGCTTAAAATAGGACTCCATGGTTTCGCTTTTTCGTAAATTTTAAAGAGCCCGAAAAAGTGATAAAAGTATACTCTTCGTCAAAAATGACCATTTCACCAGAAAAATCTGGTATTCTACACAAAAACTCAAAAAATTAAACGTACCTACTTAAATAATAAAAATATTTTGAAAACCCATCTTTTTAAATTGAAAAATAAACAAATTTAAATTTCATTTATTCGAAAAAACTTGTAAAAATGAGTTTTCCAAATTCATTTTTACCGTTTGAGTTCAGAGTGAAGATTTGAGAGCTTTTGGCAAAAAACGCTCCATAGAAGATTTCGGACAAACCGACCGTTGAAATCGAAAACTGTCTACTCCAAGTAATCCACATCCTCTTTTCCTTGCTTTTCATCCATTAATTTTCTTAATTTAGGGTTTATAATTCATTTTTGGAGAGGAAATAGGTTCAAAATTCCACCCTCGGGGGTCCGTAGGTAAGACACACGGTACCTACGGACCCCAACATTTTCTTATAAAGAAAAAAGTCGAGGCCCTGCACTTTTAGCACAGAGCCCGTGTGGAGCTATGCATTGTCTCTGAACATAAAGTGCGCAGGCGCCGTGAATAATTTAAAAACATAATTTCTTCCAAAAATACCCAAAATTTTTGTTTTAAAATGATTCTAATCTTTCATTTTGCTCATTGTAGGATATTTACAATGCTCATATGGCGGGAACGTCAACATGAGGAGGTAGATGAAGCTGCAATGATTCATCTACCTACATTACAAGTTTTGAAAGCATGTGGGTTATTCAAATTCTGGGCTATCAGTAGCATGAGAGCTCAAGTAGACCTTCTCACTTGGTTGGTAAACAAGTGGGATGTTCAGGACTAGTGTTTCGTGATTGGAGGCAACCGGCTCAAAATTGAGTTGGAGGACATATATTTTTTGACTGGTTTGTCTAAGAGAGGCGAACCACTTTCTCTATTTGGGGCTAGACCAGGTGGCCAGTCTGTTGCTAGCCTGTAATTAGAGTTATGCAATGATGAGGCTAATCCAAAAGACAAACCGATTGATATTAAATCTATCAGTCGTCCTGAATTAAAAGTGATTGCATTTACCATTACCAAGTTGTGTGGAAGTGCAGCTTTGCATGTGGCTACTGGATCTCAAATGCGGATTGCAGTAGATTGCTTCTGAGGCACTGCATTCAACTGGTGTGAGGCAGTGTTGGCTAATGTCAAAGGCCAACTAACTAGAGCAAAAAATGGGAAGTTAAATAACTTCGGATATGGATCTATCGTGGTTACCTTTGCTTTAGAGGGGATTCCTCTGTTAGCCCCGCAACATATTCATGTTGATGCTGGTAGACCTCAAGAGCCTCGGATGGTTCGATGGGTTGCTTTGATGTCCCGTCACAGTGAGGGTGGAGAGATTGTTCGATTTCCCTCGACTTATTTTCGTTGGTTATAACACCAACTTTTTGAGATAGAGGATTTTCCTTATGCGGGCATAGATTTCCGCAGCGACCGAGATATGCCACTTCCTCCAGGAGCTCAGTGGGATGAGTCAGGTAAAAAATCTCTTTGACACGCTCTAATTTCTAATTTTTATTTTGTTTTTTAAATCGTCCAAAACTGATAACAAAAATTTCAAATGCAGATGTGGGTCCACATCGACCAGCCACTCTCTGCCCCTTTGATAGGAGGCAAAGGGATGCAGTTGCAGCAGCACCACCACCACAGGATCAAACAACAGAAATCTTGACTAATTTGGAACACCATTTGGAGCGACTGACTCTGGACATCCTGGAGACTTCTATAGATGACATTCCTCTTCGCTTACAGAGATATGTCATTGGTGTTCCTGGATCGTTCAGGAGATTCTTGAGTAGAGTGGCACAAGATGTAGTGTACTATCATGATCATTACCATGGATAGTGGATGATCGATTGTATAGACTCTTATCATTTTTTGTATCACTTTTTTCCCAATCATAAGGTGTTTTGAACCTATTATTGAGGACGATGTACTATTTTGAAACACTACTCTATGTAATGATATACTACTATTTTCAGTTACCTGTCCAACATGTTATCAAATGTTGATTTACTGCTTTTATTATCGCAAATGTCTATTAATCACACTAGAAGCTAGTGCATCTGCTAATGTGTTTAAATTTCTTGGAATGTGTTGATACTCAATATAATCAAATTCTCGTTCCAAAAGATGAACTCTCAAAAATAATCTTAACAACACTGGGTTTCTAATTGCATATACTTGATTTAATTGTAATACAACGAGTTCAGAATCTAACCTAACGATCAAACTCTGAATTCCAAATGAAATGGATTCAGACGATAACTCAATAACTGCGCTATATTCTGCAATATTTTTTGTCGTTTGACCGAGGCTTACCCTATGCATAGATATTAACTCGTCATTGGGTGAATAAATAACTTACGCTGCGGAAGAGATATTTCGTGTACTACGACAAGCGCCATCAGCAAAACCAATGTATGTTTGAAAAGACGTCGACATCTGCAATATCAAGAGTAATGCAGATAAGCAGGAATAGTAGTAAAAGCACACTTAAACTAGGCACACGTTTCTAATCTACAGCACACCAGATAAAAATAACTAATATACAGGAAAGATATCCACACAAGAATCAAGCGTAATATCTCTTCAGATAAAGCCCATTTATGGGTTTGCCTAAAGAGACCCCGTCAAAATAAATGAATTCATAGGCCCCTTTTGCAAGTTGTCTCTTGACAATATAAGGACCATGCCACATGAGTTCGAATTTCTCAGCCCCTAGCTTATCGTTAGCTTGATCATAAACCAAGACTAGGTCTCCTTCTGAAAAAATTTGAGGTGTAACCTTCCTATCATACTGAGCTTTCATTCATTTCGCATGAGTCTCGGTGGCTAGTGCAACAGTGCGTTGATTCTCATCTAATTGATCTAAGTATAAAAAACGTTTATCCTCTTCAGAAGTGGTTGGTAGTAACTCTATGGCTAGTTGGAGTGACGGTATCTCGCATTCAATGGGTAATACCGCTTCTAAACCATAAACCAGTTGAAAAGGGGTAAAACCTGTCGATGTTTTTGCTAAGGTTCGATATGCCCAAAGTGCTGAAAAGAGCATGGTATGCCAATTTGACTTATGAATTCCAATGATTCGTTTGATCATGGTGACTAAAAATTTATTGATAGCTTCAACCAGACCATTGGCCTACAGGTAATATGGTGTAGAACTGTCATGGTGCAGGCCAAGTTGATCAGTCAGTTCAGTCATCATGATGTTTCGAAAATGGCTCCCATGATCAGTAATTATCGCTTGGGGTACACTGAAATGAGCGATCACATGATTGAACACGAAAGTAGCTGCAATTTTTCCATTTGCTGCAAATGTAGGCATCGCCTCGGCCCATTTGGTAAAATAATCTACTGCAAGAATAATATACCCATGCCCCCCAGCCGAGTGAGGGTTACATGTAATGAATTCAATGCCCCATTTTGCAAAAGGACCGACAGCAATTATAGGGTGAAGAGGAGTAGGTGGTGCACGCATTTTCCGATCGAAGATTTGACAATTATGACATTTTCGGACCTCATAAATACAATCTTTAAATAAGGATGGCCAGAAATAACCTGCGCACAATATATTTTGGGTTGTGGTGTACCCAGACATATGACCGCCACATATTCCAGAGTGACAGTCATTTAAAACCTTTTCAGCTTCTTCATGGGTGAGACAACGTCGAAAAACAGAGTCTGCACTACGAAGGTATAATGTGTCGCCAACAATATGATATTGTTGAGACTGGAAACGGATTTTACGTCGTTGTGATCGTGAAATTTCAGGCAGAAAAGATGGGGTTTGAAGATAAAAAATGATATCTCCATACCAAGGATCAATGGTACTAATAAGAAACAAGGATTCGTCCGCGATTGGTTGTTCCACCACAGTTTTTTTATCAGTACATGGGAAGTCACACATAATTTCAGCAAAGATCAATAATTTCTTTGATTTGGACTTTTCAAATTCCAAATCAAACTCCTGTAGGATAACAATCCATTTGGATTATTTTCTCCCTAGCAATTGTTTGGTCAAGATATACATCATAGGGTTACAATCAGAAATCACTATTGTTTTGCGTAAAAGTATGTAATGACGAAAACGTTGGACAACTTGAACGGCTGCCAAGGCCAATTTATCCACATGTGAATACTTGATTTCAGTCGGATGCAAGTTGTGACTAAGATATTAAATCACATGTTCACCATGGAATTCATCTTCCTGAACTAGAACCATCACTATCGTGGGATCGAAAGCGGCGAGGTACAAAAAGTAATCCTTGTTGTAATTATGAGGATGCAGTAACGGTACATGGGTCAACGCGTGTTTAAGAGCATCAAAATATCGATCAGCAATCTCGTCCCAAAAGAAAGGAATATTTTGTTTCAACAACCTGGTGAAACCTTTCGTTAACTCGGCGTAGTTAGGAATGAATCGACATCAAAAGTTTTCTTTCCCTTGCAAACTTTGGAGTTGGCGAAGAGTAGAAGGAGGAGGTAAATTGATGATTGCCTCAACCTTCGATGGATCAACAGGAATGCCTGCCTTTGAGACAATAAATCCCAACAATAGTCCATATTGCACACAAAAAACACATTTGTGAGGATTTAGACGAATCTTATAATGCCTACATTGTATAAAAATGGCTCGTAAATGAGTGATATGATATGATCTGCGCGAAGAATGAGCAGGAAAATCATCGAGGTAGGGTTGTACAATGTGTTTAATGTCATGAAATGCATAAGACATGGTTCTTTGAAAAGTGGTGCTAGCATTATTGAGTCCAAAGGCTAGTTTGTGATAATCAAAAGTTCCCCATGGACAAATGAAAGTTGTTTTGGGTTGATCTGCAGGGAGTATGTTGATTTGATTGTAGCCGGAAAATCCATCCATGAATGAAAAATTTTCACTTCCAACACAATCGTCAATAATTTGATCGATTTAAGGGGTTGGATAATTGTCCTTTGGACAAGCTATATTTATATCCCTATAATCAATACACACTTGTGTTGTTCCTTGTTTTTTATTAACCGGAACAATATTATATACCCAATCCGTTAACGGGATTGGATAAATAAAACCTGCACGAAGTAATTTTTCAACTTCGGCTTTAATAGCGGCATATTTTCTCAGATGTATCTGACTTAATCTCTGTCTAACGGGTTTAGCATCCGGGTATGTCTTAATTTCATGAACAACAATCGACAGATCGATTCTTGGCATTTCTTCATATGACCAGGCGAAAATGTCACGGAATTCCTGAAATAGGGCTTTATATGCTTGGATTTCATCAGTCGTACAAGAAGCACCTATATGAATGTTTTCAACAATTCCAGGTTTTACTGAAATGTCAAGGGGAACCGTTGTAGAAATATTTTCTAAATTCAATTCAGAATCAAAATGTGAGAGAGGATTATGAGGTTCTTTGACGTAATCAGTAGTAAAAATGGAGGAAAAATTATTCTCAAAATTATCGAGATCAAGTAAAAACGAATACCTATGATGAAGATCTTCCCATGGTAACTCATCGACCGATAAGAGTTCTCGAATATGTTCATCAGTATTGAATACCTGTTGACAAAGATCTGGAATTGATGTTGAAGTGGAGCTTGATATTGAAAATGACTCCTCATTGATCGCATTCACTGGATCAGATTCAGTTGAAGGAATATCAAAAAATGACTGTACAGTCTGATATGCTAACTCAAAAGGACTCAAAGGCATCATGCCATCGAAAGAATCCAATTCTGATTCTGAAGGTACTATCCAAGGATCATCAAAGGAAATATTAATTTATGTAATCATATTGATATTAGCAATAGGAGGTTGTACGTTGGATGCAGGCAGGGAAAAAGTTCCCAGTAAAGCCGAATCTTTAAGCAGACCTACTCCGACATCCTTATAAGGGATAGTCGATTTTCCAACATGCTGGATACTATCAGTAGAGGCTGGGTCGGATGAATAATATGAGAGCTGATCTATTTTAACGATCTTTCCTTTATGAGGAAACATGATAAGATGAAAGATCGATGATACAACAGCGGTCATGGTGTAAGACCAACTGTGACCCAGGAGAAGGTTGTAATCCAAAGGGGCATCAAACACTTCCACATCTAGATTAACCATTTTGCCTTCGACCTCTATTGGTAGATCCCTTAAAATACCATATGGCTGAAAACCTCTTCCATCAAAAGCTTTGAGAATAGTTGGTGATTGGTTAATTGTCAGAGAACCAAGTGATTTCCAACATTTTAACGACATAATACACGTAGAATCCCCTTCATCAACAACAGTATGAAAGATACGTTTATTTTTTACTATTACCGGAATTTGAAAAGCCATTTGATGGGGTAGGCAGGGTGTAAAATTCTCTAAATTGAAGATCATGAGGTTCAAATCCTGGAGATCTACGGCTCCTAAGGCTGAAAAAAGTAATTTTCTTTGGGTTGGGCATGATTGCAACACTTCCAAAGCCGACATTGCTGAAGGGGAAATCACCAAATCTTCAACAATATTGTAATTCTGAGCAGCTCTTGCATGTGGATTGAAAGTTGATTTACAAAGTACACCTTTAGCAAGCGGTTTGATTACTAAGTCAGGATTTTGTTTCTCGATCTGTAACGGATCAGAAACTGAGGGAGATGTAGTTGATGCTAAATTAGATGTTTTTGCTTCTTTACCAGGATTTTTACTACCATAATCTTGCGATCGCGTCGCAACCATCAAGATATTCTCTAGATCAGTTGAGGAAGATCCAACCATGTTACTATCTTGAGAAGGAAAGGGATCCTTCAAGACAGTAGGTATGGGCAAACCCTTAACGAATTTTGATACCTCGGCTCTATGCGGGCACTCTTTTGTAAAATGATCCTCGTCACATATCAGACAAGGATATCGAGGTTTGCGTTTTTCGTTAGTTGGTTCAGTTGTATCGTTTTATCTTTTGAAGATTTTTTCTTTTTATTCTTACCTTTCTTCTTACCACCAGTTTTAGATTTAGTTGTAGATGATTCTACAACATGAATATCGGCGGAAGTTTCAATAGAAGAATCTCCTTTTGGTGAATCGGGTAAAGTGATAATAGGAGAAGTCGTCTTGGAAGATTTCTTCTTACTTTTACCAGTGCTAATAGAACCAATTAGACCATCAGTGGCATGAGAACCAGAAGGAGTTTTAGTTAATTAACTAGGTCTTGGTAAATGGGGGATTTTATCATACAGAGTACTTGACTGAGTATATACAAGGTCGAGGTACTGAGCCTGAGCAATGACTTGCTCTTCTGTAACAATGCCTCCTTTGGCCACATCTTCAGTAATTTTGGGCAATAATGATTTAATAAACCATTCAACCAAAATTTGATTTAGAATAAAGACTTTCACTAAACGCCTTCTACGTCTCCATTCATGAATGTGATCAGATATGTACATAGACGTAGACCGTTTTAATGAAGTCAAAAATTCTGTGCCGTTGTCGTATCTAACATGCAACTGAAAATGGGTTAAGAAAGCAGTAGCTAGCGCATTAAAGTTATTAAAATAGGTGCGTGGTAACTCAATGTACCATTTGGTAGCTAGACCAATGAGAGTTCTCTGAAAAAGATGCAAACGAATCGAATCATCGATGATTGAATTGGATGTACACTAGAGGTGATAAGTCATAACGTGATTAGATGGGTCCTCTCCTGACTTACCCTCAAACTTTGGAATGTCACTGGGCAACTTGTTCGGCATCAGCGGCCAATATGGAAGATAAAAGATAGGATCGTTCATAAGGCGCGATAGATCTGGTAAATCTAAAGTTGCTATAAATGGTAATCGATGGCTAGGGTCTTGATAACCTTGTGTGATCAAACTAGTGCCAGGAGGAGGATATCCAGGATACCCTGGAATTGGATGCGCATTTGGAATTGTGAAACCTCCTAGATAACCAGGATTAACTGAACCATACCGAGGTTGTTGAGGTACTTGATAAGTATACCTAGGGTACGGTTGATACTAATATACCAGATTTTGTGTAGCCTGTCCAAATTGATATTTTCCGTGGTACGGTTGATAAGTAAATTGTGGTTGACTAACAACAATCGTACTAGTACCAGGTTGTCATGTAGGCATCTAGAACGTAGTCTGAATTGTAGGTCCTGACTGTGGTACATATACTTGAGGAATTTTCACTGATGCAGGGATAGAAGAAACCGGAGCTACAGATGCTCCAGAAATAGGTGTGGTAGGTTGAACAGAAGTTGCAGTAGCAGCAGAAGTCTGAGGCAGAGTCTGAGGTGTACTAGGCCCAGGCTACTGAATAGAACCAGGTGCAGGGACTTGAACAATAGGCTGAACAGGTTGCTGGGTTGGACCAGAACCTATGGACTGTCCAGGTTGATTAGGTATCTACACATTGGGTTGCATAGTCTGTTTAATTTGAGATGAATCCCACACCATATTAATTCCGGGGTATTTACCCATAGAAGGTTGTGTATATGAAGGACCATAACCTGGTTGAACGTAGGGTTGATAATTAACTAGCAAATTTCCAGCTCCTTGTAATAATGGTTGACTGGAAGGAAGTTGGAAACCTTGAGTTGGGTACTGACCTTGAGGTATGTACTGAATCTGGGGTTGATATTGACCCTGAGGAATATACTGAGTCTGGGGTTGACCTTGGGGTATGTACTGTCCCTGAGGTTGATAACCTTGAGGTATGTATTGTCCTTGAGGTTGTTCTCCAGGTAAATAATATTGTCCTACAGTTTGTCCTGGTAAAAAATTACCTTGAGGTTGCCCTCCAGGCGGTAACTGACTACCTTGAGGTTGCCCCCCAGGCGGTAACTGACTACCTTGAAGTTTAGGATTTGGAATATTACCAGACATCATAAAAATTTTCTCTGCGTTCGACGTTTCAGTTTTAGTTCCATTTGTACCAAATGATAACACTCGTTCAGTTGGTTGAGGAGTTGCTCTTGAGACAGTACCAGAGAGTGACTGGTACCCTGAAGGAACAGAAGGACCACCATATAAAAATGTTTCCAGAGATTGGGAAAACATAGATGACTCACCTGACATAGTTGATGAAGGATAATAACCTCTTGGTGTAGGATGAAAAGGAATTTGGGGTGGTGAATAACTAAGACCCGGGTTTTCTAAAAGATCTATCAATGATAAATACCAAGTGTCAGTTCTAAAAGGACTGTAGAATATTGATTCATGGTCCCTAAGATTCAAATTTTCTTGGGTTTCAGGAAGAGTTACGTCTTCGTCTAGACTAACAAGTTCTTCAATAGATATGAGGTCAGAAGGAATATTTTTAGTAATGCGATGTTCCCCTAGTGTTGTAGCAAAGCTTAAGCAACAAATGCAGAACCACACCTGGTAGAATCCAACATCTCTGTCAATATCACAACAAAATTCTAAGCCAAGATAGTGATGCAAGGGAATATTGAACAAGTTCTGCGGGGACCCTTTGAATTACTTTGGCATTTACAGGTATGCCTAGTCCTTGTGCCTCAGCTAGGTCTTGCTAATCAGGACACATCAAAGAGAAAGCTCACAAATGCCAGTAGCTTTTTGATGATGTGAAGAGCAAGGTAGCATGTTTATCATTCTCATGATTTTTTTAAAATAAGTTTCCGGTGTTGCTCCGTTGCCAGCAGGCTTGGACAGTACCCCGGTGGAGTCACTTCAAGAAATTACAAACGTTGCTCCGCTGCGAGCGAGCCTGGTCAGTACCCCGGCAGAGTCGTTACATCACCTCTCTGTGCAGGAAGCCTTTCTGGATCCTTTACCCTAATTTGTTTCATGTGCTTGTAGCACTTATTTTCATGTGCTCGTGACACTTATTTTCCATGGGCGGATGAGGGATCCCGACTTATTTTACGAGCAAGAGAGGTTTTTTCTAGTTTTATAGAAACTGAAAGATATCCTGATTTGGGTTTTCCCTTGTGCCAAAACCTTCACATCCCATCTACCACAATAGGCGAAGCGTGCAAAAAATATCATTAAGATGTCAAAGACTATGCTGGGCACAAGGCTTAGGTTATGGGTATGGGCCATTCAAACTCATTAGGTCTCCCACAAACAACCAGCTCGTATCTCCCCGGCTAATAAGTTTAGACTCATAGGAATCTCGTTGAGAATGCGACTTCGATGACCTGTCTTGAGAGAAAGTTTCCTCTTGAGATAGCCACCGCAGCCTCACACAAACAATGGGGTTACTGTTTTAGTAATCGGGACAGAACAAGTCTGCAAGGTGGTAGGGTTTCAATGAGGACTCATGCGGCGATAGGTGACATGTCAAAAATTTTCAACTTTATATCAACAACCTACGAAAATGATGTGGTGAAGAAAGTGTACGACGGAATATAGTAAACGAGTCTCAAGATGAAATGCAATGCCATGTGCGGGAACGATCCACTAGTTGGAGGTGGAGGGACAAGGAATAGCGCATGCACTGATTATCTAAACATTATGCAGCAATAGGGAAACTGAAAGAACGTGCATGCAAAAAATAAATGGAACTTTTTAATGCATAAAACTACAGAAATCAAGAAAACACAACAACACAATTCTAAACTATGAAGTAAAACCTTAGCAAGTAAACCTAATTAATAACTTGAAAAACAAAACTTTATAGCGGATCCTAGCTAGCCTATTCCTAGTTTAACCAATGATGCGGTCGGGCTATGTGAAATCAACTTTCCAGTGCAGCCACCGCATTAATTCCTGACCTGCAAGAACAACAATGTTCACAATCAGATCCAGCACACAAAATCGTGCACCAACAACAAGACTTACCTGAAGAGCATGTGTAACAGCAAGAAGATCATGGATACTTACCAAAGAACATGCCAGAATAGATTGTGCAAGCTGAATTCCACTCTCATCCTGATACATAGCAATATGTTCTTGAAACTCAACATTTTTTATGAATGACACAAACCAATTCATGCACAACCTTAGGTCCGATGGGAGGGGGGTAAGACATTGCCTGTTTGCGAGTCTATTCATCGGATAAGATCCATCGAACCAAATAGAAACCTCATCATGGTGTGGAGGATGATCAGTTTTATGGAATGGAAACAATAAGCATGTGCCAGGCGACTTATAGGTGCTTGCGCATCTAAGTGCAGAAACCTTAGTTTGGAAAACCCTAGTTCGGGATTGCTCCTGGGTTTGGTCAAGGGTATGAGGATCCGAATCCACATTTAGTGGGGCTTGAAATTCCTCACCATCTTGAAAAAGCTTCGGGCCTTCGAGCGGGGGGCTTCCCAACTTTGATGGTCTGGCGAGATCAATAGGTGAATGGATGTGATCGTGGATTGTGGTGAGTTGCAAAATGTCAGTGGGATTTGTATCAATTCAGTCAAATGTTTGTGCGCTGGCAGGTTAATAGATCGATGTATCAGATTCTTTAGATTTTCCAGGATGGGGTGGATTTACAGAAAGGTTTTCAGGCAATTGAGAGATTTTCCAAAAATCACGTGTTAGTGCCTGATTGCAACTGGTACTCGCTGGGCAACAATTGGAAAGATTAGAGACAACGGCTGACGTTTTCTTACCAGCGAATAAATTGGGGTATATCGGTTGTTGCATACTAGCTGTTGGGGGACAGGAATATGTGCTCAAGGAAACCTCATTAGAATGAAAAATCTGCCCAGATGAAATGATATCCGACGTGGTTATGCTGGGAGGAGCATGGTACTTAGGGATCGTCATTTCAGAAACCTTAATCCGAGAAACCCTAGTTGGATTTGTTTGAAGGGTCTTGTTAGGATCGGAAGAACTAGGGATGACGGCCGGCAGGAGTGGGAGTGCTTCGATTCCCTGATGGGTACTCGAATATTCATAGACAAAATTATAGAATTCTAGTGTCTCCATATGGTCGGCAACGAGATACGAGTGACAGTCCTCCGCGGTATTAGTGAATATGTTTTTAGATAAGCAGTGATCGCTATAACCATCAATTTGATCAAGTTGGGTACCTGGTATGTTAGGCTCCCTAGGAGTTACCAACTGGGATGGATCAATAAAGAGGACATCTTGAGGTTGCCCAGACAGGAAATCGCTCCTATGGCTATCTAAAGATTCCGAGTGAGAAAGATCAGATCTAAAAGATTCATCAATTTTGAACTGTGATTGTGAAACAGCATCTGCGTGCTTATGATTGTCACCAATACCAGTATAAGGAAATTTTGAATGTCTCAAAGAAATCATTGGTGTGGCGGACTCGTGAAATAGATCGGGGGATAATGAATGAAGAGATTGGGCCACAGGGGCGTTAACCATACAAGGCTTTTCAACACGCGCATTTGTGTCATTCAGAGAAAACAATGATCTGGCAGGCCCCGTAAGGGAATCAACTTCATCCGAGATAGGAGTCGATTCATAATCAGTATGCAAATCAGATTTAGGACTGTTTCCAGGGAGACATTGAGTGGGATCACGGTAGGTTTCATGAACCTGGAGGAACATGGGGTCCATCTGATTTTCAAACTTTGATTCGACAGGGTGCGTGAAAGATTCAGAGGTGACACAATAGGTTTTATCTCCTTGCACACATCTATCGTTGCTCACAACTTTCAAGGTTACAACCCCACTACACGGTAGTTCAGGAGGGATAGAAGGAATATCACAAACAATAATACTGTCCTTGGAGGCTTGAATGTGGTATGGGCTGGGGGAGATGGACAAGGAAGCATTAGGGACAAAGTCTGAACAACCGGTAACTTGCGGGTCGTCATAGGGAACACTAGGATCAAGCTAGGTTGCTAACTGAAATTGTTCAAGGGAAACGAGAATCACATACTTGAACTATTCACTCAAACATTTCCAATCAACATCCCTTTCAGGGAACTCAAAACAATAATGAAAAAATCTGATAGAGAATTCATCTAGAGGTTCCTGAGGTTCCATTCTGATGTCATTCAGCTTTATCAATACACTTTGAAAATCGTACCTGTGAAAAGATTGTTGTAATTCACTAGCGAGGTGTTCAAAAGAATGAATGGAAGCTTTCGGCAATGTGCCACACCATTGATTAGCGCGACCTTCGAGGGTGAGGAAGAAAAGAAAACAAATCAAACCTTCATTATCTATTTCGTAGCACTCACCAAAGTCACAGAAATATGAAAGGTGTTGGGTTATGGACACTCCGTTTTCACCATCGAATTTTAACTGGGACAAGTGATACATAAGTTCATCAGGGATGAGACATCGAGGCTCATAAAAATCTGAAAAACATCTCGGGAGAATGATTTGGGGACGAGCCATTACATATATGAGATTAACTGCAAGCTCTAAGGGCTCAGCTTGTCATCTGGCCCTCCTTCTAGTGGCCAATTCTCAAAGAATAACTATGAGCTAATGGATGTTGTGATTTTTCATGCAGGTCAATCCCACGGATGATACACCAAACAATGTCATCACCACGCCGACGAAAAGGATAAGAGTAGTGCGAGCTGAAACATGAGAAGTGGAAGATATGTATCGCATGTACGTAAGGAACAAGACCACGCCATTTGAGGAAATGTTCGGTCACAATTGAGTCACAGCTTCATTTCTAAAAGGAGAAGGTTACCTTATTTGAATGGTTGTGTTATTAAATGATGAGTTGACTCAGCAGCATCAATTTTCCATGCGATAGTTGTGGTAGGGCTTCAGAAGACAACCCTTGTCATTCCAAATTTCCATTGTTATAGCTTCGGGCAGGATCCCAGTGAGGTTAAGGACATATATGACAATTATCACTTTATCGATTTACTTTTCACCATGCCTTTGGGCATCTTATAAACTGATTCGCCATTTTATTGGGAAACATATATAATATACCCATAACGACATCATTGAGGTACGCTACTAAGAATGCATTAAATGCGCCATTATATTGAGAGACCAAACCATAACTTCCACGGTTAAGGCAGATCAAAAGCTTCAAAAAACCAATCCGAAAGAACAGAGCCTATCATACCCAACAAAATTGTTCTAACTTGCCTACCCTATCCGACCTAATAGCTAGCATCCTCTGGTTAACCTGAGCTTGTAGTCTGGTCTAACGATGTCATGAATTCATATATTTATAAGTCAAACTACAAGAATTATCGAGGGATTTTTTATGGAGAAAAATTTAAAACCTTGATGACGTCCAAAGGATTAAAAATAGGGGCGGAGAAAACAACAGCTCCTGCACCAGACAGCGTTTACTCTGTCACACCTATAGTCTATGCATTGGAATCAGAATTGACAGGATCTAAAGAACGAGGATCTTTCTCTAAGTCTGTCATTGCCATTTAAGGATATAACTTCGGTTAAGGTGTCATAGCTATTGCATGTCGAAACTATGTAACAATCACATGAAGTTTTGAATTATTCGTTTGGCTTTGTGAGCCCGCTAAAGAGCTTCGAGTGCAACGCATTATTCCGATTTTCAACGTGTGGCAAACATTTAAGTATGGTGTGGCAGAGTTCAAGAGAGGCAAGGGGTAAAAGTAGTTGGAGCGAAGATTACCGCTGCATGCAGGAACCTCATGATCCATCGTGGTGGCTGCCATAAAGACAGACTCCTTTCAAAAGGATTAAAATGTCGATACATTGCGTTTGATACATTGAGGAATGCCAGAGAGATTAAAATAAAAATAACAGGTCTCACTCCTACATGATGCTACGTGTGAAGGGAACAATAAAACATTAATATGGCAGTTTTAAGAATATCGTGAACAATCCAAAGCATTTTCCACATACCACTCTGATGCGCCGACACCATTACTGATCAAACTACCGAAGGTCGGGACTAGTTTGCATGAGAAAGGTTCACATAGTCGCCGGTGGTGGAACATAAGAGGGACTCACAATGCAACATAGGAAAAAACTTGCCTCCCATAAATCGCGCGTCTTAGTGACTAACCTAGTTTTATGCTGGTGGAAACCATTGGCGTCCAGCGCATGAGGAGGATTGGACTTGCTAATCACCAAGTCTCACATACTGATGGAGCAACCAGAATTTCAACTCGCGAAAATTGTGACTTGGCAACTGGGTTGAGCCATGCTACCTCCACGCAATATGCTTTAAGCGCGTAGCCAAGCCATGGGGGGCTGAAGTATAAACACAGTCGACCTACAGTTTATTTTTGTTTTGAAATACCATGAGACAAACTCTGAGATAGTGAGGTCATGAGAAGCATCAACATGCATCCAAGTAACACGACATAGTAGTCCTGGACATGAACTCATTGCAACCTTCAAATCGCAACGCAGAAGGGAAATGTACCCTACTTGTCTTAGCACAGCAAGGTCGAAACGTGTCTTCAAGCATTCATGGCCTGCAGTTGTAGTATTAACTGTCGAGCCCCTCCCACGCTAGTTCTGCCGAGGTCGCACAAACATAAATGCCAAAAAAGGAACGCATGATCGTTGAGAGGCATGTTCCTTTCACTGCTCGCAATCTGCACCAGATGACAAGGGCTGCGACCCCACTAGAACGTGACGCCTATCAGGTCGCAAAATACAGTGCCCAAGGGGGTTTGCCACATACGCGATCACCTGACCATGCAACCTCAACCAAGTCGCGAGGTCGCACAACGATGTGCCTAAAATAATTTGCCACCTATGCAACCCTCGACCATGCAACTGTGCGACCAAGTCGCCAAGTCGCAAAACAAGCAAATTCATCCGAGGTGCGACCACCCGACTCAGTGACTCTCACCCAAATTTGCGACCTATTGCGAATACACTACAGGATGCATGAAATATTTTTGAAGAAGAGGAGACACCTCATACTGAGATCCCACGGCTCTCAAGTGGGAAATTATTTGCATCAAAATGGGAGCTAAGCGCGCCATCAATATTAGGCCTCCATGATCATAAAAGAAGCATTTTTCTTTCATAAAATATGTGATCAGTATTGATACAAAAACATTTTCAACTACGCTACAGAAGGCAGTCGACAACTTAATAGGTATGCCGCTATACGATCACTAGATTCACCTTTGTGAAGCATTCAACTTCGTCCAGTTCTACAACTTCAAGGTTTGCAAGTATGGAAGATCCATATCATCAAGGGAGGTAGAAGCAATGGATCCATGTTGATGCCCATGTTCATAAATTATTTTCTATATGGTATCATGTTCAGAAAGAAGGAGGGAGCATCATGTCTCATCAAAATAATTACGGATCCACCCTTAGCACTGGGCCCATAGTGATACCAATGGACGTTACAAGTGATTAAATAAGCGCAAAGAAAACCCACATGATTCATTATCCCTGATGACATAATGGCACAAAATTTGACCACACAGGGGTCCAACTAATTTTAGCTGTGACAAATTACTGCATTTCTTGTATTGATTCCTTGACATGTGTATATATATATATATGTATGTGTTGATCAAAATTAATCCTCACAACTTTGAAGTGCGATCTAATCAATACTCAAATCCTTCCCCGCCCCGTCTTGCAACGCTCCTTATCTGCCTAAATTTACTCTTCCTCCCGCTCTAAATTACTCTTTTAAAGGCCATGACCCATGTTTGAGAATACATTGGGCCTAGCCTCCTTCCGGTCTCAGCCCCCTTTATTTTACGCCCCGCACGACCTGAGCACTAAACCATGTGATAAGCCCAAAAACGCTTTTTGTATACGCCTATCGGGTGCGCTTGGAGCCGTTCGATTAAAAAAAGATCAATGCACCACATCCCTTTTCTCCCGTGGTCCCCGCCTCGCTAAAACCATTCAGAAACCCGTGGTATCCATCGCACTGCTTATCCAAGGTAGGCGGTATTCCGCAAAACACAGCGATGCCATTCAAATCAAGCCACATGTCCCGGTGTATGATGGCAATACCACTACCCATCGCGCGTTATCCTTCAGTCAGAGTCGCAGCGCGATATTCGTAATAGCCGTCCGATCCTGAGTGTTCAATCCGACGGCTACCGCTCTCCGGAGTTGCGCGAATCTTAGACCCCGTGTAAAGTGTCCCGGGCCCGCCATCCCATTACTCTCCAACGCATTCCTAACCGTTGATCTTGCTTTGCAATCATGTGGCCTAGATCATTTGGACAACCAACTGGTGACCAAGCCTCCCTCCACGTCATTTTCCACGCGTCAACCACTTTTCTCTTTCACCATTTATATACTCCGTCCATGTGTTATGTTTTGGTGTTCCACGAGGAAATCTCCGCTCAGTCCGTCCACCTTTGTTTCGTTACATTTTTCACCACCACCCCACATATTTTTTCCATTTCACCATGTTGTATCACTGCACAGTTGCCTCCATTGCATCGCCGTCCCCCCACGCATTTGTTTTCTTCACAGCTTTGTGTGTTTTGCAGGTTTGCAGCGAAGGAGAATTACCATCATCTGTAGCATCCATTACAAAAGTCGAGAGCAAGTCGAAGGACAATCTTTTAGAGGCTGGAATTATGAAGCAAAGATTCAGGAAGATATGCCGACACGAAAACCATTAAAACGCCTAGGTTTAATCCTATTAAACCCTCCTGAGTCATTCAAATGCATAGACTGGGCAGATGAAGAATTAATGGCGCAGATGGAGAATATCAGTGAAGCGCAGGGGATTAAAGACATACATTTAAGGGCTTTGGAGCTTGTACATAACCTTTTGGAGGCACAGTACTAGATCGAGGACCCTGCGCATCACTAAAAAGATTTTTGCACATAAAGCAATGCTCTCAAGGTTTTATTTCAGCCGAATTCTCCTCAGGAAAGGATAGAATGTTCATGTGAATTCATCTTTATACCGTGTTCTTAAAGAGATTTCCTACCCAGTGCATTTATTTCTGCAAGAAGATTGTCAATTACAGATAATATTACCTAGTCATTCAGCAATATGGGCGCGAATGTTTCCGCCATTTTGTTTTAGTAAAACAATTAATTGTTTTCACCTACTTCTTTTATTGATTTCTCTTCTCCTTCCTCTATAAAAAGGAATAAGAAAGACATTGTAGAGGTTCCAGATTTTTATCAGAGAATTGTGCAGTGAAAGGCATTTTTGTATACATTTTGTATAAGCTCTTGTATGAAGGCTCAGAGCCCGTAGGGTCTCAGTGAGGAGGAGTTCTATCTGTATTAGAGGATTCTGGTCTTTGGTATCCCACAGTATGTAACTTCCTTTAATGTGTTTAATAAAACATTCCACTTTATCCATCTTCTTGTATCATGTACTGGAATGCGAGTGGCTCACTGATTTTAGGTAAGGATTTATCCTAGTTGATACCCATACTTAGATCAGTCAAGCGCTTTAAATATGGCTCAGGCATGATATACTGTTTCATGTTCATTTCATCCATCTTTCTACTATATTAGTTGCTTTGGGAGGGTGCTTTTAAAACACCATTGTCATGTATGGATTCTTAGACTGATAAGCCCATATATGGTTCTGTTGTGTATCTGGGTATCAGACCAAAGTTAACTAATATCTTCTTATATTTCTTTCACCGCATACACCTTTTGATACTTAATTTCTGTGGCATATTATTTGAATCGGCCCTCTTTACAATAAATTGTCTCTTAACTGTCTGATGCTTTTGTGTTGGAGCTTTGCATCTTGTCTCTGCAACATTACTTTCCCTGTGGCAGTTTCTGTAAGTTCTGGTCCCATTTAAATCAATTTCCTTGTTTACAAGAGATAGCAGGGGAGCCTTTGGATTGACACCCAAGTTTTATTATATGCTCCTTGCTATGCTAAGATGTCCTAGGGACTGGTCTATGGCAACTCTAGACTGTCTCTAGGAGAGACAATATCCGTCGACAACATCTTTCTGGCGCCGTTGCCGGGGACGAATTTAAGAAAATCAGTTTCCCTGGGCCTCGACAAATCATATTCACTCTCTAATCAGGTGAGCACAGAGAGTTGAAGAGTTGCATATCTCTCACCTTGGCGACTCCACTGTTGTTTATTTGATAAATCTATTTGTAGTCCTGGCTCCTTGTAAGCCACACCTGAGGTCAGATACATCACAGTCAAAGACATCCTCAGTGTATGACCCAGAAAAGATCATACATAGAAGAAGTTGGAAAGAAAGGAAATCAATCTGTGCTGAAATCCCTGAATATTTTGTAGAAGATTATCCATCCTCTTCTTCTCAAGAAGTTCCAGTAGAAAATCCCGACTCCACTGTGGGAGACACAGATTATTACTCAGATAACCCACCTAGGGGAGGTGCTAGAATTAAAGCTCATCTTCACCCTACTCCTGAGGTCGAAGAGGTTAAAGAAGTCACCGAAGTAGCTGCTGTTAACCGTGAATTGTTCCCATCTACGCCTCAGGCTGCTGTACAGTATATTCCTATTGTTATCCATACTCCACCTCCGCCTCTTCCTTCATTTGTACACCAGATTGTTGCACAACCCCCACCTCCTCCAATGGCAAATGTTCCTGCCTTCTTGCTGAATAAATATGCTCCCTTGGCATTATCACAAGTGCTGAATGATATGCCGCAAGATTATTTAAAGATATTGCCCAGATTCACTGGGGAAAATGAAATTGATGCTCAAAAAAATCTTGAGACTTTCTGCGCTTTTGCGGAGAACTTTAATGTTGAACATCTAGATGTGGTCTTAAGACTGTTTATGCAATCTCTGGATGGTGAAGCCAGAAAATGGTTCAAGACATTGGGAAATTGTTCCATAACCACCTGGGATGATATGGAAAGTACCTTTCTCAGGAAATGGGGAGAAAAGAAAGATCATGGACAGTGTCTTACTGAGTTCAATACACTCAAGAAGAAACATAATGAAGGGGTGTCAGAATTTATCAAGAGATTTAATAAGTTATATCTAAACCTCCCTGCAGATATGAAGCCTCATCAGAATGTTGCCAAAGTTGTTTTCATAGCAGCCTTTGACTCAGATTTTAGTTTCTCTCTCAGGGAAAGAAAGCCTGCCACCCTAGATGATGCTCAGTCAGATGCTCTTGAGTTGGAAGCAAATTTCTCTTCCACTGGAAAATTAAGAGGGAAACCAGAACAGGATGCTAAGAGAAGGGGGAAAGAAGAAGTATCTACTTCTAATCAGGATAAGGATTTAGATAAAATCGAAGAAATGAGCAAAATGATTAAGAATCTTTCTAATAAACTAGTCAAGCTTGAATTGGAGACCAAGAACTGAGCTTCCAAGAACTTTCAGAACGCTCCAAACAGGGGTTACAATCCTCAGTATAGAAAGCCACCCTTGCAAATATTGCCAAGGGAAGCTAAGGAGCTACAGGACCAAGTACCACACCCATTGTACTTGGAAGGCCCAGTAGATGACTCCATTGAAGATGCTGCCTATGAACTGCAAGATGCAAATCTTGCCTTTTCAAACAATGATGAAATAGAATGCCCATTGCAAGAAGAAGAAGAAGAGATCAGAGACACAGAAGATGCAGAAATTGATCACTATTGCAAACAGTTTAATGATTTCATGCAAGCACATTTCAATAGGAGATATGATCTTAGATCTTCCAGAAAGAGAACTCGGACTCAAGAACATGAAGAAGAGCCTCCCCAGAAGGAAGCAGCTACTCAAAAGGAGTCAACAATGAAGAAAGTCACAGACAAAGGTAAGAGTCCTCTAAACAAACCTCTGCAGTCTAATGATCAAACTCCTTCTTCCTAAAAAGTAGTCACTCATCCTAATACTGAGTCTGTATCAAAAGAAGTTAAACCCTCAGCTGAAAATAAAGAGTCAAAAGAAATTGTAATAGAAAAGTCCCCTCCTGCTTTCAATTTGCAAAAAAAACTTGAGAAAGTCAAAATCCTAGTCCCTTTGACTGAACTATTGAAACAACCTGCATATCAATCTCAAGTCACTTCTTTATTGCTCCCTCCTGAAGCACCAATAATCCCAGACAGTCTTAATCTTCAAGAAGAAAGACCCATGGTAGTTTTTGGCCCACATGTCGAGGAGATAGACCCCTCTACTCCTCCTTTCTATGTGTCTCTAGTTATTCATGACCTGCTGTTACACAATTGTATGTTAGATTCTGGAGCTTCCCATAATCTTATGCCTCTGTCTGTCATGGAACAACTAGGTTTACAAATCACACGTCCATATAAAGACCTCTATTCATTTGATTCCAAAAGAGTTAAATGCTTGGGGATGATTAAAGATTTAGTGGTCAATCTGGCCCAAATTCCAGCAAAAAGTGTAGTAATGGACATCGTGGTAGCTGACTTCCCAGCTCGTTTTGGCATGCTGTTGTCAAGGTCCTGGGGAACAAAAATTGGTGGGTCACTCAAGATGGATTTAACATATGCCACTATTCCAATTTTTGGCGGCCAGGAGAGGAGGTTGTACAGAGAAACCAGATTTGTCAAGATGGTTACTAAGGCCGACAGCTCAGAGAATTCACCAGTCTCATGTTTGATGTTAGAAGAATATCAAAATTATGCTCATGAACCTTCCTTCTGTCAAATCAAGACTGAGCAGCCTTTAGAAGACCATGAAGCAGGAGTATGGACTCTGCATTTTGATGGAGAAAATTCAAGAGAAGGTAATGGGGCTGGAGTATTATTAATCTCTCCTACAGGCCAATGGGTCCCACTGTCCTTCAAATTGGAATATGAAGCTACTAATAATGTAGCTGAATATGAAGCACTCTTGTTAGGATTGCAGACATCCATGAGCATGGGTATACAAAGCTTAAAAGTTCTAGGAGATTCTGAGCTGGTGGTCAGACAAGTCAGAAATCAATGTCAAACTAAACATCCATTGCTGAGAGCTTATAGAAATGAAGTATGGGACATGGTGGAGAAATTCTTCTTGGCATTCAATATCTAGTTCATGCCCCAGGAGCAGAATAGAATGGCAGATTCTCTTGCTGTAGCTGCTAGTACATTTCGTCCTTCTCAGAATCCTCTCCTGAGGTATGAAATCGAGGTACGTTATAGGCCATCTATCCCAGATAATATCAAGCATTGGCAGGTATTTGAAGATGAGGAACAAATGAAGAGATTCCTGGAGACAGTGGGGGAATTCTCCAATATGGAGATTGATGATTGTAAAGAAGATGAGGCTGAAGATATTTCAGAAAATAAGTGGGAAGAGAAAATGGCAGGAAGTAAAGTGTTGCAACTGAAAGGAAACATTATACCTAGAGGGCTGGTGCCTCTAGAAATATTATTTGACAAGAATGATATCCCATCGTAGCCTAGCAAAATAGTAGAAGAAAATCAAGTGGAAGATCTGAATCTGGGTACTAATGCTAATCCAAAAAAGGTAATGTTATCCAAGAAGGTCCAAGAGGAGTATAAAGAAAAATACCTGAAATTATTTCAATCTTATAAAGATGTATTTGCATGGTCCTATCAGGACCTGAAAACTTTTGATGTCAACATAATGCAGCACAAAATTCCTTTGAGGGAAGATGCAAGACCTTATAAACAGAAGCTCAGACGGATAAATCCTCTGCTGCTTCCCTCCATTGAAAAAGAAATCAAGAAGCTGCTAAAGGCCAAAATAATTGTGCCACTGAGGTACTCAGAATGGGTGGCAAATCTGGTCCCTGTTTGAAAGAAGAATGGAGAAATAAGGCTGTGTGTGGATTTCAGGAATTTAAATAGAGCATCTTTAAAAGATAATTATCCACTCCCCAAAATGGACCACATCCTGTAGAAAGTGGTGGGAGCCTCTAGAATGTCAATGATGGATGGTTTCTCTGGTTATAATCAGGTAGCTGTACTTTCAGAGGATCAGAAGAAGACTGCTTTCACTACACCATGGGGAAAATTCATGTATGCCAGGATGCCTTTTGGACTGATTAACGCAGGAGCCACTTTCCAAAGGGCTATGGATATTGCTTTTGTGGGTGAGCAGGATAAATTTCTGGTGGTATACCTTGATGATATTACAATATTCTCAAAAAATGATGCTGAAGACATTGAGCACTTACGAATAACTTTTGAAAAATGCAGAAGGTATGGTCTTTCTCTAAATCCACAAAAGTCTTTATTTGCATTAGAGGAAGGCAAGCTTTTGGGGCATATTGTAACTAAGGATGGGGTAAGGATAGATCCCAAAAGAGTAGAAGTCATAAACAGTATTCCTCTCCCCAGAAATAAAAAAGAAGTACAGGTATTTTTAGGCCGGATAAATTTCCTGAGAAGATTTATTCCTAATTACGCTGAGATAATTAGGCATATAACAGATATGCTAAAAAAGAACAATGAAGTAAAATGGTCTCAGGAATCCAAAGAGGCATTCACTAGAATAAAACAGGCATTTGCTGAAGTTCCTGTGCTAGCTGGGCCTAATTATACTAAATCATTTATGATCTTTTCTTTTGCATCACCCCACACAGTAGCTGGAGTTCTGCTACAGAAAAACGAAGAAGGATATGAGCAACCTATTGCCTTCTTCAGTCAGGTGCTTCATGATGCAGAACTGAAATATAATATATTGGAGAAGCAGGCCTATGCCCTAGTAAAATCCCTCAAAGCATTTAGAATGTATGTTTTGTAGTCTCACATTACTGCATATGTCCCTACAGCAGCTGTCAAAGACATTCTCATTCAGGGAGATAGTGAAGGAAAAAGAGGGAGGTGGATTGCAAAGATACAGGAGTATGATTTGGATATTCGTCCTACCAAGTTAATCAAAGGATAGGGGCTAGCAAGGATCTTGTCAGAAGCAAACTACCAGGCTCTGGGCATAAATTTGTCTATGATAGCAAATGGAGAGTCTGAGAAAGAGAAAGAGCAGCAAGGTCTGGAAATGGCTACTCAGAAAGCACATATAAAATACCTCACCAGTCCATGGTACAAAGAAATAGTAGAATACCTCCTAACACTCAGCTGTACACCCAGCTGTGATAAATCAAAATACAGGGCTTTGAGGCTGAAGGCACAAAAATACATAGTTGCTAATGGCCAATTATATTGGAGAGATCTTTTAGGCATCCTATTGTTGTGCCTCACAGAGGATGAAGTAGAAAGTATAATGATGGAATTTCATGAAGGAATCTGTGGAGGACACTACAGTTGGAGGGCCACAGCTCATAAAATCTTAAAAGCTGGTTTCTACTGGCCAAAATTATTTGGAGATGTTTTTACTTGGGTCAGAGCATGTGATAAGTGTCAGAAATTTGCTGAGAGACAGAAGTTGGCAGCTCTGCCCCTGATTCCAGTTCATGTGAATGAGCCATTTCAACAATGGGGAATAGATTTTATTGAAGAAATACATCCCCCATCAAGTGGACAACATAAATGGATATTGACAGCCACAAATTACTTTACAAAATGGGTGGAAGCCATACCTGCAAGGAATGCTACTAACACTGTCATCATCAAATTCATGGAGGAAAATATCATATCCAGGTTTGGATGTCCTGCTAGAATAGTGACTGATAATGCACAGGCCTTCAAATCTGCAAAATTTGTAAATTTCTGCCAGCAGTATAATATTGCACTAAACCATTCCACAGCCTATTATCCACAGGGAAATGGCTTGGAAGAATCTTCCAACAAAAATTTGGTGAGGGCTTTGAAGAAAACCATAAATGAGAATCAGAAAAATTGGGATTCCCAATTGAAATTTGCTCTATGGGCTAATAGAATCACCAATAAAAGAGCAACTGGGAAATCTCCATATGAGTTGGTATATGGACGAGCAGCAGTGTTTCCTGTGCAGCTAGCTTTACCAGTGGCACGTTTCATACAAGAAAGTCAGGAGGAACCTGATGATATGGTCAGGAGAATCAATCAATTAGTAGAATTAGAGAAACACGGGGCCAAGTGAATTAGATATTAATGGAGTATCAGAGAAAAATGAAACACATATTTGATCGGCATGAAAGGCAGAAGGTGCCCAGTTGGATATCTAGTTCTCGGATGGAATGTCAGTGAAAAAGGAAAACATGGTAAGTTTGACCCACTCTAGTTTGGCCCATTTTTGGCCCATTAAAAATTGTGGAGCAGAGTCAATAACATATTTGTGGAGAATTCTGAGGGTGACTCTTTGGATGCCTATGCTTGGAGTTTTAAAGCCACAACACAGTCGATTCGATCGGGTGGCCTGATTGTATCATATTGTATATTAATTTTTGTTTTATTACTGACTGAATGATGCGGGTGTTATAATTAATCACGAAGAGAAAGGGTTTTGAAGGGCAGAGTCTGCACAAAAATATGATCAAAGGGTCTGCGAGTTCTCGACACGTCCAGGGACGAACGTGCCGTCCCCGGATGGAGTAGATGTTGATCAAATTAATCCTCTGTCGAAGTTCTAGCAAGCGATCTGATCCGAATACTCGAATCCTTCCCCGCCCCGTCTTGCAACGCTCCTTATCTGCCTAACCTTACTCTTCCTTGCGCTCTAAATTACTCTTTGAAAGGCCATGACCCATATTCGAGAATACATTGGGCCTAGCCCCCTTTCGGTGTCAAGCCCTTTATTTTACGCCCCGCACGACTTGAGCGCTAAACCATGTGTTAAACTCAAAAGCGCTTTTCATATACGCCTATCGGGTGCGCTTGGAGCCGTTCGATTAAAAACAGATCAACGCACCATATCCCTTCTCTCCCATGGTCCCTGCCTCGCTAAATTTCTAAGGAAACCATTCGAAACTCCATATCCATCGCCTTTGCTTATCGAGGAAGGCTATATAATGGAAAATACGACGATTCCATTCAACTCAATCCACACGTGCGGTGTACGGCTTCGACAATACCACTACCCATCGCGCGTTATCCTTCAGTCAGAGTCGCAGCGCGATATTCGCAATAGCCGTCCAATCCTGAGCGTTCAATCCGACGGCTACTGCTCTTCGGAGTTGCACGAATCTTAGACCCCGTGTAAAGTGTCCTGAGCCCGCCATCCCATCACTCTCCAACGCATTCCTAACCGTGAATCTCGCTTTGCGATCGTGTGGCCTAGATCATTTGGACAACCAACTGTTGACCAAGCCTCCCTCCACATCATTTTCCACGCGTCAACCACTTTTCTCTTTCACCATTTATATACTCTGTCCATGTGTTATGTTTTGGTGTTCCATGAGGAAATCTCCGCTCAGTCCGTCCACCTCTGTTTCGTTACATTTTTCACTGCCACCCCACATATTTCCACCATTTCACCATGCTGTATCACTGCACAGTTGCCTCCATTGCATCGTCGTCCCCCACGCATTTTTTTTCTTCACAGCTTTGTGTGTTTTGCAGGTTTGCAGCGAAGGAGAATTACCATCATCTACAACATCCATTACAAAAGCCGAGAACAAGTCGAAGGACAATCTTTCAGAGGCTGGAATTATGAAGCAAAGATTCAGGAAGATATGCCGACATGACAACCATTAAAAAGCCTGGTTTTAATCCTATTAAACCCTCCTGAGTCATTCAAATGCACAGGCTGGGCAGATGAAGAATTAATGGTGCAGATAGAGAATATCAGTGGAGAGCAGGGGATTAAAGAAATGTATTTAAGGACTTTGGGGTTGTTACATACCCTTTTGGAGACAAAGTACCGGATCGAAGACCGTGTAGATCATTAGAAAGATCTTTTCACAGAAAACAATGCCCTCAAGGTTTATTTCAGCCGAATTTTCTTCAGGAAAGGACAGAAAGTTCATGTGAATTTCTCTCTATACCGTGTTCCTGAAGAGATTTTCTACCCAGTGCATTTATTTCTGCTGGCAGCAGAGTACACACAGCTCAGCATGGTCATTCAGCAGTGTGGGCACGAAGGTTTTCTGCCATTTTGTTTAAATTAAGCCAATTAAATGAGCATCACCTACCTCATTTTCGAGAGTTTTCAGTCTCTCCTATAAAAATCCAGAAGAAAGACATTGTAAGGGTTCCAAATTTTTATCAGAAAATTGTGCAGTGAAAGGCATTTTTTGTATACATTTTGTATAAGCTTTGATATGAAGGCTGAGAGCCCGTAGGGTCTCAGTGAGGATGATTTCTATCTGTATTAGAGGATTATGGTCTTTGGTATCCCACAGTATGTAACTTCCTTTCATGTGTTTAATACAACATTTCATTTTATCCATCTTCTTGTATCATGTACTGGAATGCGAGTGACTCACTGATTTTAGGTAAGGATTTATCCTAGTTGATACCCATACTTGGATCAGTCAAGCACTTTAAATATGGCTCAGGCATGATATATTGTTTCATGATCATTTCTTCCATCTTTCTGCTATATTAGTTGCTTTGGGAGGGTGCTTTTAAAACGCCATTTTCATGTATGGATCCTTAGAATGATAAGCCCATATATGGTTCTGTTGTGTATCTGGGTATTAGACCAAAGTTAACTAATATCTTCTTATATTTCTTTCACTGCATACACCTTATGATATTTGATTTCTGTGGCATATTATTTGAATTGGCCCTCTTTACAATAAATTTTCTCTTAACTGTCTGATGCTTTTGTGTTGGAGCTTTGCATCGTGTCTCTACAACATTACTTTCCCTGTGGCAGTTTCTGTAAGTTCTGGTCCCATTTAAATCAAATTCCTTGTTTACAAGAGATAGCAGGGGAGCCTTTGGATTGACACCCAAGTTTTATTATATGCTCCTTACTATGCTAAGATGTCCTAGGCACTGGTCTATGGCAACTCTAGACTGTCTCTAGGAGAGACAATACATGTCGACAACAGAACCATTTACTTGATTGGCTATATTGGAAAAGGGAGTTCATCATCTAAATATGTAAATTTTCTAGGTTAGATTAGGTTAGATAGGAATGTCAATAAAGCTCAACCTATGAGCATTTAGTTAGTTTTTTGTTTTTTGCTTTGAAAGAAAAAAAAATACAAAAACAATAGAAAAAGAGAAAAGAGGGAAGATATAAAAGAAGAAAGGTACAACCCCATACCAAAAAAGAGAAGAGTCTGAAAGTGTGCAAGCTAAAATGCCACTACTAAAATAAAAAATTGCTATTTAGTCATACAGCCTAATCATGACTAGATAGATGTCAATTTACTGCTGATAGGTTAGTGAAGAATATTTTCCAAACTGTTTAATCTTGTCTTATCAATAGAATAGATTAGGATAGAAGAAATAATGGTTCAAACATGCTCAAAATCTGAACCAAAGAAAAGAAAGAAAAATATGGCTCTAAATAGATCAAAACTTGAGCCAAGAAGAAAGAAGGATGTATTTTATTTTCAAATCTTAAGCCTTCACAATTTTGTTTTAATTTTCTGCAAATAAAATCTATGTGCAGCTTGTACATATAGCCATAGACACCATAGAAAATCAGATAGTCTAATCCTGATTTGACTGTGTTTAAATTTCCTGTCTTAGAAATAGAGAATAAAATCTGTCAAACAACCTAATCTTGACAAATAGTAGATTAGGTAGAGAATTAAGAGTCCAACTGTTTAATCTGGAATCTTGGAATAAATAATGGTAGCATTAGATAGTTTTATATTTCTATTTTAAAAAATAATATGTAAAAGAGATGCCAGTTCAAGTGCACTCAAGAGAAGAAAAAATGCTAGGACAAGTAAGATTGGGTAGGTAGAGATGTTGTTTTAAAAGAGTTTTCATGCTGCAGGTCATTGAAGAATTGTCAAAATGAAAAGAAAAATCAGCAAGAAAACAAAGAATTTTTTCCCAATGAATAAGGCACTGATCTGCTGAAACTCATAGATTTCATAAGCTGAGGTTCTGGACACCTAAAAGGACAGCTGTCCTCCCCAAGTGGAGCCACTGTTATCCATCTATAATTTTGATCCTATCCAAAGATGACTAAGTTGACAATCCCAGATTTCTAGAAACAATATTTGAAGAAACATTGTGAGTTCTAGAAATATCACGACCTTCATTATCCAAAGTCTATCAGTTCACCAAAATCTTCATCTATGCCTTCTAAAATTAGCCCTGATGTTTCAAAGAAGACTATTTCTAAGCCATTTTCTCCATCATCTCACCTCCAAAATCCTTCCATCTCACACATTATTCACCTATCGAAACAAACTACAAATTCCTCTAAATAAACCTCCATTTTCCTTTCTCAACCCTCTATTCTCCATAAAAAAACCTCTTTAACCTTATAAATTCCATTTTATTTGGTTTAAAAGCAACTTTTAGCCTATCCGAACCCTTAAAAAGGGGCCTAAAAACCCATTTTTGAGCTTATTTCTGCTCATTTGACAAAAATAGGCCTTAAAACCCCTGTGGGCTTAAGGTCTTCTGCCATTTTACCATATGACTTGAGGGTATGACCACCTGCTAAAACCATCGGCCCCCTTTTCTTGAAAACCCCCGGTCCTATCCCCTCCGCATAGGACCAACTCCCCTTTCCTTAAGCCCCTTTCTCCATTTTTCTTACACCGCCACTCCTTTTCCTCCAAGCAATCCTAGTCGTTGATCGAGCTCGATCAAACGGCTATGGCACTCCCGTGACCTTCCTCCCCCTAAAACATCCTCCCATTCGACTACCCCATGGGGCAATCTCCATTATGGATCTTCATGATCCGATGGCCATCATCCAAACTCGCCTTTCCACCCCACTCCCAACCTTTCCGCTACCCGACAAAACTACACATGTCACAACTAGCCCCACCTTCCACCCATGAAATCATCGCCCAATCCCTCTCCACCACTTGTCCTCCACTATTCTCCACTGCCGGTCATTTTCCCCCATCGTGCTCCTCCTCCACCGTTGATCTGGCCTCCCCAGCTCCAACGGTTCACATCGCAAATCGAAAAAAATCTACCACCAAGGTTTAACAACCCACTTCCACGCAAAATGGGCAGTTTTTCCCAAGACATGCATCAGAAAGCCAGTTGAATCCAGTTCTTTGGAAATACACTATTATTCATTGAATGCGTAAGCTTTGGTTTACGCATAAAGCGCCCTCCCCATTTCGCGCCAAGGCCAAATATTTCCACTCCTCCACTTTCAGTTACTGCACATAAACCTTCCTGTGATTCTCTCCTTCTCTTGCCAAGCTCTATAGACACCCAAAACCTCGAACCTCGTCTGATCAAATCCATGTTGGAAAATATCTTGTGAGAGGGGGTAGATAATTATTCTGACATATTCAAACTTTTACTTTCTTTACTTTATTATTTGAACTCACAAAGAAGACTGTATATCTGGATTACCCTTTATTAAACTACAACGTATATGGAAGAACTAATTATATCATTAATTCTTCACTTAAACCATTCCATCATTTATTCATCAGATATTCAATAAACAGTAAACATGTGCAGTAAGAACAGAATAAACCATCACACAAAGCATCACACATGAACACCAGGATTTTTAGGTGGAAACCCAAATCGGGAGAAAACCACCGCTGCAGTTGCTCAGCCTTCAATATTTTATTATAGAAAACATCTTACAACATATGTGCTGGCGCAGTCTTGACCAGCACGCAGGCACCCACCTGTGCTCGTTTACCAGCCTCTCCTGGAAGGGAGCTCCAACCCCCTGACTCGTTTACCAGCCTCACCTGGAAGGGAGCTACGACCCCCTGATCTCGTTTACAGTGACCTCACACGGAAGGAGATACAACCCCCACAATGAAGCTACAACCCTCGGCACCCCTTGGGCCCAGTTTCATCAATTTCACCATGAATCCAACAACTTCAATAGAACAATACTTGTAGGCCACGTTCATCATATTTTTGTTGGACCCTCTTCTTTGTTCAGCTCAATCCTTCAACCAAACGTCAGGACAACTCGAATAGTAGAATACGGATAAGCGACGAATGGTAGAATAGATGTCATTTCTTGCAGACCAAGGCTTACTCTAGTTTTCATACGCGCTTTCACTTCACTGATGTTGCGTATATACGCGCTTCCATTCACACAAACCAGCGTATACTTCTGTACATATTATAGAACCAATTTAATTGTGCATACGCGCTTTTCTTTCAGTGAAGCCGCGTATATACGCACTTCCTCTTCGACGAACTAGCGTATGGTTCTTCAGAGATTTTAGGTCATTGCATTTCTTTAGAACAGATACTTCACACAGATTTAACCCTTCACTTCAGACAGATGTTCGCCTCTTCTTGAATCTAATCATTCCATAAATAGATCTAGCAAATACAAGCACATTTCAGATCTAGATCCCCTTCTTCATCATTGGTGCATCATACACTCAGATTTATCATTCAAGTGTAACCCTTTCCATTCAGATCTACTTCAGAGAGAAGTATTCATTCAAGTTCAGACATCTTGCACCCACACACATGATTTGCATAATGAATTTCATCTCTTTATATAGGTTTATCCTTTTTCAATACCATGAGCAAAAACAACATTACTTCTGATGGTATTCCTGGACGGGGTCAATTAGGCGGATCATTACCCAATACAATGGGTCAATACCATGGTGGTTACCCCTGGTTTTGCACTTTTAGAGCGCTTTAGCCCATACGCGACTTTGCACGTTCGTTTCCGCGTGCATACGTGACTTCCCTTAGACAGATTCGCGTATGCCTTGAGACATACTCTTTCACCATAGATTTAGCACAATCTGAATTCCTTTCTTCACTGCCTTCTGTACTCACTGTAGATACATCATATTTACTTCATTAAGAACATATTCTATCAAGCACAACTTCATCAAGTAAGTTGTCATCATCTTCATCAAGGTGGGTTGCCATCAAGGACAACACTTTGCATCATATTGCCAACAATCTCCCCCTTTGGACTTGATGGCAACCACAATGGTGTTTGATTACCACAACAGATAGGTACATTAAGAATACAATGACACCATGTCACTCTCTCCAATTTTTGACACCATTCAAACACCTTGTCACTCTCCCCCTTTGACATCAAGGGCAAAGGGCGGACCAACATACTCTCCCCCTGAGTTCATGCTGAATTTTCAAGCATATTTTTCAATGAAGTACATGACTCTATGAACTTCCTATCACCAGTGACTCATACTTACATCAAAGATCCATCCA
>JAXQQM020090417.1:0-38049 GCA_034641835.2 Pinus albicaulis
TCCCTCCCACACCCTCCTCATGATTTTATTCCCTCGAGCCTCCCTCCCACCTGGCCCTCCCTCCCTACGTTATCCTATTTATCCCCTCGCTCTCCCTATCCTATCGTGCCCTCCTCTTGCTCTCGATAATACATTTTCTGTTGTCTGCTCCCTCTATTGCACTGTCGTTATGCTCCTCCTGCTGCGCCCACAGAGCAGCGCTTTACCCTCCCCCTCTTGTGCTTGCCTACTGGCCCTCACTCCCCTCGTTGCTCCTGCCATATCCTCCATCTCACCCTCTTCTCCCTTGCATATCGCTCTCCTCCTGCCCCTACTCCGCATATTTTGTTGTTCTTTCCCTACCCTTTGTTCCCCTCCCCTCTCTACCCTTACTCCCCTCTTCATGGCTCGTAGTGAGGATTGTTTCCACTGTGCGGACTTGCAGGCCGAGATGGAGGAGATCTGTGCTCACCAGAATATTCTTGATGAAAAGCACCAAGCATATGTGAAAATCTTGGATGAAAGGCAACAAGAAGATGTGAAAGTTTTTCTCCATAAAGTAACTTCCCTACAGTAGCAGTTTGACAACCTCTCCAATCGGTGTGCACATGGTGAAGAATCGGTTCAGATCCTCAAATACATGATCGAGAAACGCTCAGCCCCCAGCTCTAGTTCTAACAATGTAAGAAATTCAAGCAATGAGTATAACGTGGATGCCTCAACCAGACACCATATAAGCATCGATTGATCTCTGCTCCTCTTATATCATGTCTTTTAATTTTATCTTTTTACTCTCCCAATTTGTCTACATATATGCATTATCTACATTCCAGTACTTTCTTAATTGCAGAAGCAAAGAAGATGTAACATTTTGTTGTAGTTACCTTCTCAGTTACTTTGCAAAACTCTACTTTGTAAGCAAGGAACCTTTTCCTTATCTTTTTTGAAATACAAAATAGCAAAGGATACTGTTACAACAAAAAAAAAGATCTAGTTGTAATAATTGGATTGATTTATTGAGAAGAATTTTTTTCCTGAATTGAAATAATGAGAAATTTTGTATAATAATTTCTTTGTTTAAATGATTCTTAGATATAGTTGTAAGAATTGGATTGATTTATTGAAAATAAATCCCTGAGTAAAATAAATTCCAGATTCATTTACCCACTATGATACAAAATTGTTTCAAGAGAGATATGAATAGGTAGCATTGGATCGACCCGTAGTTGTTTTTTATCAACTCGTCAACTTATATGCCATTATATAAGCATCAAGTTAGCAATTTAGTTGTCAAAACTCACAAAACAAAAATGTGGTAGGAATTCAAAATTATCTCGATGGTCGCACACAAGGATAGTTTGTTTAGTATTTATGTAATTTTATTCTAAATTCTAGAATATTTAAAAATTTTGATTTATAGGTGAAGTTAAATAAATAGTTAATTTTTTTTAATATTTATGAGATTCCTAAAATATTTTAAAATTTACATAAAACTACCTTTACAAAAGAGTGTTTTTTTCTTCCTTTGAAATCATATTGCTTCAACCAAGAAGAGCAGGGGAAGGCATGCTATTCACCCTTTCATGAAGTGTAGGCACCTCTAGAGTCTTACTGCCAATTCATCCCACTAGCAGCCTCTAGTCACTCAATAGCTCATTGAATCAAGGCATATCACAGGGTTCTAGTGTCATCATAGTAGCATTCTCCCCGTGCTTCCTAGTTTATAGCAGCCATCATTTGTCCATACTATGCAGATCCATCATCTCATCTGTATCATAAACATAAAGTCAACACGAGATGTTCAAATAAAAAATTGAAATATATATAATTTAGAAACCAGATTGAACAACTATGAGATTATCATCGTAATTCTTGGAAATTTATGTAGTAGCAACCAATATTCATTATGGGATTACATATCCAATCAATTTCTACCTACAATTTGACCTCCCTCACCGAATTTTCATTCATTCAAACCACTGTGAGTATTCAAGCATATAAACTTTCATTGTCATATTTCCAGTAGCTTTTGAAATGATCTTAGAATTATGACATACCAATCATTCCATTATTTTAAGTTATAAACATATTAAATGCAATGAAGTTTCATTAACTATATATGCATTACTATAATAGAAAAGCATTCAGACAATTCATTCAAACATGTGCGCTAATACTCATTTATACACAATCAAACTTTTCACATCCGCATAGTATACTTCATGCACATTCATAATTCTTTCACATTCACCACACTCACTCACTACACCCTTGCACAACATTGAATACTGTCCCATGTTGCATTCCATCCTCAATTCATCTTGATATATGTATCCTGCCTAACTCTGTATCATTGCCTTCATCATCTTCACTTCCTCTAAATTTTACACATCCTCCAAGCATCTACACGTACATCTATGTATCATTGTCTTCATCATCTTCACTTCCTATAAATTTTACACATCCTCCAGGCATCTAGACTTACATCTGCTATAATAATTACAATATATCCCATGTCATACCATCCTCCTTGACCAACTTCAAAATTCACTCAACTCTTCAACACATCTAGACACCTTCTTCTTCAATCACCACACACGAGGAATTTACCCTCCCTTCGTTTCTCAAAAATCCCTAAAGAGCGCTTCCTTCACTACTGAACAGTCCCTCAGGAAACTCTTCCTTCTCATAAACAACTCAACATGGAATATTATCATATGAATGCATAACAAATATTTTGTCGCAATTTTGAAATGTCCTCTATGATTACTTCCTTTACCATACCCCTACCTAGGTATCAATTCACATACATGCATTCAGATGTCATTGCATACATATCAATTGAGATATTGAAACATAACTCAAGGAATTCTTACCCAATTCCTTTCAGCTCACATGATATATTGGCATGAACAATTCATACATGTATGGTTTCTATCAATATATATAATGTTACCTGACCAGCTAATGCCCCTTTGTTGATCAAAGGACAATGGACATATATTTTTCTGAAGTTAAATATTTTTTTCTAAATTACATTCCTACATCATTATATAACAACTTAGAGTATATAGATTTTTTTATTCTAATTTTTTTTTAATAATGTTATCATTTCATTGGTTGAAAATTTGATATCACATTGTAATGAAAACTCTACCAGCCATTGAATCGATAACCTTCACTTTACAGGGTCGATTGTGCTTGGAATTGACAAATTCAACTACCTACTCAATTGATAGGCCTTCGCCCAATAGGTTTGATTGTGTTTGGAATTGAGAAAGTCAAATAAGTACCCCACTAATGAAAACTTAAACAACATAATCCACTAACAAACCAAAGAATTTTGGTACTTTGTTACATTTTTTCATCCTCATAGTCACCAAGTTGAGAAGTATTTAGTATCATTCCAAGCCACATTGTTCTTCCACTTTTAACTTTTGACAGGAAAAAAAAAATCAGAATTAATTGTGCAATTCGAAAAAAAATTACAATTGAAGTATATTATTATGTTGTTCAAAAATTGCGTTTATGTATGCATATTTGTTTTCGTTAAATTGTTCTGGTTTTTGTTAAATTGTTAAAATTGTTTTTCTTCATATTTGTTTTTATTAAATTGTTCTAATTTTTGTTAAATTGTTAAATTGTTTTTCTTTAAAATTGAACTCTTTTAAACTGTTAAATTACATGTTTAAAATCGCGAATTAACTTTTATTACTGTGCATAAATAATTCACCTATTTTTGTTTAAAATTTTTACCATCAACCAGTGGCATTTTTCCTGTCATATCGTCCAGACCATACTTCTGTTTACAATATCTGAAATTACACAATTGACATATAGTACAACTTCGCATTTTCTCCTTCTTATCATCCCTTTCAAAACTTTCTTTGGACTCTAAGAAACACTAGAAGTTGACATAGTTAATGTCCATTTCACAGAAGATAAAATTTTCATGATATTCAATATAATCGTTTTCCTTGAAACCTTCCTCTTCTACATTCCAGGTTTGCAAGAATTATGGACCCTCCTCTTTGGTGACAACTCCATTTTGTTGGAAGCTTTGCTACCCTATCAAAATTGTAGGCAGAAACCTAGATTTTCATTAGTTGTATCAATGGATGACTGTAAAATTCCATCCTATGCCTCAGAAAACTCATCACCTTCTTTGCCCAACAACACCATTGACATTGTTGACATCAACAGTGCCACCAGCTGCATATGTATCATTGTTTTGTGCATCATTTGTCTTGTTCTTTTAAACATCTTCAATTTATTATCCATATGTATTATCTTGAATGAAAAGAGTAACTTTACAACCTAATGCCTGGATGTCGTACAAGTTTATCCTGGGGTTCTGAAAAATCGTTCCTCCTTCAGTTTGACAAGCCTTCCTCTCTTTTAACCTACATGGACTTATGGACATAAAGGTGTGATCATTATCATGCCAACAACAACTAGTGTAGAGAGTATGCTCTCTTGATAATTTCTTTAACAATTACCTTATACAAGCTACCCTTGAGACTGAAACATGAGCTCAATTTATAGGGAAATGGAGGTAGTTTCAGTTCCATGAAGAGGGGGATGGATTCCTCTCATGAAGGGATTTGATCTCCATATACCAAGGGATAAGCTCCATGAGTGGAGCGATAAAGTTTGAACTGATCGCGCATCTAGAAACTTCCATTTGGGAGAATATTCGACCAGCTGGGCTTCTAGAACTTAATTTTTCGTTTATTTGAATTTTTACAGGTGTCCGCGAGTTTTATTAGCAGAACATGTGTGAGCTGCCACAGGATATAGAACAAGTATCCACGAACCTGCACGAAAAGGCTAGGAAAAGTGAAGATTTAGAATTTTAAGGGTTTTAATGAGCTTTTCTCCAATTCCAAGGCTTGGTTTAGGAACATTAGGATTTTTTACTTCTAACGGAGCACAATATAGGTAGTGATGAACCTATATGGATAGTCAAATTTCATGGTGAAAAAATAACGTGTAACAGATTTCCCCCTAAAGTGTGAAGTCTGAGGTTGTTCTGAAGAGTGAAGTTATTTATCATTATGAGGATTGGATTGTGGACACAACGGTCAAAAACCTGTAAAAAAATTCAATGCAAGCATATATATATATATATATATATATATATATATATATATATATATATATATATCATTGCTGAGGTAGGCATTCCAATACTTAGATCAAAACTAACTAATTGTTCTGGTACATATATGATTTTAATATTACATCAATAGTAGACATAGTATGGGTGTCATAAGTAGTCTATTATATCATGAATAATAAAACTCCTCACAGCCTAGATGGTGGAAACTAGATCCAAGGTCTTGATTTCCATTTCCCGAACTAGTACGATTCTATCCATGTGATTGATTGTGTCAAAGTCGAACATGGTAGAAACCACTTGATTGCCAGTCAATGATGTGAATTGTTAACAAGCGTGAGAGAAACCACCAATAATGACAATGGCTCTCAAAGTACTCAGTAAATCTATGAAATGTGAATGAATGATTTGCAGTCGAACACTTCACAGAATCATTTGATCAAAGTTCAATGATGCAACCTGTCGTCGAAGGCGAGAAACCTGCCATTAGGGCATACAGATTCCAAGGTACTGATAGGATTCTATATCAACTTCCTAGATGATGAGATGTCGTCGATAGAAAGTGATCCGTCATAGGAAATCCCATGACACAAAACCATTAGATCAAGTTTTGAAGAAATATTTGCAAGGACTAACTCAGATATGGTCAACGCGAATTGAGACAAATGTTTGCAATGAATGGTTTATTTGAACTCTGTTGAACACATAACAACAATGCAAATGGTTTGGTAACAATTGACCTAAAGCTAATACCCAGAAACTGGCTGAAGACTTTCAATGTGGTTTGATTAACTGTTAGACAAAGGATTTCCCAACCCAGGTAGTGTGACAAAGTGTCATGTTCAAGAGTGGTATACTGCTTTTTAAACAAGGGTGACAACTAGATTCTCTTTCTCTCTTTTTCCCCCACCATTACTAGCAAGTACCTCTTTATTTTTGACAAGCTTAAGGAGGATAACATTTGCTTGTTTGTGTAACCTCATCCTTCGGATGAGTCCATCTTCGTATTAAAATCGAACCCTAAGAAGGAGTGGTTTGGTCCTGTTTGTAATCGACAGGTCCTTTACTGTTAAGTTTTAACGAGTCCAGTATAGGAGAAACTTGGAGTTTTTCAGTTTTAGGGAGTCGAAGAAAAACATAAGTAAATTCTATGGTTGTACTTTTTCATAAATTTAGTCTCTCAAGCCCGACAAAGGATAAAATAATACAAGAGAGAACTCTATTGACCATGATTATTCAACGTATACATCTTTCGTAAATATTCCATTTCAGTCCGAAAAAGGGGTAAACTTATATTGAAAGGACGACTGTTCATTTCCTTTAACGAGTTCGAATAGTCAAGTACTCGGAGATCTTTTCATATTTAGAGAGTCTGAAAAGAGCTTAATATCAGGGTTTCACTATTTCGTAATTTTCAATAGCTCAAAAAAGTGATAAAATTATACTCAGCGTCAAACTAATTATTTTCACCAAAAAATCTTGTATCGTGCACAAAAACTCAAAATATTACACATACCTTTTCCAGAGAAGTAAAAATATCGAAAAATATCCTTTTAGAGTGAAAAATAAATAAAATATAATATTTAATTCATTCAAAAACTATAAAAAAGGAGTTTAACAAAATCATTTTCACCTTTTGTCTTCAGAGTAGTGAATTAAGAGATTTTGGCAAAAAAAATTCGGAGCTAATATCAGGAGAACCGACCGTTCATTCCGTGATTTGTCAGAACCAGGTAATCCACATCATCTTACTCTTCATTTCTATCTGTTTCAATTCTCATTTTTAGCTTTAATTTCATTTTTTGGGAGGAATTTGTGTTCAAAAATGTGTTCTCAGGGGTCCGCAGGTCATGCACACGCTACCTGCAGACCCCGATAATTTTTCAAAAGGAAAATTATCGGGCTACCACGGTTTTTGTGTGGAGCCCGTGCGGACGTCCGCATTGTCTCTGCACAAAAATTGCAGAGGCGCCATCACTATTTTAAAATTTACAATTTCTCTTAAAAATGATTAAAGTTTTACACTCCAATGGTTTCTAACTTTTAAATGTGTTTATTTACAAGCTATTTCACCATTCTAGAGTGGAGAGAACGTGAGCATGAGGCTATAGAAAATGAAGCCATGAATGATCCTGCAACAATGTGTGTGCTTAAAAATTGTGGTTTATATAAGTTTTGGGCGATCCAAGGTATGAAAGCACAGGTAGAGCTGATGGCATGGTTAGTAAATACCTGGGAAGTTCAAGATCAGTTCTTTATCATTGGTGACCATCGGCTCGAAATCAAGCTTGAGGATATCTATTTCCTCATTGGATTGTCCCGAAGAGAAGAAAACATATCCTTGTTTGGGGCTAGACAGGGTGGCCTACCTGTTGCTAGCTACAAACAACATTTTTGTAATGATGAGGCAAATCCAAAGGATAATCGCATAGACATAAAAAATATCTTGTGATTATCTCTCAAAGTGATTGCATTCACGGTAGCCAGATTGTGTGGAAGTGCGACTCCACATGTAGCCACTAAATCTCAAATGCAGACCGTGGTAATGTTTCAGAGGCACCATATTCAACTGGTGCGAAGGGGTATTGGCTAACATGAAAGGCCAACTAACTAGAGAAAAGATTGTAAAGTTAAAAAACTTTGGTTATGGCGCCATTTTGATTTCTTTTGTTTTGGAGAGAATCCCGCTTCTCGCCCCTCAGCTTATTCCAGTAGATCGAGGGGAACCTCGGGAACCTCGGATGGTACGTTGGGTTGCATTAATGGCCCACCATGGTGGCGATGGCAGTTCAGTTTTTGGGTTCACTCTGACGTAATTTATGTGGCTAAGGAACTAAGTCTTCACAATTGAAGACTTCCCCTATGCAGGTATAAATTTCAGAGGTGATCTTGAGATGTCCTTGCCTCCAGGGGCACAGTGGGATGAATCAGGTAAGCGAACTATTTTTATGTTTAATCTAATTTTTATTTTTATTTTTATCATCCAATATTGATAACAATACTTAAATGCAGATGTTGATCCACGACGACCAGCTACACTCCGTCGCTTTGATAGGTGGCAAGCAGAGCCTATAACACCACCACATGATTAGGCAACAGAGATCCTAACTGATATGGAACACAACATGGAGAGGTTAACCATATATATTCCCAATACAGGGACATATGACATTCCTCTCCAGCTTCAGAGACACGTTACAGGTGTTCCAAGACAATTTAGGAGATTCCTACGCAAGGTGGCGCGCGCCATAGTCTATTACCATGATCATCATCACGGATAATGGATAATCATTGTGGATTGACATGTTTTTTTTTTTTTTTTATCAGTATCTATTAGATCATAAGGTATTTGAACCTATGATCATAAATTATGTAATATTTTGAAAACAAACCTATCTATGATATTAATACTTTCTTTGAGTATCTTGTTCAACATGTATCGAATGTTGTTTTAGTTTACTATTTGAATGTTGCAAATGTCTATTTAGAACATGATTAGCTAATGCATCGGCCAATGTTTTTAAATTTCTTGAATTATGTTGATATTCGATATAATCAAACTGTCGTTCCAAAAGACGAACCTTCAAAAATAATCTCAATAACACTGGACTTTTAATTGCATATACCATGTTTAAATTTAATACAATGAGTTCTGAATCCAACGTAATGATCAAACGCCGAATACCAAATGAAATGGCATTAGATAATAACTCAATGATTGCACTATATTCTGCAATATTGTTCGTTGTTTGACCAAGGCTTACCCCATGCATAGAAACTAACTCATCGGTGGGTGAATAGATAACCCAAGCCGTGGAAGAAATATTCGGTGCACTACGACAGACACCATTAGCAAAACCAATGTACATTTGAAGGGATTTCGACATCTGTAATATCAAGAGTAATCAATATAAGCAGTGATAGTAGTAACAACAAATTTAATCTAGGCACACTTATCTAATCTAAGGCACACTATCTAAAAAGTAACTAATATACAAGCAAGATATTCACACGAAAGTCAAGCATAATATCTCTTAAGATAAAAACCATTTCTGGGCTTATCTAAAGGGACCTCATCATAATCAGTCAATTCATAGGCCCCTTTTGCAAGAACATGTTTGAAAATTTAGGGACCATGCCACATCGGTTCGAATTTTCCGACACCTAGCTTATCGTTAGTTTGATCATATCCTAAGACTAGGTCACCTTCTGAAAAAACACGAGGGGTAACACTTCAATCGTACTGAGCTTTCACATGTTTCTTATGAGCTTCGGTAGCTAATGCAGCGGTGCGTCGAGTCTCATCTAATTGTGATAAGTACAAAAAGTGTTTTTCCTCTTCAAAGGTAGCTGGTAGTAACTCAATGGCTAATCATAGTGACGGTATTTCGCATTCAATGGGTAACACAACTTCTAAACCGTAAACCAATTGAAAAGGAGTGAACCTTGTAGCAGTTTTTGCTGAGGTTCAGTATGCCCAGAGTGCCGAAAAAAACATGGTATTCCAATTCGATTTGTGAGTTCCGATAATCCATTTAATCATGGTGGTTAAAACCTTGTTGACGGCTTCAACTTGACCATTAGCATGCGAATAATATGGTGTAGAGTTATCATGGTGCAGGCCAAGTTGATCAAAAATTTTGGTCATCATTATATTTCAAAAATGACTCCCATGGTCTGTGATAATAGCTTGGGGTACACCAAAACGAGCAATCACATGATTGAATATGAACATAGCTACAGTTTTTCCATCTGTCGTGAATGTAGGCATTGCCTCGACCCATTTGGTAAAGTAATCTACAGCGAGAATAATATACCCATGCCCCCCAGTCAACTGAGGGTTACATGTAATGAAATCAATGCCCCATTTCACAAAAGGAACGACGGCAATTATTAGGTGAAGAGGAGCTGGAGGTGCGCGCATATTTCAATCAAAAATTTGGTAGTTGTGGCATTTTCGGACCGCAATAATACAATCTTTGAACAATGACGGCCAAAAATAACCAGCGCACAATATCTTTTGGGCAGAGGAAAACCCAGACATATGACCACCACACGCTCCGGAGTGGCAGTCATTCAAAAACCTTTCAGCCTCTTTGTGAGTTATACAACGTTGAAAAATAGAATCTGCACCACAATGATAAAGTGTGTCTCCAACAATATTGTATTGTTGGGATTGATATCGGATTCTCCATCGATTTGAACGTGAAATATTTGGGCGAAAGGTTTGGGTTTGAAGATATATGATGACATCTCCATACCATGATCTAACGTACTGATAAGAAACAAAGATTCATCTGTCATGGGATTCTCTACCATGGTTTCTGTCTCGGTATTGGGAAAGTCACACATAAGTTCTGCAAACACTAGTGATTTATTTGATTTAGATTTCTCAAATTCCAAATCAAACTCTTGTAGGATGACAATCCATTTAGATTACTTGCCCCCGAGTAATTGTTTTGTCAAAAATATACATCATCGGGTTGCAATTAGATATCAAAGTTTTTTTATGTAACAATATGTAATGACAGAATCGTTGGACAGCTTGAACTGCTGCCAAGGCCAATTTCTCCACATGAGAATATTTAATTTCCTTCGGATTCATATTCAGACTTAGATAATAAATCACATGCTCATTGTGAGATTCATCCTCTTGAACTAGAACCATTCCAATGGTGGAATCAGAGGCTGCTAAGTATAAAAAGTAGTCTTGGTGGTAATTGGGTGGATGCAATAACGGTGCATGGGTTAATGCGTGTTTTAGAGTATCAAAATATTGATCAGAAATCTCATCCAAAATAAAAGGAACACTTTTTTTCAACATCCAAGTAAAACCTTTTGTTAACTCAGCATAGTTCAAGATAAACCTACATAGAAAGTTTTCTTTCCCCTGCAAACTTTGGAGTTGGTGAAGTGTGGAAGGAGGAGGTAAATTTATGATGGCCTCAACCTTCGAGGGGTCGACACGAGTGCTAGCTTTCAAAACGATGAATCCCAATAATCGTCCTAATTGCACACAAAAAACACATTTGTGCGGGTTCAAACGAATCATGTAATGCCTAGATATCATGAAAATAGCTCGTAAGTGAGTAGGATGATCATCCCTATGTAATGAGTGAGCAGGTAAGTCATCCAGACAAGGTTGTACAATATGCTTGATATCATGAAAAGCGTAAGACATTGCCCTTTGAAAATTTGCACCAGCATTCTTTAATCCGAAAGGTAATTTGCAATAAGAAAATGTCCCCCAAGGACATATAAACGTTGTTTTTGGTTTATCAGCAGGGAGTATGTTGATTGATTATATCTGGAAAATCCATCCATAAATGAGAAAATTTCATTTTCGGCACAGTCATCAATAATTTGGTCGATATAAGGGGTAGGATAATTGTCTTTTGGACATGCTTTATTAATATCTCTATAATCAACACATACTCGTATAGTCCCATGTTTTTTGTTAATGGTAACTATATTAGATACCCAATCTGTCAAAGGAATTGGATAAATAAATCATGCTCACAGTAGCTTTTCAACTTCAGCTTTGATAGCAGCAGCTTTTCGCGGATGCATTGGATGTAATCTTTGTCTAATAGGCTTGGCATCCAAGTATGTCTTTATTTCATGAATGAAAATATTTGGATCGATTCCTGACATCTCTTTGTAAGACCAGGCAAAAATTTCTCAGAATTCTTGAAATAGGGCTTTATATGTATTCTTCTCTTCAATCGTACAAGAAGCGCCTATATGAATGTTTTCAACAATTCCAGGTTTAACATATATGTCAATAGGAACAGTTGTAGAAATGTTTCCCAAATTAATCTCAGAATCTGAATTTGTAATCAATATGGGATTATGTGCTTCCTTGACATAATAAATCATAAAAATAGACGAAAAATCATTTTCAAACCTATCAAGTTCAGGTAAAAATGAATATCTATGATGTAGATCATCCCAGGGTAATTCATCCAAAGACAAAAATTATCGAATACTTTCATCAATGTGAAACACTTGTTGAAAAGGATCAGAAAGTGATGTCAAGGCTGATCTTGATGGTGAATAAGATTCTTCGGTGATCACATTAATTTGATCAGGAGTAGTTGAAAGTGTGTCAGAAAACGACTGTACTACCACATATGCCATTTCAAAAGGACTCAAAGGCATCTCGCCATTGAAAGAATCCATTTCTGACTCTGAAGGCACTACCCAAGTGTCATCGAATGGTATAGTGCTTGATGAAATCATATTTATGTTGGAAATAGTACGTGGTACGTTGGGTGGAGGCATAGAGAAACTTCCCATCAAAGCAGAGTCCTTTATCAAACCTACACCAAAATCTTCATATGTGATAGTCGATTTTCCAACATGTTGGATACTGTCTGTAGAAGCAGGGTCGGATGAATAATATGACAATTGATCGATTTTCACAATCTTCCCTTTCTGAAGAAACATGATTAACCGAAATACTGATGAAACGACAGCAGTAATGGCATAAGACCAACTACGACCCAAAAGAAGGTTGTAATCCAGAGGGGCATCAACAACTTCCACATCTAGATTAACGTTTTTTCCTTCTACTTCTATAGGTAGATCCTGGAGTATTCCATATGGATGAAATCCTCTTCCATCAAAGGCTTTAAGGATTGTCGGTGATTGGTTGAGTGTTGGATAACCTATAGTTTTCCAAAAATTTAATGACATTATGCACGTAGATGCCCCCTCATCAACTACAGTACGAAAAACTCGTCTGCTTTTACTAATACTGGAATCTAAAAAGCCATCTCATGAGGGAGTCTCGATGTAAAATTTTCTAGATCAAAGACCATGAGGTTAGAATCTTGAGGATCTATAGCTCCTATAGCTAATAAGATTAATTTCCTTTGTGTTAGACATGATTGTAGCACTTCTAAGGCCGACATTGCTGAAGGGGATATCGGCAAAGTCTTCAACAATGTTGTAATTATGGGCAGCTGTCGCATGTGGATTGAAAGCTGATTTTCGAAGTATACCTTTAGCAGGTGGTTTAATCACTAGATCAGAATTAGGTTTCTTGATGTGAAGCGGATCGGAAACTGAAGGAGATACAGCTGGAGGTTGACTAAAATTTTCTCTCTCTTTACCAGTTACAGGATTTTTACTTCCATAGTCTTGCGAACATGTCACAACCATAACCTCAGACATCATTAAAATATCTATCCATGAATTTGAAGAAGATCCTATCATTTTTCTATCTTGAGTAGGAAAAGGATCCTTCAAGATAGCAGGTGTGGGTGAACCTTTGAAAAATTTAGAGACCTTGGATCGATGTGGGCACTCTTTGGTAGAGTGATCCTCGTCACAGATAAGACAAGGATAACAAGGTTTCTGCTTATCATCAGATGGTTTATTATTTTCAGTTTTCTCTTTGGGAGACAATTTTTTTTTGTTTTTATTCTTTCCTTTCTTCTTATTACCGTTTTTAGATTTAGCTGTAGATGAGTCTACAACATGGATATCGGCAGAAGTTTCAAGGGAAGAATCTCCTTTAGGTGAATCTGGTAAAGTTATAATAGGAGAAGTAATTTTGGAGGACTTATTCTTACTCTTATTAGCGCTAACTAAACCAATTACACTGTATGCTGCATGAGAACCTGAAGGAGTTGCAGTTATTTGACCAGGACGTGGTAAGTCAGGAATTTTTTTCATATAATGTACCAGACTGTGTATATACAAGGTCTAAGTACTGAGCTTGAGAAATGACCTGTTATTCTGTAACAACCACTCCCTTAGCCACATCTTTAGTGATCTTTGGAAGCAATGATTTAATAAACCATTCTGCCAAGATCTGATCTGGAATAAAAACTTTCACTAAAAATCTTCTACGTCTCCATTCATGTATGTGATCTGATATGTACGTAGATGTAGATTTTTTCAATTGAAGTCAATAGTTTCGTGCCATTGTCGTATGGGACTGGCAACTGAAAGTGTGTTAAGAAAGTTGTTGCTAACACGTTGAAATTGTTCAATGAGCCACGTGGTAGTTCAATATACCAGTTTGCAACTAAGCCTATCAGTGCTCTCTGAAATAGTCTTAATCAAATGGAATCATCGATTAAAGATTTGGATGCGCGCCAAAGGTGGTAAGCCATGACATGGTTTGAGGGGTCTTCTCTTTATTTACCTTCGAACTTAGGAATATCACTGGGCAACTTATTTGGCATTGGCGGCCAATACGGAAGATAATAAATCGGATCATTCGCTAGGTGCGACAAATCGGGTAAATCTAAAGTTGCTATGAATGGTAACTGACATCTAGGGTCCTGCTGAGAAAATTGATAACCTTGTGGAACTATACCAGTACTACCAGGAGGAGGATATCCAAGATATCCTGGAATATCCTATGCATTTGGGACTGGAATGCCTCCCGGATAGCCAGGGTTGGCCGGACCATATTGAGGTTGAGCTGGTATCTGATACATGTAACCAGGGTACGGTTGATGTTAGTATACTGGATTTTGTGCTACAGTTCCATATTGATACTGCCCTTGATATGGTTGATAAACAAACTGAGGTTGGCTTGTTACAATTGTACTTGTACCAGGTTGTCCTGCAAGCATATGAACTGTGGGTCCAGGTTGTTTTGCCGTGACTGGAGGAATTTGTTGTGATACTTAAGGGGTTGTAGAAATAGGGACTGCAAAAATTCCAGGAATAGGTGTGGTAGGTTGAACAAATTTTGGTGCAGCAGTTTGAGGTGGAGTTCTAGGTGTACTCGGACCAGGCTGTTGAACATTAATAGGTGCAAATACCTGTGGTGTAACTTGAAGCGGAGGTTGGACAGGTTGTTGGATTTGACTGTAACCAATCAGCTGACCAGGTTGATTATAAGGTACTTGCACGTTAGGTTGCAAATTTGGTTGATTTGGTGTAAGATTCCACATCGTGTTTACTCCAGGATATGGAGCTCCCATTGAAGGTTGTGTTGCATAAGACGGACCATAACCAGATTGATAATTTGCAACGTATGTTTGATAGTTGGCTGGATAATTCCCACTAAAATATTGACCTCCCTGAAATAATTGATGTTCCTAATAGAACTGCGACCCTAAAGGAGGTTGCTTTCCTTGGAAAGATTTTTTCCCTGGTATAGGGTACTTTCCTTGAAGAGGCTGCGGACCCTGAATAGAGTACCTCCCTTGAGGTTGATATTGTCCTTGAGGTATGTACTAGCCTTGAGGTATGTACTGTCCTTGAGGTGTATATTGTCCTTGCGGCATGTACTGTCCTTAAGGCGTGTACTGTCCTTGAGGTTGCCCCCCAGGCGATAAATTACTACCTTGAGGATGCCCCCCAGGCGGTAAGTTACTACTTTGAGGTTCAGGGTTATGAATGTTTCCAGACATCATGTAAAAAAAATTTGCATTCAAATTTCCGGTATGTGATTCATTTGGATCAGGTGATTGTATAAGTTTTTCAGGAGAAGGAGCTGCTCTTGAGAAAGTACCAGAAAGCGATTGGTACCTCAGAGGAACAGATGGACCACCATACAAATATGATTCTGGAGATGCAGAAAACATGGATGACTCACCAGACATGTTGAATGAAGGTCTGTAATTACCTCTTGGTATGGCGTAGAAATGAATTCGAGGTGGTGAATATTTTAGACCAGAATTGTGTAGAAAGTCGGTTAACTGAGAATACCAAGGATCTTGTTTGAAAGGGCTATAATAATAAATCGATTCAATTGGCCTAAGATCTAAATATTCCTGATGTGAAGGAAGCATAATTTATTCTTCTGTGTCAGTAATTTCTTCAATGCTAATGAGGCTAGGAGAAAGGTTCTCAGTGATGCGAAACTTCACTCTTGGTGAATGAGGATGACCAGGGGTTGGAGTGATGAACTCTAAAGCAGGCTCAGATGTAGCAGGTTCAGTTTCTGGTTTAGAAATTTCAGGCTCAGTAGCTGATAATTCACTAGTTGTGGAAGCAAGTTCAACAGTTCAGAAATTGATATTTTCCTTTGAGAAATTTCTGTTGTTTGAGGTTGATCTACTTCATAATCAGGATGTATAAATATTGATGTTTCCTCGCGTTCAGTTGATCCAGTCCCTGATGGTTTTCCTTTCTCAGATTTTATCTTTTCTAACTGGCTTGGCATGTACTCAGGGGGTTTCCCCTGCATTCTGTGTGATTGTCTAGGTAATTCAACAACCATTAAATATTTAACACACGAAATCAAATAAAATTTCAAAAAAATATCCTAAAGTCCCTAACGAAACAATCAAATTGATCACACGCCTACAAAATATAAGAGAAGAATCCACACACAAACAATATATTTCCACACTAAAAACACTAGTTGGTGATGAAATCCAACGTCGTAGAATTCTAATGTGGAAATGGCGGTTGGAACAGTTACCCCGACAACCTGCTTAATGAAACAGTTGGGTGCAATTCCCTCCACTTATGTCATCTCAAAGTGAAGAGTACCCTCCGGAAAGTCCAAGTGATTCTAGTCGACGTCTACTCCAAGTACAGTGGGACCTTCCCTCCACCGTCACCTTGGGAAAAAATCCTAAATTTTATAGTCACTAAGGTCACCAACGGGAAAAAATGTACCTGGGGGAATAGTCTACGATCTGATATACACACAAGGGCAGAGTAACAAGCTCAATCCCCTTGAAGGCTCCTTGATATAATCCAATATTTACCAACATGTGACCCCAGGCTCCTCGACAATGGTCTCTCTGAGGTTTACCATTTTTAATACGTTCACATATGCTATATTTCCCAATGGGATAGGTACGATTACCTCACTAGTTCCAACATGATCTCGTGCTTGACTCTTTTAAGAAAAGCTTCCCAGAGCACAAATGCTACAATTGGATTTTCCTACTGTAAGGGTTCTAATTTTTGTTTTAATTGTCTTGGAATGTTAATTACAACCTGTTCCAAGACACTAGCCTAAGCTATGTTGGTGGAAAGAGCCCTAGAAAATGTAAAATATCTAGATTGATTTTTATTCAAGCGTTGTTTTAATTTGGATGTTGCTTAAGACAGAAGGAATGGAAGTGAAACTTCAATTATGTTTGTGACCTGACTCAAAAATACACTAAGTGCATCTAAATGAAAAGTGCAGCTCTTTTCTTTTCAATGAATATTATTTAATGGAAATATTGAGATATTTAATAACTTTCAAAGCACCAATTATTTCATTCATAAACAAAATCTTTGAAAAGAAGATGATTTCTTTGAGAACTCAATTTTGCAAAAATGATCTATTACTCGTTTGAAATGAAATTCCTCTATCAATAAGATCGGAAACTACAAATCATTAAACAAACTATTTCCAAAAAGAAAACAATATCTAAAACTCTAAAAACTTAAATTTCAAAATCAAAAGAAAAACTCTAATTTTGAAGTCTATCTAGAAATTTTGAGGATGTTTTCTCCTAGTTTGTGATGGAACCAAGAAGAATTCATACTTATCTCAGTAGAAATGAAAACATCCAAAAATGGTTTGGTGTGAAAATCAGGCCTTAGTAAACTAAAAATCTCTTCCAAATTTGCAAATGAAAATGAAATCAATTTTCATAAAGGTAAGGTTTGCAATGATCTTAATGGCTTAGAAAGAGAACAACATCATACCAGTAAGCTAAGGTATATGAAGATATCTTGTATAGAGTAGCAAGAAAGTAGGGCAAACACTCACTCATAAAATGCAAATCAGATGAAAAATCACAGAAACGCAAAAGTTGCTGAAAAGAAATTCACAAATAAGATTTGACAGCTAAGGTAGATTGGGGCAAACACAAAGAATCAGGTAATCTAACTCCTAAAAAGAAAATTTTAACTTTTTCAAAAAATTTCCACAGGTCCGCAAGTTCTAATAGAGAATAGAGTGGTCCTGCATTTGTTCTGAACTAAAAGTTGTGGAGGCTACTGCATTGTTTTCAAATAAAAACCATGGAGGCAAGGAAAAGTACAGAAAAAATAAATATTCAGCTTTTCTTTTCAGGGATTCTTAAAAGTTATGTACCCAACCCAATCTCAGACAAATCAAAATCAGAAAACTCTTGAAATTCAAACTGAAAATAAAAAAAGGAAAACTAAGATGGTTCCCCAGAAGAGTCGCCATTTTGTTATGTGGATTAATCCCTCTTGCGGACAAGAGCGATCTCCCTAGTATTCTACGAATAGCTAGAAACAAACATCCATTTGTAAATCATTTTCTCTAGATTATTTGCAATTCAAAATTATTATAAACAAAGAAAGAGGACATGCCCCTACCTCGAAATCCAACGTTCGGTGCAGTATTTTATCCAGTCACTCCAAAGAGGCTTCTCCAGTAAGTAGAACCTGCAGTCAAAGACAGACAAAAGAATTAAAATCACCTGCAACATATAATAATTAAGAACAGCTAATCTAACTTAGTGATCAAGGAGTCTAAGTATTGAATTATTCAAATAAGCACAAGAACAACTCAATGAGAAAAGGAGGTCCATATGTATTATCTTGAATGAAAAGAGTAACTTTACAACTTGACACCTTGATGTCGTACAAGTTTCTCCCAGGGTCCTGAACAATCGTTCCTCCTTCAGTTTGACAAGCCTTCCTCTCTTTGAACCAGCATGGAGTTATGGACATAAGGGTGTGATCATTATCATGCCAAAAACAACTAGTGTAGAGAGTACACTCTCTTGAGAATTTCTTCAGCAATTACCTTATATAAGCTACCCTTGATACTGAAACATGAGCTCAATTTAGGCAAATGGAGGTAGTTACAGTTCCATGAAGAGGGAGATGGATTCCTCTCATGAAGGGATTTGAGCTCCATAGACCAAGGGATAAGCTCCATGAGGGGAGGGATAAAGCTCGAACTGATCGCGCCTCTAGAAGCTACTAATTGGGAGAATATTCGACCAGCTGCGCTTCTAGAACTTACTTTTTCCTTTATTTGACTTTTTACAGGGGTCCGCAGGTTTTATTAGCAGAACGTGTGGGAGCTACCGCAGGCTATAGAACAAGTATCCACGAACCCGCAAGAAAAGGCTAGAAAAAGTGCGGAGCTAGACTTTTAAGGGTTTTAATGAACTTTTCTCCAATTCCAAGACTTGGTTTAGGAACATTAGGGTTTTTGACTTCTAAGGGAGCACAATATAGGTAGTGATAGAACTATGGATAGTAAAATTTCATAGTGACAAAATAACATGTAATACTACTCCGATGTCGGATATATTGGTGAGAATGACATATTTTTTATGATTTTGACCCTAAGACCTAATGGTGATGGTTCATCACTAGTAGAAAGTGGCTAATTAGTTACTAAAAAAAGACTAAAATTTGCATATAAACGACTATTTTTCGGTCGGTGACCAATAGTAGCTAATTTACAGTATCTTATAACGCGACCAACTTTTGGTCATTTTTAGCTTAGTCATTAATTGGTTATCTCAATTTTGTTGTCTAGTTGTATATTTGGTCATTAATTTAGTCACTGATTTAGTCATTGATTTTATCATTCATTTATTTGGTCATTAATTTGGTCATTGATTTAATCTTTGATTTGGTCATTAATTGTCACAATTAATGACCAAATATACAACAAAATATATTACTATATGATCACTCGATAAAACCAATTAATGACCAAAGAAATATGACCAAAATGTTGGTCATGTTATAAGATACTATAAATTAGCTACTAATTGTCATATATATGAAAATTTTAGTCATCGTTTGAAACCAATTAATGACCAAAGAAATATGACTAAATTTTAGTCGTGTTATAAGATATTGTAAATTAGCTACTAATAGCCGTATATATGCAAAATTTAGTTGTCATTTGTAGTCACAAATTTATCATTTGCAGTAGTCATTTATTCATTATATAAATGTATAATTTAGTAGTTTATATTCATTTCATTTACTTTCATTAATAATAATTATAAATGACTAATTTAGTCGTATATTCATTTTATTTGTGTTCATCATTAATCAATATAAACTACTATTTTAATAGTTTTAGATTGATTTTATGTGTTCATTATTAATCACATAAATTAATTAGTATGATTTTGCAACTAAATTTAAAAAAAATGTCATACAATTTACATGTTCATCTAATATGAAAACACAAAGTTACATATGTTAATTACAATACCAAGTAATATCAAGTGCAACTATAAATAATTCCAACCACATTATATTATATAAAATTTCAAGTATTACAATATGAGTTTCCAACTTAATATTGGTTGGAGTACAATTTACAGATAAAATATTGTTCATCACTTCAAAACATTATCATTATCTTGCCAAGGAATTGCAAGCAAATTCACCAACTCTGAAAACTTGACCATCGGTCTTTATGTGTGTGTCTTATGCAGGATATTGGCTCTATGGGTACCACTAAACCAGTACATTTCTCTCTCTTTATCACTCTAGTGTTATTGTTCCCCTCTTTCTTCAATCCTTGCTTCTTACCATCAATACTGAGTCCATTTTCTGCAAAAAGAAAACAAAAAAATTACAATGAAGAGTATAAGACATGAAAGTCGATGAACACTGGAATATAAACTAAAGTAGACTATAAAGGATTTATATGATATATACCTCAACATCAGCAATACTGTTAATGTCATTTTTCCCCATAAAAGCAAGAAACTCAAACAAGTTTTCTTTAGTTGGGAAATAGTGGCCACTATGTGGCCAAATGACCTGTATAAACAAAGCAAATAAAATGTCACAAATAAACACAACACAGCTAGCAATTTCTACTAAGAATGTCTCATGCTCCACTTTTGTAGTTGTATTGTTTCCTCTAGTTATCTCTAAGAAGCAGTGACACTTCAACAATAAAACTGGTTAGTAGAAATCTAATGGGTGGAGCAAAGTATTTCTAACACAAGATTACAACAAGAAACTAAGAAAGAATAAGACAAGACTTTGTAAATTGTGATACTAACCGGGAATATAGCTTCAATATAGTAATCTTCAATTATCAATGTACTATTCCAAGGGAAAAGGAATCCAATTCCCATAAGCCAACAAATTATGTATTCCCCTTGTTTTCCCTGTAATTAATTGAGCAAGATTAGCACATGCAATTTCCATTTAGAATCTCTAAACTGATTCTATAAATATTCAAAGAAAACTTAAGGTTACTCATTCATTTTTCTCTGATGCAGACAAAACTGAATATGCTAACCTGTTTTTGAGTTGGAGAGTTGTGTAATTCATCGTGTCCAAAATCATTGTTTATTATCGTGACTGTTTTTTTAATGATCAAGCAACGGGCCTATATTTGATCAAAAAACATATTTTTTAGAATATATTCCATTTTTCTAATTCAAAGCTAGATTTCCTTCCAGTTTATGGCGTTCAAACAAACTAGAATCATTTTCCTTTAACAAATCACTGTTGTAATATACTACTAAATAGACAACTACATAATGAAGTTATTAGTGGTGGAATACTAATAAATCACAAATACATGCAAGAAATAACACCACTATGTCCTAGACATGCCAAGTATTTATCCTATTGGTTGGAAATATTACTTCATGAAAACAACATATTTGACAAAGAGAACTTTTCTAAAACTAACCAACGCGAGTGTATCCAACAACAATGACATTTCTATTGGCATGCCCTCAAAATGTGTGGAAGTATCAAACAAGTGTAGTGCACTTCCCTGTAAGGTTAAAGTTTGGCAATGGAATATGTTGTCCCTTAGTCTAATCAAGTTTTAACTTGCCTTTGATAACTTAGAGAGAATGGGAATCCAATATAGAACAATGATAGAAAGATTTTATTCATTCACACTTACCTAGATCCTAAACAAGCATTGAAGTGTTATACAAATCCAAGAATGTCTCACATTCCACCAGGAAACAAAATTTCTAGATTTTGATTGTAACCCTTGAGGCTTTCTCAAATTTGTAAATAAGTAACATCATAAATATTTTTCCTTAGTTCTCATAACTTCTTCTATGTGTAGCTTGAGAAAATATGTGCCTACACATATCAAAATATAGCATGTTGTGGAGTACATTTACATGAAAGAAATCATTCAAAAATTTATATTCTATCAAGATTGAGGCATGTGTTAAATGTCCATTATTTGCATCAGTGTGAAATGGTGTCATTAATAATTTGAAGGTTCTTGGCTTGCTAGTATGATATAATTATTGCTTTTTGAAAGATGTTTTTTCACTCCTATTTTGAAAATTTTAATGTTTATGAACAATATATAGATACAGTGGATGCTTCAAATAATGTTTTTTAATGTTTTTTCGGGCCTAGTTCTTGTAATGAACTCTCCTAGAGTCTTACACCATAACTACTTTCCCATGTTAAACCATCGTTTTGTGTCATTAGCAAGCCTTCTTTATACATTCCATTAGCCTCTAACTTAAATTATCTATAAATATGATGGAATGATATCTTCAAGAACTGTGCCTTGATTGTCTTCAACTACTCCAAAATGGGTGCCAAAAAACATTCTTCCATCCTAAAGCTCCATTCAACCAATTGATAACCAAGGAATCCCCAAAGACCTAGAATTCAGTCACCTTCTCCACTACTACTACTTTTAACAAAAAAATTAGTGCCTTTATTTCATCACAAATGTTAGAGCCTGTACCAATAAATGCTTTAATTTTTGAAGATATGAGTATAATAGAATCACTAAGGTATAGGATACCTCCTGCAACATATTCTTCTTGTTGAAATTGACTGGCACTATTGAAAATTTGAATAACACCATTCCCACTCTTAACAATAGAAATATGGATCAATGTCCTTTCTTTACCAGTGTTAGGGGCTTTTTTACTTTGAAAGCTCAGTCATGACTTGGAGACACACTAAAACGATGGCTAAACCTTACCTTGAAATATGTTAGAGTTTATGGCAAGCCAAATACATCAAAACACCATAAGACGCAATTCCTTACAACCCTTTAAGTCTTTATTCAAAACCAAGTATTTAAAAATTTAACATGATATCCCTCATAGGTATATATGCATCTAGTCACTTAGCTTTTTGAATATTTTTGAACTTCTAGAGCTTCTTCCGCAACGAGGTTGCTCCTCATGAATTATCTACAAATATAGATTTATATACTAGCCTCATAGTATATACCCCTATGGTAGGATTCTTTGACCAGACAAAAGAATCCTCCTCCTCTCTAAGCTTGATGTAATTCTTCTAAAGTTGTACTAGATATTCCTTACACTATTTTGCTTCCCTCTATGATAACTTTAACTCTACCTCACTTTGCTATCCCTCGTTCCAAATAGGTTTGGGAATTGGATCTGTTGTTGTGCCAAGTTATCAATTTTCTGGTTCCAAATAGGTGTGGAAATTGGATCTGTTGTCTGTGCCAAGTAATGGATTCCCTTGTTCTACAATGTGACGATCAACAAGACAACCTATCTGATCCAATCTTCCATTGATAGTGGTTTTATATATTTACGAATAATCACTTTCCTGTATACGAATTTATTAGAAATCAACCTCTATAGACTCTTGGTTTTCTAAGCCTTACCAAAGGAATGTATGTTTTCTAAACCCAATCCACCAACTTCCTTTGGTTTAGATAATTACTACCACTTACTAAAGGGATTCCCTCTTTTTCTCTCTTACATGTTCACAAAAATTTGAAATATTTCTTCCTAATGAGGGTAATAATGGAAACAAAGGTAATTAAATTTCGATTGTAGTGACAAAACATTGGAATTCTCCAGATAGGTAGAACACCATTGAGAACTTGATCTGATAGGGTGCAGACAAAAACCTCTCGATCCCTTGGAATAGTGACAGAGCCTCCAAAACCTGGTTGCACTAATAGCTGTGATGTAAAGGGCACAATTAACAACAAAAAATAATTCACAAGGTACTCCAAAAGCATGCAATAGCTTCATATGTCTCTAAAAACCAAGGTGCATGCTCTTGCTTGTCATTTTCAATATCTTTGTTATTTTATATTTCCATTCCTTGCTACGAGATAATGGTACTATCCACAGTAAATGAATTTTTGCTTCAAAAGTAAACAAAAATACTTTTCATTGTACCATGATCATAGAAATAATTCACCATCATTGTATTACAGTCTTGGTTGCTGGATTAAGCAATCCTATATCATCACGATGTCGATTGTCAACTACCAAAACCTTTACAAGAGTCACATAAGACGATCACATTGCAGACACAACCTTATTCATATTGTCAAAGTCCAGGAGATCAAGTGACATCCTTTTAATTTTTTGGGCTTCATATGTTTCTCCTACACTTACATAGACTGCAATGTCAACCTATGATGCATCTGCATGTCACCCAAGCTGACCAAGACACATTCTTGAAATCCCTCCGATACCATCGTCTGTTTTTATGGTGATGAAGTCCTGTTTTTATAACAAAAATATATTAGGTTTCAATGGACCAATGAGAAGCAAACCCATTCCTCATAGACACTGGGTTCACATGTCGAACAACTGAAAATGTGTTAGTGTCATTGCCAACTTCTGTACCTGTTACTTTTGGTGCCAAATTTTCAATTGCAGGTCCTTTTCAACCTCTTTATTTGCATCTACTTTTTAATCACTAACAAGAGATTTCTGCCAACCTATTTCTTTGTACACCATCCCTACATGCTTCAATATGTCTGCATCCCCAGAACCAATTTAAGGCATCATTGTCATTGTGCTTTTCTGTAAATGTGTTGAAAAGGATAAAATACCATCTATAATTGAAAGGCATCTCAAATTTCATATGTGTTTTTCTACCTCAATATCTGCCAGCTTTGTTCTAGCCAACAAATGCATGAATTCATTTGCAGGTTTCATGTGTTCTCTCAAAGTAGTACAAACAACCCTTGTGTGTTGTACGGTTTAATCAATCTTGGACAAGACCGATCTCCCTAGTACCAAAAAGGTAATCTAGCAACAAACAACCAAATGAACTAATATTTCTCTAAGCATATATGATTTACAAAAAGCACTATAGAGGTGTGAAATACTTATCGTAGGTCCAGTGCTTGTTTGAAGTCGTTGTTGTTCCTCGTGCACTTGAAGGAGTTATCCTCGTAAAACTGCAGTCACAAACAAGCAAATATTAAATAGCACCTGTATAGTAAACATCAGAAACCATGCTTATCATAGTGATCAAGGAATCTATGAAATAAACAGTTAACTAACAGTTTATTGAGAAAAATGAATCCATTTGTATTAATTTTAACAGAAAGAAAACCTTACAACCTTAGCCTTGATGTTGAACAGGCCTTCCCGGGGTCCGAAGCAGGAATCTCCTCTACTCTGATAAGCTCTGCACTCCTCCAACTGAGACAGATAGAGGTATGTGATCTCTCCTCCCAAAAATCTCAGTTAAATGAGTCTGAATCCCAATAGCACTTAACCTCAAATATTTCTAAAGCTTGAACTCCCTTTGAGGCTACCCAATGCCTCTTTTTATAGTGGAAAAGAGGAGGTTTTCAGTTCCAACTATGAAGGGATAGAATCCTCATTCAAAGGGATAAGCTCCTCACATCAAGGGGTTAGCTCCATAAGGTAAGGGATACATGAACCTCATAAGAGCGATTCTGCCACTGCAAGATATTTTCTAGAAGCTTCTAGAATTTACTAAAAAAGAGCTTTTCTGAGTTTACTTACACCTTTTTAATATTTACAGGGGTCCACACCCATAACATAGAGAAAGTGCGTTCAGGTACGTAGAACACATGAACATTAGGTGCGGGACTGCAGGCAAGATATAGAGAAAGTGCGACACCAAAGTTAAAGAGATTTTTAGGAACTTTTCTCTGATTTCCAAGGCTTGATATGAGGTAATGATATGTTAGACTTGCAAAGGAGGAAGTATGAGTGATAATGAGCTCATACATATAGAAGAATTTCAGGATGAAAATTTTCAGTGTAACAGATTGCCCCCTAAAGTGAAAAGTCTGGAATAGATGAAGCTGAAGTCTGTCATATATGAAGAGTGCAATACTTTATCATTTCAAGGATCATCCTGTGGACACCCCAGTTAGAACCTGTAAAAACATTCAATGCAATATATATATATATATATATATATATATATATCATCACTGAGGTAGGCATTCCCATACTTAGATCAAAACTAACTAGAAATTGATTCAAACTGTTATGATACAGGAATGATTTTGAGTATATCACAGTATAGACATGTGTAGACATAGTATGGACGTAGCCATCTGTTTATGAATAGTCTACTGTATAAATGATAACAAAATTCCTCGCAGCCTGGATGGTAGAAACTAGATCCAGGGTCTTGATTTCCGCATCTCAAACTAGTACGATTCTATCCATGTGAATGAATGTGTCGAAGTTGAACATGGTAGAAACCACTTGATTACCAGTCAATGATGTAAATTGTTAACAAGTGTGAGAGTAACCACCAGTAATGTCAATGGCTCTCAAAGTACTCAGTACAATCCATGAAATGTGAATGAATGAGCTGAAGTCGAACATCTCATGGAATCATTCAATCGAAGGTCAATGATGCAACCTGTCGTCGAAGGCGAGAAACCTGCCATTGAGGCATGCAGATTTCAAGGTACTGACGATTTCTAGATCAACTTCCTAGATAATGAGTTGTCGTCGATAGAAAGTGATCCGTTGTAGGCAAGCCCACAACACGAAATCATAGATCAAGTTTTGAAAATATATTGGAAAGGAATGACTCAGGGATGGTCAAAATGAATGACAGATATTTTGCAGATGAATGGTTTATTTGAACTGTCCTCTTGAACACATAACGACACTGCAGATGGTTTGGTGACAATTAACCCAAAGCTAATACCCAGAAACCGGCTGAAGACTTTCAATGTGGTTTGATTAACTGTTAGGTAAAGGATTTCCCAACCCAGGTGGACAAAAAGTGTCGTGTTCAAGAGTGGTTAACTGGATTTTCAAAAAATCAAAATACAACAAACAAGTCCATTTTCTCTCTTTTCCCCCACCATTTCTGGCAAGTACCTCTTTATTTTTGACAAGCTTGAGGAGGATAACATTTGCTTGTTTATAAGCTCATCCTTCGGATGAGTCCAACTTAGTTTAAGATTCGAACCCTAAGAAGGAGTGGTTCGTTTCTATTTAAAATTGAACAGGTCCTTTACTGTTAAATTTTAACGAGTCCAGTATAGGAGAAACTCGGTGTTTTTTCAATTTTAGGGAGTTAGAAGAAAAACTTAAGAAAACTCCGTGGGTGTACTTTTTCGTAAATTTAGTCTCTCGAGCCCGAAAAAGGATAAAATAATGCGGGAGAGAACTCTATTGACCGTATTTAGTCAACGTATACCTTTTTCGTAAATAGTCCATTTCAGTCCGTAAAAGGGGTAAACTTATACTGAAAGGACGATCATTCATTTACTTTAACGAGTTCGAATAATCAAGTGCTCAGCAATATTTTCATGTTTAGAGAGTCTGAAAAGGGCTTAAAAGAGGACTCCAAGTTTTCTCTTTTTCGAAAATTTTTGAAAGAGTCCGAAAAAGTGATAAAAGTATACTCTTTGTTGAAAAATGATCAATTCTCCTGAAAAATCAAATTTCTGCACAAAAACTTGAAACATTACACATACCTATTTAAGATGAATAAAAATGCTTTCAAAGATAACCTTTTTAAAGTGAAAAATAAACAAATTAGAAACTCGTTTATTCGAAAAAACTTATAAAAAGGGCTTTTCTAACTTCATTTTTACCGTTCGAGTTCAAAGCGAAAAGTAAAAGCTTTTGGGTAAAAAAATTCCTGTGAAGATTCTGGAAGATCCGTTCGACGAAATCAAGAACCGTCAGCTCCAGGTAATCCACGACCTCCTAATCTTGTATTTCATCCGTTTGCATTTCATTTTTAGGCTTTAGATTTCATTTTTAAGAGAAAAATGTGTTTAAAAAGTTGCCCGCGGGGGTCCGCAGGCATAACACACGGACCCTGCGGACCTCAACTTTTTTCTATGTAGAAAAATGTTGTGGGTCCGCACTTGTCACACAACGCGCGTGCGTTCCTTCGGACTTCACACAATTAGATTTCAAAGTTAAATTTCTCAATTGCCGCCCAAAATTTTTCAAATTAGATTGTTCTAATATATATTTTTATGCATTGTAGGATAAACAAGATGCTAATTTAGAGAGAATGTGAGCATGAAGACGTGGATGACACCGTAATGCTCCATTTGCCCACAATGCAAGCATTAAGAGCATGCAATTTGTATAAATTCTGGGCCATTCAGGGCATGAGGTTACAGGTAGACCTCCTAACATGGCTGGTGAATAGGTGGAATGTACAGGACCAGTGTTTCATTATTGGCAGCCACTAGCTCGAAATTGAGCTGGAGGATATTTATTTTCTGACTGGTTTTTCCAAAAGGGGCGAACAAATTTCTCTGTTTGGGACTAGGTCAGGTGGCCAGACTATCGCTAGTCTTCGACAAGAGTTCTGTAATGATCGGGAAGACCCTAGGGACAAACAGATTGACATAAAAACTATCATCCATCACGAGCTAAAAGTTATTGCATTTACTGTTACCAGGCTGTATGGGAGTGCAGTGTTGCATGTGGCTACCGATTCCCAGATGCGCATTGTTGTAGACTTTTTTTGAGGCACCATTTTCAACTAGTGTGAAGTTGTGTTGGCTAATTTAAAAGGCCAACTAACCAAAGCGAAGAATGGAAAACTAAATAACTTTGGATATGGATCCATTGTAGTCACCTTTGCTCTAGAGAGGATCCCCATGTTAGCTCCGCAGAACATTCCTGTTGATGTCGGTCAACCTCGAGAACCTAGGATGGTTCATTGGGTTGCATTGATGGCTTTTCATGGTATTGAGGGCGTTGAGATTGTTCGATTTCCTCCTTCATATTTTCGTTGGTTGGAGCGCCAAATTTTTGTTATAGAGGATTTTCCATATGCTGGGATAGATTTCCGCGACGACCGAGAGATGAATCTCCCAGCAGGGGAATAGTGGGATGAATCAGGTAAAATCATTTTCAACAATTTCTAAGTTCTAAGTTTTTTTTATTTTTATTTTTTTAATCGTCTCAACACTAATAACCAAAATTTTTAAATGCAGATGTGGGCCCATGATAACCAGCCCATCTCCAGCCTTATGAAATGAGACAACCAGCTGCAGCCGCACTAACCCTAGTAGGCTAATCAACAGAGATCCTGTCTAATTTAGAGCATCACCTAGAGCGCCTGACTCTAGACATTCCAGAGACGGACATAGATGATATTCCTCTCAGATTATAGAGATGTGTGATTGGTGTCCCAGGACCTTTTAGGAGGTTCCTATGTAGGGTGGCTCGGGCAGTGGTCTCTTATCGTGATCACCATCAGTGATGGGATGATCGCGTCATAGATTCATACTTTTGACCTTTTGTATTACCATTTTTGTTGATCAGAAGGTGTTTTCAACCTATGATCGAAGACGATTTATATATTTTTTGAAAACACTTCTATACTATGATATATCACTATTTACCGGCTATCTGTGTACATGTTATGAATGTTGTTTAATTTACTGTTTTGATTATTGCAAATGTTGATTTATCATACTAGAAGCAACTGCATCTGCTAATGTATTTAAATGTCTTGGAATATGCTGATATTCAATGTAATCAAATTCACGTTCCAAGAGACGAACTCTTAAAAATAACCGTAATAACACTGGATTTCTAATGGCATAAACCCTATTAAGCTGTAATACAACAAGTTCAGAATCCAACCTAACAATCAAACTCCGAATTCCAAAAGATATGGATTCAGATAATAACTCAATCACTGCACTATACTCTGCAATGTTATTCGTTGTTTGACCGAGGCTTACCCCATGCATGGATACTAACTCGTCAGAGGGTGAATAGATAACCCAAGCTGCGGAAGAAATGTTCCGTGTACTATGACAAGCACCATCAGCAAAACCAATGTAGGTTTGAAGAGACGTCGACATCTGCAATATCAAGAGTAAAACTCAGATAAGCAGGAATAGTGACAAAACACACTTCTAAACTAGGCACGCTTTTCTAATCTAAAACACACCAGCTGTAAAGAAATCTAATCTAATTAAATCTCCACACCATGTTTAAGCATAATATCTCTTTAGATAAAGCCCATTTCTAGGTTTATCTAAAGGGACACCGTCAAAATCTATCAGCTCATAGGCCCCTTTTTCCAGCTTTCGCTTAACAATGAAAGGACCATGCCACATAGGCACGAATTTTCCAGCTCCTAGCTTATCGTTGGCTTGATCATAAACTAAGACTAGGTCTCCTTCTGAAAAATTTTGAGGGGTAACACTTCTATCATACTGAGATTTTACTCTTTTGACATGAGCCTCATTTTCTATTGCAGCGTTTCTCCGATTTTCATCCAATTGAGCCAAGTACAAAAAACGTTTCTCCTCTTCAGACGTAGCTGGGAGTAATTCTATGGCTAATTTCAAAGATGGAATTTCGCATTCAATCGGCAACACAACTTCCAAACCGTAAACGAGTTGAAAGGGAGTGAAACCAGTTGATGTTTTGATTGAAGTTCGATATGCCCAAAGTGCTGAAAATAACATGGAATGCCAATTCGTTTTGTGAATACCAATAATTCGTTTGATCATGGTGACTAAAACTTTATTTATGGCTTCGACCAGACCATTGGCTTGCGGATAATATGGAGTGGAACTATCGTGGCGCAAGCCAAGCTGTTCTGTCAGTTCAGTCATCATGACATTCCGAAAATGGCTTCCATGATCAGTAATAATGGCTTGAGGAACACTGAACCTAGAAATTATGTGATTAAATACGAAAGTTGCAGCAATCTTCCCGTCAACCGAAAATGTAGGCATCGCCTCGGCCCACTTAGTAAAATAATCTACTGCTAAGATAATCTATGCATGCCCCCCGGCCGAGTGAGGGTTACATGTAATAAAGTCAACAACCCCAGTTTGGTCCAGTTGATCCTGTTACCCGGGAGGTTACACAATTCCTAATGCAACTCCGATTCCTAGTTATCGTGGGTATCCTCCTCCTGGAACTGCTTTGGCTACTCAAGGTTTTCGTAACCCTAACCGTCAATTACCATTTATTGCAACTTTGGATTTACCTGATTTGACGCACCTTACGAATGATCCAATTTTCTATTATTCGTACTGGCCGCCAGTTCCACATAAGTTGCCTAGTGATATACCCAAATTCGAAGGTAAGCCAGGACAGGATCCATCAAATCACATGATGACTTATCACCTTTGGTGTGCGTCTAATTCAATAATTGATGATTCAATTCGCTTACGTCTTTTCCAAAGAACTCTTATTGGTCTTGCCGCCAAATGGTACATTGAGTTACCACGAGGCTCTTTTAATAATTTCAGTCAGTTAACAACTGCCTTCTTGACTCATTTTCAGTTGCCTTTCAGATATGATAATGGCACAGAACTATTAACTTCACTAAAGCAACCCACGTCCACATATATTTTTGATCATATTCATGAATGGCGACGTAGAAGGCGTTTGGTGAAATTTTACATTCCGGATCAAATTTTGGCGGAATGGTTTGTTAAATCATTGTTACCCAAAATCACTGAAGACGTAGCTAAGGTTGGCGTTGTTACTGAGGAGCAAGTAATTTCTCAAGCTTAGTACCTTGACCTCGTTTATACGTAGTTAGGTACTTTACATGAAAAAATCCCCGATCTTCCAAAACAAGGTCAAATAGCTGCAGCTCCTTCAGGGTCTCATGCCACTAATGGTATGATTGGTACAGTAAATACTAAAAGCAAGAAGAAATCTTCAAAGAATTCTTCTCCTATTATAACTTTACCTGATTCCATGAAAGGAGAATCTTCCCCCGAAATTTCTGCCGACATTCATGTCGTAGAGACATCTACGACCAAATCTAAATCTGGCGGTAAAAAGAAAGGGAAAAAAAGAAAGAAAAAGAATTCAAAAGAGAAAACTGATAAAAACGAATCCAATGACGAAAAACGCAAACCTCGCTATCCTTGTTACATTTGTGACGAGGATCATTTTACTAAGGAATGCCCACATCGAGTAGAGGTTGCAAAATTCGTTAAAGGTTCACAACAACCTGTTGTCTTGAAGGATACTTTTCCAACTCAAGATAGTAATATGGTTGGTTCTACCTCGAATGCCTCATAAGAGCCTATTCTAATGATGTCTCATGTATGGATTGCGACGCGATCGCAAGATTATGGTAATAAGAATACTGTTGATGGGAAAGAAGCAGAATCTTCTAATGCAAACACATCAACTACACCTCCTCCTGTTTCTGGTTTGCTACAGATCGAGAAACCAAATCCAGACTTAATAATCAAACCGCCTGCAAAGGGTGTTCTTCGTAAATCAGCTTTCAATCCACATGTGAGAGCTGCTCAAAATTACATCATTGTTGAAGACTTAGCTATTTCCCCTTCAGTAATGTCGGATTTGGAAATCTTGTAGTGATGCCCGGCCATAGGTGTAAATTACTTTTACTGCCATAGGAGGCACATCGATGTTTAGGATTAAAACCTTATAATCTTCGATTTAGAAAATAATACACCTCGCCTACCGAGAGATTCTGGGTTCAATCCCCGGCGGAGTTGCTCACCAATTTTTTGTACGGATTAATCGATCTTGTGGTTGACTTGTGACCACCGTACTTGTACCATCTTTTCTTGTAGGCATCTGAACTGAAGTTTGAACTGAAGGTCTTGACTGGGGTACAGAGACTTGAGGGATTTGCACAGATGCAGGGATATAAGAACTCAGAGCTCCAGATACTCCAGAAATAGGTGTTGTAGGTTGAACAGACGTCGCAGCAGTTGCAGTAGTTTGAGGCGGAATTTGAGGTGTACTAGGCCCAGACTGCTGAACAGAACTAGGTTCAAGAGTTTGAATAGTAGGTTGGACGGGTTGCTGGGTTGGACCAAAAACTAAAGGCTGACCAGGTTGAGAAGGAAACTGGACATTAGGTTGCATAGGCTGTTGATATTGGGATGGATCCCACACCATATTCATTCCAGGGTATTGTCCCGTAGAAGGTTGAACGTAAGGACCATAGCCTGGTTGAACGTAGGGTTGATAAGTAAGTGGTAAATTTATGGCTCCTTGAACAGATGATTGACCAGAAGGCTGTTGGAAACCTTGAATTGGGTACTGACCTTGAGGTTGTGTTGAAGCCCCGAAAATCGGGTCTACAACAAGGGGGATACCCACCTGGTCCGGACCTTGGTTAGCAGCTCCTTTTCCGTTTGGTGTAGTGGGTCCGACTGGGGATAATGGGACCAGTTTCCCAATATGTGTGTGTGTGTTGAGAATAGATATTTCTTTTCTAAAAAGGTTCCTAAGTGAAATGCTTTTATTCTATTTCTAATCTAATCATATGCAAATTGTATTCTAATTTAAACAGAAATATCTAATTCTAAACTAAACCCGAGATATAATCTTGTTTATGCGATCTAAAATGATTTCGAATAACAATCGATAATAAATATCATTCAACTGTTATAAGAAAAGAATTCAATAAAAATAAACCACTTCATATAAAAATTTATATGAAACAGTTGTGAAAAACATATCGCATAATAAGCTATTCATACATTAAGCATAAATAAATAACTATCACCGTACAAAAGTGCCAAATGATAACTTAAGCATTCAAGCATCAATATATAAATAACTAAACATAAATATCACTTTTAACACAGAAGCATAAATAGTTAAGAGATAAAAGTACCATTTATAACTGGTTCTACTCATGAGCTAGAAGCAATAATGACTTATCTCTTCTTAATCCAACATCTACTAAGAGTACAGAAATGCAACATCAGTAGTAGATATTAGACACAGATATCAATAAATCTTGTTCCATTCATTCATCAAAACCTCCTCTGAGGGTGCAGAAGTGCATGTTCTGAGGACAAGTTTTTGACAAATTTCAAGACCCTTCTCTAAATGCATGAGAAGGGTTTAAATACTACTAACTAAATCTAAAAATAGTTTATTACAAAAATTTAGGATTCGGTTTAAATGACCGTCCTTTTTCTAGGAAAAAATAAAGTAAAAATAAAATTAAATCTAAAATTAAAAACTATCAACTAACTATTTATGAATTTGATCTTTGAATTTGCAAGCATCCAGCATTGATTTGAGAAGAGGAGCTGGCCAACTTCAGATTTTAATTGTCCCGAAAAGACAAAATCAGCAAGTGTTGGCGCGATCTTCTCAGCAGAATTAATGATGCAATTAAGAGCACTGCATTGACTGTGTGGTTTTACCAGACACGTCCAGTAAGAATCCAAATTTAATTTTGTCAATCCTTGAATTGATTTTGCCTTTTCTTAAGCTTTCTGTTTCCATTCTGTTTGCAATTGCTGTGCTTGTGGAAGGTATCCTGGAATAGTTTCTGAAATCAAATTAACCTTGTGTAAATTTTCATTTACACAATTAGTAATGTTGCTCGCTGCTGTAGCTTCTTCCTCTGCTACTTTTTCTGCCTCTCTGATCTGTGCATCCCAATTATTGAAGAGAATTTCTTTATGAATGTCATTGATGATTGGTGCTCCTACTCTTTTTCCTTCCTCTGTCTTTTGCCATGCCAAATAATTAGTAACTCTTTCATTAGTTAAATCATAATCATGTCATAATTCTACGACATGATTAGTGATTTTATCACTTTCTTGACAAAAAGAGTTCCATTGTGAGATTTTCTGGCATAATATATCTTGTTGTTGCAGTAGTTGATTATTCAAAGAAATAGACTCGGAGATAGACTCTGTAAGCTTGGGGTCATCTTTATGCATCTCTTGGATAATCTGTATTTGCTTCTCTTTTTCGGCCAAACTTTTCTGATATCCGATTTGCATTTGTTGAAACTCTTGCTGTAGCTTTTCAAATTTTATCTGTGCTTCACTGTTAGCATGAGCTTGTTGCAATTGTTGTTGCAGAACTTGTATTTGATCTTCTTTTTCATTTAATAATAGTCGTGCCTCAGATGCTTTGTCAATAGTTGCGGAGGCATAAGCTCCTGTAATCTGAGATAATTTAGTAAGATTTTCAGTTGGATCCGTAGTAGGATCTTTCCATAAAACATCCAATTGTTCTGCATCAGTAGAGAGCACACTTTCTAATTTCCTCTTTTTCCTTTGCTTCCTTACTATTGCTTTATGTTGCGGGCTATAAAATATATCCAGAGGAAGAATTTCCTCTATTTTAAGTACAAGCTCAGAGGAGGGAGTAATGGGTATATGTTCTGTTTCTGTGACATTGCCACTTATTTCTGTAACCAAACCTTTTGCTGTCTGTACAGGAGTTTGTATGTTCTGTCCTTCAACATTAATCAAATCATTAAATGTTTCCCATTCTTTATCTAACTGAGTGCTGATGGATGGTTGCTGTACATTAAGAGGTGGAAGATTCAACTGTGGAGTAGTTGAAGTCTGTTGTTGTGAGAGCTCTTTTGATTGAGCTGTATCCTTCATTGAGCCTTCACTTTTATCCTGATCAGATTTTTTAGAATGTTCAGAAATTTCTTTGTCAGACTTTGACTTAGACCTTTCTGAATCTGAGCTGCCACTGAGACTGACACTAGGAGTTGGTTCCCTTGCGGGTTCCAATCGCAAATTATCCAAAGGGATAGTGGTTAATCTTCTTTCTCTGTACATTTTAAATTCTTGAAATTCTTCTGGGGAAAACCGTGTTTGAGCTAAATGAAAAATTTCTTTAAATGAACATTTTTCTTGAAACATATCATCAAAAAGATCTTCTTCTCCAGAAAATACTCTTACTTTGACTGCAGTGGTGAAATTCTTAGCGACGTCATACGGGTCGAATAGCCTTTTTGGAAACTTGAATAATTGTAAACATGTAATATTGTTTACTTCCTTAAACGCATGACCAACATCAAATAATGAAAATGCTCCGCAGGATACAGGAAATTGTGGCCAGATGGCCTTCTTTTTATCCTTTAATTCTTTTGTCAAACCTCCCTCTCCACAGGTTTGATATGCAATTTCCCGAGCTATGAGTTTATCCGGAACATACAAGGGTAAAACATGAGGAGAAGAAAAGCTTCCAAAAACCCTCACATAGGTAAACAATTCTTCTCCAAACCATCTTGCGACAGGGAGAATGTCTACTTCTGCTTCAGGGGAGAACCTTGGAGCATCCTTATTATACAACACTCTGTACAGAGGCAACATTATGCCATGGAAAATTTTGTAAAAATGAGGAATGAACTTTGATTCCCACAATTCTTTGTGATAAACGTGAATGGATAGGGGATCTTGAATTGTCCATTGCCAACCCATTAAAGGGAACTTAGAAACAAAGCAGATTGAATCCATAACATAAGCAGATAGATAAAAAGGAGGATAAATCCTCTGAGAGACAGTCCGTTTAGACCGGTAATTGAAAATAGCCGTGGCTAAGTTATCAGACAATATTTTAGCCCAGTCCACAATGGTAGCGTTAACAACAACATTCAATAAGGGAAGCCATTCAGGCAAAAACTTATTAATGTCAGGCTTTCCAAAAAGCCTACATAGCATAGCAGCAGCAAAACAATATGGAGAAGTGAGTGAGTCAGTATTGTACATACCGTGTTTATATTTTTTCAATGGTTCATCTCTTCTAGACCATTCCTTAGTGCATTCCGCCAAATTTGCATTTTCCTTGGCGAATTTCTCCATAAATTGTTTGTTGTAAGTTGCCTGAGGCTCCGGAAAATGATACATAAGCCTCAAATCTTCTGGAGTGAATGACCCGATGAGCTCTTGACCTTGAGTTTTGAACTTTCTGTTCGTAATATCAGTGCTATCCAGCACCCATATTACCATGTCTGTATATGGAATAATTCTTGGTCTTGCTGCTACCCGGTGTAAAAATGAACAAGCCAGCTCTGTAAGAGACACTTCAGAAGAATTACTTGAGCCTGCGGTAGCCGCAACATCCATTACCCTTGGGTTCTCTTCTTCAAGCAAATTAAACATACCCTCCCAAGTGATGATACCAGCGTCCTTGTTGCAAGCAGTGTTTGCGTACAAGGATGCCATCTCTTTACTTTTAGAACTCGAAGCTTTCTCTTTCTTTCCAGAACTTGGAGTTTTCTCTTTCTTTCCTATAATACTCTGAATATTTCTTTGTATAGTCTCCTGTTCTTCGCGCCTGCGGTTTTATGAATTAAGTGAGAATAATGATATGAGAAAGGTGACGAGATAGTTTTAAATGCTGAAGGCGTATGAAATATATTATTTTAACGTGAAATAACCTTTCAATCAAAACAAAATCCTTTTCATTAATAATTGACAATCCATTCATTAATTTGACATCAAAGCGCATAACGGATATCAATTTATGGAAAGATTTTCTTCGTACAACGAGCTTTAAGAATCTGCGATAATGCGATCTGTGATTTGCTTTGCAATATCGAAAAATCACAATATCGCAAATCGCAACTTTCGTATCATCGCAATATCACAAATCGCAACTTTCGCAAATCGCAAGCTCGCAACATCGCGAAATCGCAATATCGCGAAATCGTAATATCGCAACATCACGAAATCACAAAATCACAAAATATAACATATGAAAAATATCCGTTAATATATTTTCTGCGATATGCGATTTGCGATAAATATTTTAATGCATAGTTTTTGGATCGCGCTATCGCAATTTAGAAGATTCTGCTTTGCAAAAGATATCTTTTACTTTTTTGCGATGGATGCGATATTTTCTTCAAAGAAAGGTTTTATTCTAATCTATCATAAACTTAAGTTTATTTAAAGATTTTCCAAAGAATTTTCTTAAGTTAATGATAGTAAGTTTTATTGAAAATGAAAACAAACATCAATTAATTTTTTGGATTTTTAAGCTAAGGGTCCCCACTTATTTAGTATTATTACTAATACCAAATAAGAAGGGGGGTTGTTACTAGCCAAAATAGGTTGATAACCT
>JAXQQM020061728.1:0-50610 GCA_034641835.2 Pinus albicaulis
TCTTTATTTTAAATTCGGAAAACAATTTTGAACAACAATACTCTACCTTAATAATCATCCAAATAGCCACACAATTACAGATTCACATAAATAAGTTTTATTATCATCTAAAATTAAAACCTAAACCATTACCATTTTATCTTCAGAAGTGCATCCCTGATCCGCTGAAATATCAGAATTTGTTACACTGCCAGTGGGCCAACCATTGACAAAAGAACTACTGCCACTAGATTGACTTCCTACTGTAAGCGAGATTCATTTACCTGTCTACCAGACTACCAAATTTATTCCAAGGACCTGTGTTGAACATATCAAGTGGCAGTAAAAATTGTACAAACAAAGAACAGAATAAAGCAGGGATATTATTATAAATCAACTACATCATTATGAGATACAAGACACGCATCTTTATTAGAAGTAACTTCAATTCCACCATTTGACAGCGTTATAGATGGGTTGTAGTCTAAAATCTTTGAACATGACTCAGTTTGACATAACCTTGGTTGGCCAGCAGAGTGAAATTGCTGTTGTACCAGACCACTTCTTTTCTGATATTTAGGCCATGAATTATGCTGTAGCTCCATACCTCCCTCTTCTTTCACCTCAGCCATGTTTCTGGAAAATAAATTGCCACTGCTTAGAAGAGTTCTATCCATCAATTCCATGTCAGCAACCACAAGCTTCTTACTAGGGGCATTGCATGAGGTTTCAATTTGCCCTTCAGCAGCCTCATCTGGACTGGAAATTGCCAAAGCAGAATCATAAGCTCCCAACTTGCCTTGGGAAGCCCATCGTTTCTGATGGTAGAAAATGGGTTCATCTACTTTTTCTGTCATAGACATTAACTTCGAGTCTTCTGGCATATGTGACTCACTATTCTCCTTAACCTCTGGTGAGATCTTGGCACTTACATCCACTGGGGATGCTGACCTTCCTCCCTTCAGATTTTGGTCTTCATTTCCTTGTGACAAAAGCTTTACAGATGACCCAGACAAACCTCGGAACATTCTGAATGATACAGCCTTCAAACACTCGTGTCCTCCTCTACTCGCCACAACATTACTGCCATTATTAGTTTCCTCCCCTAAAATTCTTTTGCAACAATCCATGCTTCTGCTCCTCAATTTAATTGTTAAATCTCCAGTAACATCACTTTCACTTTTGTGCAGGATGTGACATGATAATCCCAAAGCTGAGTCAAATGACGCTGTCTTATGATGAATAAAGCCCAAATTTGAATGATTGACCTTCTCAAATTGATCTCTTTCTTCACATAAAGTTGTATTTGGTTCAACTTGGTCAGGTATTTTTTCATTGGGACAAACGGAAATTTCTCCAAGACCTATTCCAATAGCATTGGCATCCTCTATTTCACATCGCAATGGAACATCCATAACAGTCATGTCATTGGCATCGGCTTTCAATGACAACTTATGACCTGTTCCTTCTATAGAAGGGCTATCTGGGGCATCTTGAACCACTCCACTAGCAATGACAGAAATTGGATGAGATCCCTGATCACTGAATACTGATCTTTCAAACACATTACTACGTTTTGAGGGATGAGGGGCATCAGAAAAGCCACTTTTACCACAGTAACGAGGATTGGAGAGTATCTCTTGAACCAATGTAGGTGTACTTTTTACACTGTCATCTAGTAAATCGACCTTTCCAGAAAAGATTTCTTTGAATCGGGATGCTACCATCTCTTGAGGCGTACATGTTGCGTTACTAACTAAAGTTGTATGTATCGGTATGGCATCCATTCTCTTTCGGTTTTCTAATGGCGTTAAAACCAATGGCACTTTTCTTTCAGCATTTTCTTCAACCAGATAGAAATTATCCTTAGGTTGATTCTGAAAATCCACTGGGTGCTCTTCTTCTCTCAGTTTTAGTTGAGTGCTCTCGGTCAGATCTGAGATTTCATGCTGTTGGACATTTTCCATCACATTCGGCATCTCCTGCTTGAGGGAAGTATCAGTCAAATTCGAGGTCACTAGCTGTTCAGCATCACAACTGTCAACAATTCTTCGAAAATCATCCATTGGAACTGTCTCTCCTTCCACGCATCTTTCGACATTTTCCGAGGTGTCTTTTTCCACTTGAGCATTCTTATGATCAATATCTTCTGAACCTCTGGAACCTGGTTCAAAGGATGCATATGTCACCTTTGATTTCTTCGTGGCTCCTTCTGTGCAACCAAAGTCATCTCTTTGGGCATGGTCCTCGATTTGCGAATGGTTCACTAAAGGTGATGAGTGATCTTCATTTTGCATTCATTTCATCGCAGAAGAGAGCTTGACTTCAACTTGAGATTCAACAACAACAGGAGAGGACTCGTTTCGAGTCTGAGATTTGGTCATCTTTGGTGATGCCGATAACTGATCTTCAATTTCTGATGCTCTGATGTCCACACACTTGTGTTTCTGCCGATATCTGAATCATACAAAACACAAAATCCCACTCTTATAGCCTCGTTTATTTCCTGATCAATTTGCATTAACCGTGAAATATTATGCCTTTTTCTCAACCATCACAGCAGAAAGTTATAATAACAAATTCTATTATATATTAAAATGTTTACTTACTCTTTAAGCGTTCTAGATGTGAACATCTCTGTGATGAAATTGATGTTTTGCTTTTCCGTATCTACCCATGAAGTGTAGAACTTCATAATGTTTTTGTGCTTAAAGTCCTAAGCAAATGCACTTCACAGTATAATCTCTCCAAATCATCGGGTGTCCGGAGAACATCAGTAAGTTTGACTTAGTTCCAAGCTACCTCCATTCCATCTATTTCATCAAAAGCCTTGTAGCTACAACCCTTCAGATTTAAGGGACACCAATCCGGGGCAATGGATAAACTTTTTAATCATAAAACCATGAAACCACCTATTTTGACATCAATTATGAACGGTGAAAGGTGTTTATTTCTTCATCATGATTATAACATGAGGAGACCTATAGTTTAGAACTAATCTTCATGATGACTATAACAAGAAAAGACCTATAGTTTATTAGAAGTAACAACTCTGGACGCTATTCACCTTCAACAACAGAATCCAGAAAAATATAAAAGCAACATTTCACCAACTACAGCTGCAATTCGCAATTTTCAATCAGAACATCAGTATGAGCCAGACATAATTTTCAAGTGTTTACTTTCTAAGCTCAAAGAGAGGCATTACAACTGGCACAAAGAGGTCGGGCACCACAAACAGCACATTTTTATGCAGTGGCCCTCAAAGCTTGAAGCACTGAACACAAGCATCTTCCGTGTGGCTTAGTTGCCACAATAGGGGTACTCTTCTGTCAAAATCGCCCAGGGCTTGTGACTGGTTCCAACCAACTTATCTGTGTCTTTGGGGTAATTGAACATCAGTAAGTGACCTAATACGCCACTGTCTTCACTACTGAATCATGAAGGACTTGGCAGGGATAAACAATCTGATTGCTAACATTTTACAACAGAGCAATCAGCTAATAAATGCAAAAAAGCTTATGTGTTTTAAGACCTCATAGACTAATTTGGTACAAGGGAAAATTAAAACATTATATGATAATATTCATTTATTTATTCGATTGAAAACCCATAAGACATACTTTCAGAATATGGATATGCATCACAATCATGTCAAAAATCATAAACATCAAGTTCAAGGATACACAATCTTGGAAGTTCCCTTTCCAAGAACTTCATTATACTGCAAAACATTTCACAGACGATGAGGAATTCAGCCTTTATAACAAAATATTCTTAGACAGTAAAGCATACAATCCTTGATGAATTGACTCAAAGTGACTCGGGTTTGACAGGCGATAAAGAATTCAGCCTTTCTAACAAAATATTCTCAAACTCAGTAGAACATAAAATCCTTTGAGAAGTGACTCAAAGTGACTCGAACCCACAACTCCACAACACCAAAAATCTCAGCATATGCGAATACAACAGAAATTCAAGAACACGATTCAACCATTTCAAAAGCGAATTTTGAACACGAATAATAATAATAAAAATAATACCAAAAAAATAAACAGAAAGAAAAGGGATTTTTAAAAAAGGAGATTTTTTTTATAAAAAGACAGAGAAAGAAAAGGGTTTTGCAGACTAACTCTGCCGTAGCGACCAGTGGGATCCATTTCCACAAGCGAACAATCGGAATGGCTATTCCCAACGTATTTTCTGTACTCCAGCATGTTTGCGAACCGAAATTTCACCAAAAGTAATTCCAAAGCTTGTCCACAAACAGGCCGCGGAGCGCTAGGTTTTAATGATACACAAAAGAAAAAACTATATCCGTGGTTTCCCTTCGTGATTTTCGTAGGAAAAAAGTCCAAATAGAACCCAAAAAAGCCTGGAGAAGTCAATCCTGAGCAAAATCCAGTTCATCCTGACGACAATGGACGCTCAATTGGCTATAATTCTTCTGGTGGCGCTCAAGTCTTGTTGCAGGGAGCCTTATAAATTTGATGGATTCTCTGTTAGAAATTTTTTGCAAACGTTTGGAAGATTTTCGCGAAAAACTCCAAAAAGGCGACCTCTGAATGCACACGCTGAAATTATTTTTATCAGCAGAGCCTGATTAAGGCCAGAGCATTCGGAAAATCTTGCGCGACTGCCTGAGAGCTCATTTGATGAAGCGGATCCAATATCTGCTTTGACAGCTGCAGCAGATGACAATAACACCATCACAGGCTCTTCAGAGACCTCAAGCCCGCTGGCGCCCGTGGCACTCGCATTTTTCCTCCTTCCCCGAGGCTGCCTGGATTGCACAACTGTTCTCTTCTTACATATATCTTTCTTCGCGCTGAGAAGAACCTGGCAATTCTTCGCCCTCGCGCGCGTAATTCTTCCCACAAACGACGACACTGCATCGTTTTTGTTCTCCTTAGCCTTAGCCCCTCTTCTGCTTGGTCGAACCCTGGCCCCTTTCTCTACACACTCACCATTTTCTACCTGTGACCCAATGTTTTCTTCATTTCTGCCCAGCTGGGAATCAAACAAGCCCTGTTCTCCTTCATTTCCTCCATGCCTTTCATCAAACAAGTGCCGCCTGTCTTCATTTTCGCCATGTTGGCCATCTCCAAATCCATATGTTCCTTCCCCTTCACCTCCTCCTGAACATCCTTATCTAGCCCTTTCCCTTGGTCTCCATCAATTTCCCTAGCCACCACAAAATCACTTTCCTCAACTCTCGGTTTCTTCGCAGCAACAACCTCGGGACATGAAGGGCGATCGACAGAGGACGAAACCCTCTTTCGCTTGCAGAGAAAACCACCATAGAGCTCAGAAAACCGATCTTGTTCTGGATTACGCGATGGCACTACTATGAATATTCAATAAACTAAACATGAAGGCAACATCTGATCAGGCTAGGCTTATAATTAACTTTTGCCGTCCTTATAGATAGAGACGTTTGATAACGTGGAAATAGAGAGGTTTCATAGGCGTGAAAACCGAGGACTTTGATGCCACCCACAAACGACTAGATTAAAATGAATGACAGGCGCGCGAATGGATGATTACCGGGTGTTGGTTTGTTAACTAACCTTTTTGACCCTTTACAGCCACCACAAACCTTTTGGAATGATGGGATCTTTCCGTTGCCTCGTCTAGTTGGACCACATCCTTACGCCGCCCGAGAGACCATGTTCCCAAGGAAAACAATTGTGTGGCATGATGGTGATGGAAGCCATACTCCTCTCAAACTATGAGACCATTTCTGCCGAGGGAAAATCCTTTTCTATCTATAAATTTATCTAACTATGCCTTTGATTTTGTTGAGTGACAAAAATGGTGTATGTTTTCTTTCTTATTCACAAAGTTTTTATTTAAATAAGGTTTTTTTTTTATCAAAAATATTAGTAGAAATAATATCACACTGGTTAACTATTACGATAGACGATGCTATTGGAGTTTTTCTGTCAAACCGGGAAGAGTGGTGTATGAGAATCATAATGGAGATGCCCTCCTACATGGGCTAGCTTGACATCAAGCTTGTCCATTAAAAAAAAACGTTGATTTGTCAGCAATTTTTCTTTTAACAAAACGATTATTATTATTATTAATTAAATAATTGTGGGAATGATTATAGGTTAACTATGTTTAACTATAAACTACCATAATTGATCATGGTTTATCATGTTTAACTGATCTTGATCATGATTGACCATGTTATCCATGATTGACCATAAGCAATTTTTATATTGAAATTTTTTTATGGTAAACCATAAGATTATTATTATAAAGTAAGGTGTATAAATTGTATGATAAATATTATAAATAGTAAAATAAACATGGTTCACTTTATGATTAATATTATGCCCTAGAAATATGAACCCTTAGATTAATAAACCCAAGAGATTGCTACTATAAACCCAAGGCATTAATACTCAAAACCAAAAGGAATAATATTAAACCAAAGGGATTAATATTATAAACCCAAGGTATATAAACCCTAAAATAAACATGGTTGACCATGGTTGACAATGATTTATTTTCATATTGACACAATCTTTGTCACAATGTGGCGTTGGATCACGGTTGAACATGATTAATTTTCATATTGAGACAATCTTTGTCACAATGTGATATTTGACCATGGTTGATTTTCATATCTAGACAAAAATTTTCGCAATGCGACATTGGACCATGGTTGACCATGGATGACAACGGTTATCACAATGTGACATTGGACCAAGAGACAAGACAATTTTTGTTGCAATGTGACCATGATTATTGATGAGGGCTCACCATGGTCGATTTTCACATTGAGACAACCTTTGTCACAATTCCACGTTGGACCATGGTTTACCAAAAGGCGACCATGATCGATCATGGTTGATTTTTATATTGACATAATCTATCACAATGTGACGTTCGACGATTTTTGACAATGGTTAACCATGAATGGCCACAATTGACCATGCTTAACCATGATCGATATTTAAAGTCAGAAATACCTATTATAAACCATAAGATTATTATTATAAATCAAGATATATAAACCCTATGATAAACATTATAAATAGTAAAATAAACATGGTTGACCATGGTCGTATATGGTTGATTTTCATATTGAAACAATTTCTGTCACAATGTGACGTTCAATGTGGTTGATCGTGATTGATTTCTATATTGCGACAATATTTTTCACGATGCGACATTGGACCATGGTTAACCATGTGTGATCATTACTCATTTTCATATTGAGACAATCTTTGTCACAATGTGGCATTAGGCCATGGTTGACCATGATTTACCATGGTTGATTTTCATATTGAGAAAATCCATCTCTACATGTGACATTGGACCATGGCAAACCATGGTTTACCTTGACAATAAACTCAAGTCATATATATTAAAGGCTATGATTAGTATGATAAACCCTATGATTAATATTATACTCTAGGCATATGAACCATTTGATTAATAAACCCAAGTGATTGATAGTAAAACCCCAATGGATTAATACTCAAACCTTAAGGGATGCCCATGTTCACTATGCTTGACCATGTCAACAATAGTAAACCATAGTTAAAATATGTTAACATATAAGTATTATGAATGTGAACATAGTTAACCACAATCCCTTTGGTTTATAATATTAATCCCTTGGTTTATAATATTTATACCTATGGTCTATTAATCCCTTGGGTTTTCAATATTAATCAATTATGTTTATAATATTAATAATCCCTTGCCTTTATAATATTGATCCACTTATTTTATTATTATAATTTTGTTGCGTTTATAATCCGTTGGCTTTATAATATTAATTTGTTGGATTTATAATATTAATATCCCATTGGGATTATTAATCCCTTATGTTTATAATTAAACCATTGGCTTTATAATATAAACCCAGGGGTTTAGCATGGTATTCATGTTCACCATTCGTGATTATGATGTCCATGTTGACTATAGTTAACCATGTCAACAATTATAAACCATTGTTAATATATGTTAACGTATATATATTATAAACAAAAACATAGTCAACCACATTTATCCCTTGGGTTTATAATATTAATCCCTTGTTTTATCATATTTTTCCGTATAGTTTATTAATCCCTTATGTTTATTAATATTATTTTGTTGTGTTTATAATCTGTTGGCTTTATAATATTAATTTGTTGGATTTATAATATTAATAATCCCTTAGGATTATTAATCCTTTCGGTTTATAATTAAACCCTTGGGTTTATAATATTGACCCAAGGGTTTAGCATGGTATTCATGTTCATTATTCTTGATTATGATGCCCTTGTAGACTATAGTTGACCATGTCAACAATAGTCAACCATAATTTATATACGTTCATGCATAGAATAATTTATACTTAAAACATTTTAAATATGAAGATTAATATAACATTAATGTGTCGTTGATAATATATTAAACTCATAATTTCTTGGGTTTATAATTAGTTTAGTCCTTGGGTTTATAATTAGTAAGGAAAACTACAAAAATTATGGAAATAATAGATTGTTAAAGGCTTGCAATACAAAAACTAAAGCAATTAGTTAACTACAAAGGAGAATGGAGGATTAAGAATCAATGGAGTAACATGACTATAGAGCAAGTAAGAAAAAAAAAATTCTACTGACTGTGGAAAAATAACTTAAACTTTTCGATTTTTTTTTGTTTTTGTTTTAATGTATTTTAATCAATTTTTGTATACGTTAGAATGTATACATATATAATCCTCTTGAAATGACACAATGTTTTGGATAGTGAAGTGTTATCTCAAAAGAATGCATTTTTGCTCCAAAATAAGAGTTTGCAAATAATGTTGATAAGTCAATGTATTCCACTAATAACCATTAATATTGAAACACTTTCTTGATATTAATGCAATTGTTTTTACTAGCTAAATAAATAGCTTATGAAAAATAGTATTATTTATATAACTTAATTATAATAATTTAAAAAAAAATTACTAACGATAAATAATATTATTTAATTAGTAATGATGATATTAATATTAATAATAATTAAATAATAGTAATAATATATTATTATTATTATTATTATTAGTATTATGTCACTGTCGTGACATTTAATAATCACCTTAGTGTATTTCTTTGAACCCTAAATAGGAAATTTCTAAGTTTTTCCAAAGTTGAACCTTAGGGTTTCATAAAAATTGAGCATGATATAAGCGTGCCACCGGCACCGCCATGGCTATGAGGACCAAGGCTCTACGGCAGTACGTCATACACTACCTGTAAATAATTTTTTTATTATTTTATGTGACTGACATACAATGTGAACGCAGTGCGACTCTGCACCAAAAATTTGTTTAAACTACTATCATTATGACCGATGATAATGTTATTAATTGCTGCATTGTTATGGTACAGAGAGGAGGTATGAGGTATGAGGCCATATTTTTCATTGTAGTTGCATATACTAGATAGCTATAAATTTTAATAATGGAAAGTGTAAATTTACTGGTATTGAAACATTTAAAATTTGGAGTTTACATTAACGGTCTATTTCCACTATGGTTTGGTGCCCAAACTCTTGTGGTCCAATGGGTTTCGTTGGTTCACTACATCGTTCATTTGGTGAAAACTATTGTACTTGACGTCTACATCGTTCATTGGCTGCTCAACTTCCTGCTTATCGATGGCTTTTTTTAATTGCAACTTTTAACATATCTACAATGATAATTCATTATTCACTTCAAAAATCAATGAAATAAATAATTCCTCTACAATAATAACATTTAACTACCTTACAAGAAAATATGAGTCATGTGTGAAATATATCATGGTAGCTGAAATGTGTTTTATTACAAGCAACCTATTAAAAATCATTGAATTGTGACTTTGACGAGATTTCCTAGAAAGTGGTAACGTTGCTTTTAGTGAGAGGTTTATGAAATTACTATGTGATTTGGGAAAATTACAATCTATTATGGATAAACCAATATATACATATAAAGGTATTGAGAAATAATTTTGGAACTCCTTCAGAAGGGGGTTTATGACACTTGATAATGTATTTTGACAATATGGACAATGAAATTAGAAAAAATGTTTTTTCCATTTGTTGATGAATGTAAGGAATACAATGCCAACTAGGCAAGATTATAAATTACTTATGAAGCTTACTCATCAGGTGTTCATAAATTTTTCTCAAAATTGAAAGTTACAGGATTGGGTTGAAACCCAAATGGTTGTGTAGATCTCGTCTTCCTGATTTCGGCACTGTGAACAGTTCGAAAACCGATGTCGTATGAAGGAGATATCATGTTCTGATCGATTTACCACACAACTAAATTTTGCGACATCTTTGATTGGGATGCCTAGTCAACATGCAAGTGTACAGTCAGCAAAAAGGATATTTCGAAGAATATTCCTTTTGCTTGGGGGCTTATGATGGTCCCAACCCACCAGTGGCCCGACAGTGTGGCCACAGTCCACTATAACAAACCGCAATAGTATATGTTAACCCGATGGCTTATCAATCATAACCTCCGTTGTTGAATAAGTCCACATGCTGCGGTTATAACAAACTTATCCATGCGGTCAGGGTAAACTCCATGTTTGACTCCAGTTCCACCACTACTACCACGGTTTGGGCATGGGGTTCCGCTCTAACATTTAAATGCAACCGGGGTTTCAGGGTTTCACATGTGGCCAACCCCTCCCTTTTACATTAACTCTTATGGTTAAATATGGCAGGAACATTAGTGCGGCACTATTTTCAGGGAATTTGGCCATTTTTAACTGCAATTAAGTGCAGTTCAACAAATTTAGTGGAGAATTTCTAGGGATTACTGGGAAAATGACTTGGAGGGTCAATTTTCGCCCAAATTGGGTGAATGGAAAGTCATTCTAGACTAATTGGAGCATTCTGAAGCCATTGGTGTAGAGAAGACAACCATTAGAGGTTTGTAAACACATGTGTTGGAAAAATTTTGAGCTTAAGGAAAGATGGACATGCCATTGGGAGCCGGACTAGCAGATGTAGCCCAGGAGGGGTGAACTACTTCATTAAGCCTACTTTGTAAATGTTATGTGTGTTTTTATTTCTCTATTATACATTTTTTTTTAGTGTTGTTTGCTCTTATTTCATGCTTCTAATTCACTAAAATCACTTATATTTCATGGTTAAAATCTTCAATACTTAAGAAAACAATGGATACAAGTATGCACATGTTTTATCACTAAAAAGACACTTAGCACAATGAACTAATATAGTCCTTTCAGATCCAGTTAGTATCAGAGCTAGTGTTTATTCTCTGGTGTTGTTTTTTGCAAATATTTGTTTCACTGTTTGCAAGTTTCACATGCTTGCTAGGCTCAAGCTAAAGAGAGGAGAAGGCACATTGGTGGAAGAAAGAGGGTCTCAAAGTGAGCCACAAAAAAGGAGAGAAATATTTCCACAATCTCCACCACCTAGTTCACCTCCTAAGGAAGGAGAATCAGCATTAAGCATCCCTTTAGAGGAAGAAGAAATCCATGAAGAAGCGGATCCCAAAGAGTAAGAAAGATTTTTCAAGAAAGAATTCCTTAACATGACTCAGATTGTTATAATCCTTTATCAATAAAGGAATGAGAAAATTGAAGGAGAAGGATCCAAACTTCACAAGGAAGGACAGGGATCATCAAGAGGTCACAATGATGAAGATAAGTCAAAGAAGGGAAATGGAGGAAATGGAGGCAGTGGAAATTCATCATCCTCACCCTCATCATCATCATCCTCTACTTCATTTTCAGTACATTAGTCACACAAGTCAAAGAACACTGGTAAAATTCCTTTTCTAAAAATTGATGTTATGTTTGAATTGGAAATGTTTAGTGGTGAAGTGAATGTAGAAAATCTTGATAATTGGATTAGGAAATTGGAGGTCTATTTGAGAATCCAGAACCTCCAAGATGATGATGCCAAAATCAAATTAGCATCATTGAGAATGGAAGGTGCGACACTTGTTTGGTGGGAATCCAAGGCAAAGGAGGGGATCAAGAAGCATTGTAAGATTATTCTATCATGGACTAATTTCATTTATGCAATAAAACGACAGTTCTATTCATTAGATCAGATGCAGAAATCCATAATGATCTGGAAAATATTTAGACAATTAAAAGGACATAGTGTGCAAGAATACACCTAAGAATTTAGCAGAAGAGATCTCTTATTAGGGGTAGATTTGTAGAGCCAAGATACTTTATCAAGTACATAGGAGGCTTACATAGCTACCTTAAACATATTATCCTCATGTTTAACCCTACAAGTTTAGATGAAGTATGTCTTCAGGCCACACATCTAAAAGCTAAAGGGAAAAAAATTTCTGAAGAGGGTAGAAACAAACCTTTTAAGGGTAAAAAAAAAGATAATACCTCAAAAGGTAAAAGAAAAAATAATGCATATGTTAAGAAAGAGGGAGAAAAATTGGTTTGTAAACATTGTTCAAAAGAAGGCCATAATGAAAGTAAATGTTGGAAATTACATCGTGAAAAGAGGACAAAATATTTCAACAACAAAGGGAAACAGAAAACTGCAGCTACAACTCAACATGATTTAGGAAAGGATTCGGGTGATGAATCTAAAATTACAGCCATGGGATTGAAGAACATGAAGGGGAAAGAAATTGAAACTAAACCCAGTACTTGTACATCAAACTGTCACGTACATGCTCCAAATGAAGAAGAAAGAATTGAACTGTTTCATGTGAGGGTCATATCCAAACATACTAAGATTAACACATTCTTTGACAGTGGGTCACAAGAAAACCTAATCTCTAAAGACTTGGTAAATAAACTTAATATTGAGACCATACCACATCCAAAACCATATCCACTTTGTTGGATTTGTAAGGATGCAAATTTACAAGTTTCAAAGAAATGTATATTGCAGTTTTCAATAGCTGCACATTTTGTTGACACAGTTGAATTAGATGTGGTTCCTCTTGACATAACAGGTATTTTGTTGGGAAATCCTTACTTGTATGATAGGAAAGCGATCTTCCATCGCCATGAGAACAAATACCATTTATTCAAATATTTCAAGGAGTACATTGTTAGAGTAGATAACAAGAAGACAAACATTTCTATGGTAAATGTTGGACAGGTAAAGAGGCTGGTAAATTCAAGTAAGGATTTTGTTATTCTAATGATTAAGCATAAAGCTGATGTTAATCATGAATCATTTGAGGGTTGTGATCCAAAGTTGAAATCATATTTATATGTAGTTGATGCACATCATGAGATGTTTCAGGAGCCAACAGGATTTCCTCCAAAAAGGGAAATTCAACATGAGATTCAGTTGGAGCAAGATTGTCCTCTTCCAAAAATCAGCATGTATCGCATGTCGATAATTGAGAATGCTGAAATAAAGAGGCAAATAAAGGAGATTTTGGACAAAGGAATCATAAGGCCAGGCACTTCACCATGCGGTTCACCCATAGTCTTGATCCCGAAGAAAGATGGGACCTGGTGCATGTGTGTAGACTTCAGAGCTTTGAACAAGATAATGGTAAAGAATCGATACCCACTCCCAAGGATAGATGGTTTGCTTGATTAGCTGAGAAAAGAAAAGTTTTTCACTAAGTTTGATTTACAAAGTGGATATCATCAAGTAAGAATTGTATAAAGTGATGTATGGAAAGCTGCATTCAAAACCAAACAAGGACTCTTTGAGTGGTTGGTTATGCCATTTGGTTTGTGTAATGCACTGGAGACTTTCATGCATGTTATGGATAGTGTATTGCGTCAATTTCTTGATGAATTTGTGATTTTGTATTTAGATGACATATGGATTTTTAGAAAAGCAACAGAAGAACATGTCTTGCATGTGAATAGAGTGCTTGATGTTTTGAGAAAAGAGAAATTGTTTCTTAAGATATCAAAATGTGAGTTTGGAAATAATTATTTGGTTTATTTGAGACACATTGTAGGAGGTGGCGAGTTGAGAATTGACCCCTCTAAACTGGAAGCCATTTTGAATTGGCCCACTCCCAAAACAGTAATCGGGGTAAGATGTTTTTTAGGTGCAGCTCAATATTGGAGAAAGTTTATTGCCAAATTTTTTGCCATCACAGCTCCTATGCATGAAATGACAAGTGTGAAGAAAGGCTTCCAATGGGGAGGAAAACAACAACAAGCTTTATAATCTTTAAAAGACAAGATCACTTCAGCTCTTGTCCTTGCATTTCCAAATTTGAGAGAACTATTTGAGATACAAATCGATGCTAGTGTTTATGCCATGGGCGCAGTTATTTTGTAGCATGGTAAGCCTATTGATTTTCATTCTAAAACATTAAATGGTGCTATAACTAATTATCCTACATATGACAAAGATTTGTATCCGTTGGTACAAAGTTTCAAGAAGTGGAAACACTGCTTGATGGGTAAAGGGACAATTATACATAAGGATCACCAACCATTACAGTACTTGCAGTTGCAAACAAAATTGTAGCAATCAAAAATTTTCAGGTGGATGGGATTTCTTCAACAATTTCACTTGGTTATAAGGTACAAGAAAGGTATTTTAAATAAAGTTTTTGATATGATTTCAAGACTGATTATAAGTGCTTCTACCTTACTTAAAAATGATTCTATTGTACATGAGAGTTACATAGAAAAATATGCACATGATGTTGACTTTAAAGATGTGTATGCTAGTGTGAGTGAAGGGAATCAAGTTGAAGAAAATGATTATCACATGCATAACAATTTGTTGTTTCATTTGGGCAAACTATGTATACCACAAGGAGAGAGGCTAAGTGTCATGAGAGAGGCCCATTCTTCTCTTATTGCTGGACACTTTGGGGTAAGAAAAACAGTGGTGCATCTACATAGGTATTTCTATTGGCCTCGCATGATAGATAGTGTGTCGTGTTTTATAAGAGGTTGTTCTATGTGTGCAACAAGCAAGCCTAGCAATAGAAAGCTTGGGTTGTACACACCACTACTGGTACCATAAAGGCCATGGGAGAGTGTCTCCATGGACCTTGTTAGAGGTCTACCTATGTAAAGAAAACATCATGATTATATTTATGTTGTTGTGGATAGATTCAGTAAAATGTGTATACTTATGCCATGTAAGAAAACCATTACTACTGAAAAAACTACTGAACTTTATTTTCAACATGTATGGGTTCATTATGGATTGCCTACTTCTATTGTTACTGACAACGATTCCAGGTTCATTGGGAATTTTTGGTCCAAAATTTGGAGTATGATGGACACAAAGTTGAAAAAGAGTATTTCTTTCCATCTGCAAACTGATGGCTAGATTGAGGTGGTGAACAGAACCATTGTGCATCTATTGAGAGGATATTGCAGCAAACATCCCAAGTTGTGGGATTAGCAACTACATTACATTTAACACACTTACAACCGGGCAAAGCACTCTTCTACAAATACATCACCTTTTGAAGTATGCTTTAGGTATTTTCCAAAATCGCCATTAGACTTCATCTTTGCGAAGGATGTTGCAATTGATGGGCATAATGATATTGACAAGGCTCAAAAATTCATTGAACAAATTCAAATTATACATCAACAAGTTCAAGAACAACTTGAGAAGAGTCAAAGCAAACACAAGGAATGGCATGACAAACATAGAGTTAATCATAAGTTTCAAGAAGGATATGAGGTATGGTTTCACATAAGAAAATAAAGGATGCATGGAGAAGGTAAAAAGATCAAACCCATTCACTATGGTCCATTCAAGATCATAAAGCAAGTTGGTAACAATGTATTTCAACTTGGCTTGCCTTCATATATGCAAATGTATTCATTTGCTAATGTTTAAAACATATGTTTGTATGAGCCAACTTTGATCGATGATCAAGGAAGTGACGTTCAGTTGCCTTTTATTGAATATTTCTCACCAAAATTTGTGGATGAGCTCAAGGAAGATATAATTCTTGACAGGAGGACAAGAGCATCTAAGAGGGGAAGTGTTGACTACCTTCGAGTTGGGGTCAAAGGAAGTAAGCCAAGCAACGCAAAGTGGATGGAAGTTGGAAAGGTGAGGGAGTTGTACCCTCATCTACTGAACAGGTAATCAAAGTCTTTTGAGGTCCAAAAGCCTCTTAATGGGGAGGTGTGATCAGGTATTCATAATTTTTTCTCAAAATTGAAAGTTACAGGATTGGTTTGAAACTAGAATGGTTGCATAAATCTCATCTTCCTAATGCCAATGTTATGAACGGTTCGAACAACCGATGTCATGTGAGGGAGATATCACATTCTGATCGATTTCCCAAACAACTAAATTTTGCGATAGGTTTGACTGGGATGCCCAGCCAGCATGTAGGTGCACAATCAGTAAAAATGATATTCTGAAGAATATCCTTTTCCCAGAGCCAGTCAAAGGCTGAAAAGTGTTGCGTTGTAATTTGATGGTGGATTGTACGTTTTATTTGGTGGACCAATGGAACAGTGACATGTGGCGAGCCCTGAGGCCGTCACATGTCCCTTGAGCAGTAGTGTAAAATTTAGGTCAAGGTCCGCAGGGTTCGACCTCGCGACCTCCAGCCTACGTGCAAAGATCTCCACCAACCAGGCTACGTTTGAGTTTCAACCATTATGGAGCAACGATTTTATTTAAAATTTGAACAATTGGTAAGCGGGGGTTGGGGACCGCCGACGGTCCCAACCCGCCAGTGGCCCCATAGTGTGGTCACATGCCACTGTAACAGACTGCAATAGTATATGTTAACCCGATGCAACCATAACCTCCTCTGTTGAACAAGTTCACATGCTGTGGTTATAAAAAAATACTATGTGCGGTCAGGGTAGACTCCGTGTTTTACTCCGGTTCCACCACTACTACCGTGGTTTCAACATGGGGTTCTGCTCCAACATTTAAATGTAACCTTAGTTTCGGGGTTTCTTGGTTTGGCATTTAAATGTAACCTGCTCCCCTTTAAATTAACTCTTATGGTTAAAGTTGTCGAAAACATTAGTGTGCCACTATTTTCATGGAATTTGGCCATTTTTAACTGCAATTAAGTGCAGTTCACCAAATTTAGTGGCGGATTTCTAGGGATTACTGGGCAAATGACTTGGAGGGTCAATTTTCGCCTAAATGGGGTGAATGGAAAGTTATTATAGACTAATTGGAGCATTATGAAGCCATTGGTACAGAGAAAACAACCATTAGAGGCCCGTAAACACATGTATTTGCAAAAATTTGAGCTTAATGAAATATGGACATGACATTGGGAGCTAGACCAACATATGTAGCCGAGGAGGGGTGAACTACTTCATCAAGCATGTTGTGTAAATGTTATGTGTGGTTTTATTTCTCTATTATACATTGTTGCTCAGTGTTGTTTGATCTCATTTCATGCTTCTAATTCAGTAAAATCAGTTATATTTCATGGTTAAAATCCTTAATACTTAAGAAAACTATGGAGACAAGTATTCACATGTCTTATCACTGAAAATACATTTAGCACAACAAACTAATACAGTTCTTTCAGATCACTTACAAATACATAATTTCATGGTTCTACCAAATAGTCCTTTGATAAGGAAATGCATTTGTTTGTTAAAAAGGATGATATACAAAATCATAATAACTCTTTTCCAGAAAACCTAAACTATCCCATGGCATTCAATGTTGCTACAAAAAGAAAAAGAAATAACATGGAAGAAAATGAAGAATTTATAGAATTTGATTTAATTATTATAGTTGAAGTTTTAGTGATGCTTACACTAAACATATGCACTAGTGTACCACTCATAAATGGTTTGGTTAGATTTGTATATAAAATTTAGTACAACTGTAAATTTTCACCCTATAACCAAACACATAATGTTTGAGTAAAATTTGATAATTTCATGGGAGTATCATGGAACAAATCACCCCCTCAAATAGTTCCTAACTACAACTGTTAAAGAGGTAATTAAAAATAAATTCCTTTAAAACTTTCTTAGGGCCTAACAATCCATAAGTATTAAGGATTAGATTTGGTAAAATCTAATATTAATATTGAGAATAAAGATAAACATAATATTTGTTCATTTTGGACAACTAGGGCCAAACTCCATGTTGTGTTGCTCAAATGAAGATACCAATATTTTTGTTGGATTCCTCTTTCGGAGAAGTGCAAGATTGATTTAAAGATCATCTTGATCGGATGAGAAGAACATTTATTTTGAATTTATTCAAGATATGTGCAGGTCGGCCTTAAGGTTTTGTGCCCCAGCAGTTTTGTCACACACCCTCATTAATGGATATATATTGGTCAACGTTAGAGGACATTTTCGCTCATCTCATCCTCACACATTTCTCTCTCCTCATCTGATTGAATTGATGACCTTGGTGGCTCTTCTCTCCACACGTGAGAAATTCCAAGCAGCAACACATTTCTATTTTCGGTCTAGGGTTTTTGCAGCAAACTTTGACCATTGTTGACTTTTTTGGTCAAAAGGACCTGAAACTCTCCCAAAAGTTCAGTTTTCCAAATGTGAATTTTTTGGCACTATTCCCGAGGCAAGACATTGAATTTGAATTTTCTGGGTTGATCTAGCTGCTACTGTTGTTTTCTTTGACCATTGACTAACAACGTTGACTTTTTGGGTTGAATTTTGAGTTGATCGTTTGGCTATCCTAAAGGGTTGTGTGACATTGCTGGTTGGCTGACCATATTGAGAATTTTCTAGTTGAAGCCTCCTGTTGACCGTCGTAACGTACCAACACACTTATATTTCTGGCTTTTCTTCTGTCGATCTACTGGTATGTTCTATCAGCATTTTAATTTATTTTTTATGTAATTGCTAATTGATATTGGGAGAAAAATTAAAGTTGCATCAAGCATAGAACATCTACATAAATTTACACGGAATCAGAGCTGAGGTGAAGACAATGACCTAGTTTGTAGCAATCACCGAAGAAGAGGATGGGTTCCTCAAACTACAATGGCTTTAAGGTTCATGACAAATCGACTGGGAAGGATGACTTCCATGCTTGGAATATTACATTGGATCTTAACTTGGAAGACCAAGATGTCATGGACTATGTGCAGGGTAAAATTGAAGAGCCTCCATCCACTACAACTGTTGCTGCCAAAACAAAGTATAAGAAGGGGGAGACCGAAGCAAAGGTAATGATCAGGGACTCAATTCATAAGAGCTTCATTGCCTACATCTCTGAGCTAGGCCCATCCAAGGAGATGTATGATGAGTTGGTAAACATGTTCAAGGTGAACAATGCGAATCAAGTCCTATTCTTCAAGAATCAATTGAAGAATCTGAAGAAAGGCAGGGATGAGTATGTTCAATCATATTTTCTAAAGCAAACCGAGATCAAGAACAATCTGTTGGCTATTGGGGAGACAATAGTTGATCGAGAAATGGTACTCACCGCACTTGGAGGGCTCTCATGAGAATGGCATGTGTTCAACACTACCATTCTCAATAACAATGTGATACCTGACTTTGACGAAGTACTATCGAGATGCATACAAGAAGAGACAAGGATCAAGGAGTATGAAAATGAAGGAAATGTTGCCTATGCTGCTCATTCTAGAAAGAATAAATTTGGTGGTCCAACGAACAAAGGAAGAGAAAGGGCCCAAGAAAAGAAAGGCAAGTGTTACACTTGTCATAGCCCAGGTCACTATGCTAGATAATTCCCTTTCAAGAGGGATTCTCCCGATGATGATAACTACAACAACCGGAGGAATGGAAATCAAAGGAACAACAGGTTTAAGGGAAAGAGGAAGGCTCCCTTCGGCAGAAATGGTCAACCTTTCAAAAGGTCGAGAAATTCCAGGTATGAGGAATCAAATGTTGTTGATAAAATAAATGAATTCATTCTTGTATCTCTGCTGCATCTCCACCCGACACTATGGATGTCTAGTTGATAGGTAGTGGTGCCTCAAGGCACATCGCTGGGTTCAAGGAAGAACTTTCTGAAATGGTTGAGAAGGATACTAATCTGGAAATTATCCTTGGAGATAATGTCACATATCCCTTGAAAGGGACAGGGACTGTGACCCTCCACTTGTCTCAAGGTCAAGTCCTCCGCTTGGAGGATGTACTCTATGTACCTGATTTGAAGAAGAACCTTGTGTCTTTATCGGCCATGGAAGACAAAGGTTTCAATGTGGAATTCATTGATGGGAAGGTGCGCATGTGGAAGAAGAGTTTCAAGGAAGCTATCACGATTGGGTTTAGAGTTGATACACTCTACGAGGTTGGAGGAAGTCCACTGGGAGCGATGATGTGTGAGACTATCCAACAGACTGAACTATGGCAGCGGAGGTTTGGACACCTTCACTAAAAGGCCCTTCCCGAAGAAAGGAAGGTGGTGATGGGGATGCCCGAGTTCTCAAATAATCATGAAGGTGTATGTCAAGGTTGTGCCAAAGGAAAGCATACAAGGGAACCTTTCCCCTCAGGTGTCACAAAGAAATCTGATGTCTTGCAATTGATAAATTCTGATCTATCTAGTATGCTGCTCGTGACATCCTTGGGAGGATGTTATTATTATATGACATTCATAGATGACTTATCTCGCAAAACCTAGATATATTTCTTGAAGAAGAAGGATGAGGCTTTCATGTGGTTCCGTACCTTCAAAGCCTTGGTGGAAAATATGTCAAGGAATAAGATCAAGATATTAAGCACCGATGATGGTACTGAATATGAGATGAATGAGTTAAAGAACTTTTGCAGAGAAGCTAGCATCAAGAGCGAGACTACAACTGTAGATACTCCTGAGCAGAATGGCATTGTTGAACGAAAGAATAGAACCATTGTGGAAGTTACACATGCCATGCTATGTGACAAGGGTCTACCGAAGTTTCCATGGGGAGAAGCTACGAACACTGCTGTGTACATACAAAACTGATGCCCGCATTCCATTTTGGACTCCAAAAATCCTGAAGAGGTTTTCTCTGGTAAGAAACCCGACGTCTCACATTTTAGAGTTTTTGGATGTCCTGTTTATTTTCATGTGCTGAAAGAGAAGAGGAGCAAGTTGGATGGTTCTGGGAAGAAGGGAATGTTTGTGGGCTACAACGAAAATTTGAAGGCCTATAGGGTCTATGTGCCTGGTCAAAGGGAAGTGAATATATGCCACGATGCTACCTTTAACGAAGATTATTCCCTAAGGAAAGTAGTCAATCTTTTGAGATCGGAGGAAGCTCAAGAAGCAAGGCCTGGAAATCAAGAATAACCGAAGGATGAAACACTGCTCAATGCTGAAGGACCGATGGACCTGATCGATCCACCTCCTTTGATAGGGAAGAGACCATCATGGCTCAAGGACACTCTCGAGGATGCCGAGGGACATATGGCCCCAAGGGGGACATTCCGTGAAAGCAAGAAGCTGAATAGATACCAAGGGTATCTACCAGCCATCAGTACTATTGTACAATGTGAGCCTGGATCTTTTGAGGAAGTCGTAAAGCATCAAGTCTGGAAGGAGGCTATGCATGAAGAGTATGAGTCCACAATGAATAATGATTTCTGGGATGTGGTTCCAAGACTAGAGGAAAAAGCAGTTGTCACCTCGAAATGGCTCTACAAGATCAAGCATGGATCTGATGGAAGTGCTGAAAAGGTCAAGGAAAGATTCGTTGCCCGTGGCTTCTCTCAAAAGGAAGGCATAGACTATGATGATATATTTGTACCTGTGTCCCGATATACCACCATCCAATCTATCATAGCCCTTGCTGCTACACAAGGATGGAGTCTTCATCAGATGGATGTAAAGACCACATTTATGCATGGTGCGATAAAGGAAGAGGTGTATGTTGAGCAATCTTTGGGGTTCAAAGTCCAAGATCGGGACACCCATGTATGCAGGTTGAATAAAGCCCTCTATGGGCTGAAGAAAGCACCCAGAGCTTGGTACGAGAGGATAGATAACTACCTGATGAAGTTGGGCTTCACTCGTAGTAATGCTGATCCAAACCTTTACTTCAAGGTTGATAGATAAAAGCCTCTCATTCTGGTGCTGTATGTGGACGACCTCTTCCAGACAGGTGCTATCCCTCTCATTCATCAGTGCAAGAGGGATCTCACTGTTGAGTTCAAGATGAAGGAACCAGGATTGATGCATTACTTCCTAGGCCTAGAGGTCTGGCAGAGACCTGGCGAGATTTTCCTTTCTCAAGGAAAATACATTGTGAAGCTTCTCGAAAGATTTGGTATGGTGGACTGTAAATCCGTGTCGACACCGATGGAGCTCAACTTTAAGAAGTTGAGTGGCAGTGCTCCTAGGCCCGTGCTAGAAAATCCTATTAAGTATCCTCAGCTCGTAGGGGCCCTGATGTTCTTAGTGAACACCCGTCCAGATGTATGTTTTGCAGTGAAAATTTTGAGTCAACATATGGTTGAGCCTCATCACTTTCACTAGGATGGTGCCAAGAACCTTTTGAGATATCTTCAGGGCACAATAAACCATGGGCTGAGATACACTGTCGGGAACGTGACACTCTCTGGATATATTGATGTCAATTGGGCTGGCAGTGTGGTGGATCGTAAGAGCACATCAGGATGCTACTTCACACTTGGCTCTTCTTCGATATCTTGGATACGCAGGAAGCAGAAGTCTGTGGCTTTGAGCACCGGGGAGGCCGAATTCATTGCAACGAGTATGGCCTGTTGGGAAGCAGTTTGGTTGTGAAATATCTTCAGTGAGATGTTCATGGATGTGCTAGATACCACCGTGATACTTTGTGATAACCAGAGTGGGATTTGGTTCTTCGAGAATCTCGTTTTCTATGATCAATCCAAGAATATTGATATCAGGTACCACTTTATCTGGGATATGTTACAGTGATGCGCTGTAAGGCTCAATCATATAGGAACTGATGAGCAGGTCGTAGATATTCTCACAAATCCCCTTGGGAAGGTCAAGTTCCTAAAATTCCATGGGAGACTTGGTATCGTGGAACGATCCTATGCTGAGGGTCTTGTGGGACAATGAGCTCTGGGAGCTCTTGGGAGCCTTAGGGATAGCTTCTTGGAGTTATAAGAAACCACGTGGATAGGCTTGAAAAACCTTGTTGGTGTGCTTCTACCCCACCGTTGTGATGATTGAGTTGGTTCACCTCTCATTATCTATGCCCCGTATGCATCCTACCCATTGATTCCAGGGCTCATGGGAAGTACCTATCATTTGTCTAGTGAGGTGGGAAAAGCTAGAGACTAGTTGCAAAGACTAATCGATGCATCATATATTATTGTACTCTCTATCTAGGATGGCACCATCCAACCACTTGATCTGGGATCAAGTATAGTGAGGTTTCAGACCTCCAAATGACTTTGGGTCAGGTAAAATAACTTCAGGTTGGTATGAGACTCTTTCTGAGTCCTAAAGAGGTTTCAGACCTTTGGGTTGAATCTGTCAGTCGGGACTGATGTCTTTGTGACTGAACCACTTCTGTTCTGAAATAAAGAAGCCAGCAAAGCAGGTTACGGCGAGATGACGCACGATGTTTGGATTGCACAGGTGTATGGAGTTCTCCCTAGTTGTGAGGGAGTGTTAATCTTGGACAACTGGGGCCAAAATCCATGTTGTGATTCTCAGATGAAGATACCAATATTTTTATTGGATTCCTCTTTCAGAGAGGTGCAATATTGATCTAAAGATCATCTTGATTCGATGAGAAGAAAATTTATTTTGAATTTATTCAAGATATGTGTAGGTCGGCCTTAAGGATTTGTGCCCCAACAGTTGTTTCAAACACCCTCATTGATGGATATATATTGGTCAACGTTGGAGTACATTTTCACTCATCTCATCCTCACACATTTCTCTCTCCTTGTCTGATTGGTTCGATGACCTTGGTGGCTCTTCTCTCCACACGTGGGAAATTCCAAGCAGCAACACATTTCTTATTTCAGTCTAGGGTTTTTGCAGCAAAATTTGACCAGCGTTGACTTTGGTCAACGCAAGGTCAAAATGACCTGAAACTCTCCAAAAAGTTATATTTTCCAAATCCCCATTTTTTGGCACTATTATCGAGGTAAGACTCCGACTTTGAATTTTCTGCGTTGACCTAGCTGCTGCTGCTATTTGTGTTGACCATTGACTGAAAACGTTGACTTTTGAGTTGACCGTTTGGCTATCCTAGAGGGTTGTGTGACATTGTTGGTTGGCTGACCATATTGAGACTTTGTTGGTTGAAGCATCTTGTTGACTGTCATAACGCACCAACACACTTATATATTTCTGGCTTGTCTTCTCTCGATCTACTGTATGTTCTATCATCATTTTACTTTATTGTTTATGTGATTACTAAATGATATTGGGAGAAAAAGTAAAGTTGTATCAAGCATATAACATCTACATAAATTTACAATATTTTGTTTACTACAATATCTCAAGAAAATATTTGAATGGCCAATGATTTCAAAATCAATTTTCATATGGTAAATATGAAAAGATGCAAATAGTAGTAGGTGTGACTATAAGAAAAGTAGAAGAAGAGAGGTTGACATTGATCACAATGTAAAGCATTTTTAATTGAATTCACACTTCTCATTTGTATTATCCATAATTCAAAATTGTAACATTTTAAATTTGCATTCAATCCTTTTATTTTTCCATATTGCATCATATAAGTTATTGACACTCTATGTTCTCAGCATTGGACATTTGATAAGACAATACATCCTTCTCTTCTAGATCTCGTGTGCATTGGACCTATATTTCTTTCAAATACCTATATTAAAATGAGAAAATGAATATTATACATACTGAACATATTAAAAAGTTATCAAATTAATAATATGTTCAAGAAAATTTGTAGCCCCACAGAAATGAAACTAGCCTACGTCAATTTTAATTATGGATTTATGAATCACTAAGAGGAAATCTCCTAACGTGCAAACATTTCTTTAAGTTTTGTGCTCAAAAAGAAATTTACACCTTAAGAAATTTAGTCCCTCTCAAAGTAAAGATCGATGTAGGTCGGTTATTTATATTAAAATACATGAAGTTAATATAAAAATGCTAAAGTGATTAGCAATTAATAAATCAAATATATTCCAGTTATTTTTTGGTCTTTAATTATTTTCATAAATTTGAAATGAGAAGCCTTTAATAATAAAAGTAGTTTTTACCTAATTTAAATTGAAACTTAAATTTAGAATATATATATATATATATATATATATATATATATATATATATATATATATATATATATATATATATATATGAATATTTATTATTAATATTTAAGTTTTTGTTTTTTTCCAATTTAATAAATAAATAAATAAAAAAAATTTAAATATTTTATTTATATTTATTAATTAAAGTGGAAATAAATTGTGTTCAACTTGTAGCACTGCATTAAGTTTCTTATTTAAATTAAAAATATTCTTGAATATTTTAATATATATTTTAATTAAGATACTATTAAAAAAACAAGTAAATGAAAAAACTATAATATAAAATAATAATTTTGTCAAGAGACACTCTGCAACCCAATATAGGGGAGATGTCTAGGCATAATTTAAGAAAGTATTTCAATTTTTGTTAAATGTCAAGAAAAATATATATAGAAGAAAAAAATTAAATGTTGGATTCAAATGTTTTAATATTAAAAACAAAACATATATAAATATAAAATTTAAATCGGAGAGCTACCAATTTGATAAGAAGAAATTGGTATGTCTATTATGTAATGTTAAAATAATGTTGTTTCGTTATCATTTTATTTATTTATATGTTATTATTGGTTTACCAATAAATAATGTTGATCATTAATGTTCAAATACATTATAATAATACTAATTTCCATTATAAGTATTATTATATTAGACCTTACATATATTAATGACTACCTAGAGTGACAAATATTGACGATATGGATGGAGAGAGAGAGCGATAGAGAGAGAGAGAGAGATCAAGTTTGAAGGGGAGAGAGAGAGAGGGAAGAACAGAGACATGGAGACATAGAGGTGGAGAGGGAGAGGGAGTAACAAGGAAGAGATGGAGAAAGTCAGAGAAAGAGAGAAAATGGGAATAGAGAGAACAAGACATAGATATGAAGGTGGTAGATAGGGGGAGAGAGAAGGAGAGGAGGAGTGATTTAGTGAAAAATCTACAGGGCAGATGGAGAGAAAGAGACAAATATAGAGACAGAAAAAGAGGGAGGAAGAGAGAGACAAGTGTATCGAGAAGGAGAGAGGGAGGGAGGGAGAAATGGAGATGAAGGGGTAGATAGTGGAAAATTTTGATGGTGCAAAGAGAGAGCGAGAGAGAGAGAGAGAGAGAGAGTGATGGGGGTAAACATATATTATATATTACGTAGAGTGATGATTATTGATATAGGGATGGAGGGAGGAGAGAGAGAAGAAGGGAGGAGGAGAGAGAAAGAGAGGTGGGGAGGGGAGATAACGGGGTAGAGAGAAGGAAACAATGACAGAGATGGAGGGTGAAGGGGGGAGAAAGAGCGAGAGAGATAGAGTGATGGGGGCACAAAGAGAGAGAGAGAGAGTGATAGAGGGAGGTAGGAGAGGAAGGGAGAGAGAGAGGATGGTAGATATATAAGGAGACATGGAGGGAGATAGATATGGAGTTGAAGGGGAGGGAGACGGATGAAAGGATAAATACCTAGAGAGAGATAGATGTGGATAGAGAGAGGGAGTGACAAGGAAGAGATAGAGAGTGAGAGAGAGGAGCGAAGAAGGGGAGAGAGAGGGAGAGATGGGGGAGAGAGAGAGAGGGAGGGATATATTGATAGAGTTGGAGGGAAGAGAGAGTGAGAAAGAGATATTGGTAGGAGATAAAGAGGGAGGTGGGAGAGATATGACAAGAAAGAGAGAAGGAGAAAGGGAGGAAGAGAGTGATTGATTTTGATGGGGAGATAGTGAAAAATTTGGAATAAAGAGAAAGAGAAAGAGAGTGATTGAGGGAGCGACAAAGGGAGGTACAAGAGAAACAGAGAGGGAAGGGGAGATAGAGGGATGGAATAAGAAATACATAGAGAGAAAAAAGTAGATACAGAGAGGGAGTGACAAGGGAGAGATGGACAGTGAGTGAGGGGGAGAAGAGAGTGAGGGGGAAGAGAGAGAGGAAAGAGAGAGAGGGGGGGGGATGTGAGATAGATAGATAAATAAATTGATATATATGGAGAGAGTGGGTTTTTATGATTGGAGGGTGAGATATAAAAATAAATAGAGACAATGATATATATATATATATATATATATATATGGAGGGGGGAGAAACTAAAGAAGATACTAACAGATAGAGAGAGGGAGGGAGAGATAGATAGATATGGGGAGTGAGAGTGTGTGTGTTTGGTGGGCTCATAAAGGGAGGAAAATAAGGAGAGGTGGAGGGAGATATAGATAAATATGGAAGGGAGAGAGATAGGGAAGAAGAGAGAGATATAGAGAAGGAGAGAGAGGTGGGGAGAGACAGATATATGGGGGAGAGAGGGAAGACGAGAGAGAGAGAGATATATGGGGGAGAGAGGGACTAGAAGATACATTTATGTTCACTGAAATAGCTACATTGATTCCAATCTAGATGTTTATTTATAATCCTATTTGATTGGTTTCACTAGATGCATTGATTCTATTGTATATGTTGATTTATAATCTTATTTTAATCCTTACAGTAGATGCATTGATTACAGTGTAGATATTGATTTCTGATTAATTGTAACTAGATGTATGATTTACGGTAATTTCAAAGTAATTATAATAATAGTGTGCATTGATTTCACTATAAGAAAAAAATAATTATTGATGCATGTATTGGTCTCTAAGTTCGTAATTCAAGCATTAAAAAAAACACTTGAATTATCTTAACTAAAATGTTCACTTATGTGAAATGTTTGCTTCTTGTAATTGTAAACTATTTGTAATTGAATACATATTATTCCCATTTTTCATCATTTGGCTTTATTATTGACTTTGCATTCAAGCACGTTAATAGAAAACAACTACCATTGAAACTTTGATTTTAACACTCCAAAGTCATAGTGATTGACTTTGGAGAAATGTTCTGTTAATATTGGAGAGAAAGAGAGATAAGGTATGATCTCAACTACCCTTTTCATATGAGCCATATGAAAAGATGGAAAAAATAATAGGTGTGACAATTAGAATAGTACAAGAAAATAGTTTGAGATTAATCACGAAGAAGACTATTTGTAATTGGTTAGATTCTTATTATTCACATTTTCTTTCATTCGATATTATTACATTTTCACTCTGTATTTAAAATTTTTAATCCTATTTGATTTCTTAAACTAGTGCATTGATTTTAGTATAGATGTTGATTTCTAATCCTATTTGATTGTTTCCACTAGATCTATTGATTTCAATATAGGTGTGACAATAAGAACAATAGAAGAAAATAATTTGAAATTGATCATAATGAAGAATATTTGAAATTGACTACAATATTATTATTCACATTTTCTATCATTCAACATTGTCACATTGAAACTGTGCATTCAAAATTTATATCTCTTCAGTTTTTGTTATTCAAATGATTAATAGTTTCTCTCATTTCAACAAACCAAGGTAACTAAGAAAATTTAAAATTAAAATGAGGAGAGTATTCTTAAACATATTTAGAATATTTAAATTGATCAAAAGAATTAGACGTTCAATTCATTTTCCATGGATGCACAACCTTGATCCATCTTAACTCCAAACTTATATGCGTGGATACTCTCAACCTCCAAACATTTTGTAAATTTTTCGCTGAAAAATTAGAGGTTTGCACTTCAAAAATTTTTATTACTATCTACACTTGATAGATCCATAATTAAAATAGTTCTAAACTAATTTAATAGAAAAATTAAATATCTATTATTTTATTGAAAATAAAAACAAAAATATATCTTTTTATAAAACAAATTAATATAAATTAAACAAAGTTAATATAATAAAGTTAAATTTAATTAAACACAACAGAATATATGATAAATTCAAATTCAAAAGAATGATAAACTCTTGAAAATTAATTAAAATATTTTTTTTTAAAGAAAGATAGCTATTTATAACACTAATTCATATTAATATAGCTTGCAATCTTTTTTTTGCTTTGAGCCATTTTGACGGAATATATATATATCATTGATGCTTTCACAATATAGGTGGTGAAAAAGAAATGAAACTCAAAACAATAATCATATTTTTTTGGGAACTCATTAAATATTAAACCATATATATATATATTAAATTAAACAAGAGAGACTGCATGGCAGCTCGTCCCTGCCTTCAGCTTTACAGTAAGTATCCTGATTATTTAATGTGCATAACAATTCAAGAAATTGCACTATCTTTCTACGAGGTTGGCACATAGAAAGTTGTGATGTTATGACCATTAGCATCATACGCATAACCTTGCGCTGCACCTTTTGCATAACATGTGCTCCATGCTCTTCATCGATTTAAAGAGCTCATTACCTTGGACGACTCCTTTTCAAAGAAAATCACAGATGTATCATTAACAAAAGCACAACTCATCTTTACGGATTATATAAATTGTTTTCATTTCAATATTTTGTATAGAAATTGTTTTCATTCCAATATTTTGATAAGGTGCACGCTTATTATTGAGAAAGAATAATGTGTTAGCCTGCATTTGTACGCCATAAAAAAGACAAGGTGCACGCTTTTTATTGAGAAAGAATAATGTGTCGGCCTGCATTTGTACGCCATAAGAAAGACAAGACATGGCTCAATATTTAATGAAAATACCATTCGGACCAGTAACTTACATTTCAAGGCTCAATATTTAACGAAAACACCATTTGGACCAGTGACTTACATTTCAAGGCTTTTCCTCGCTGATTTCTGTCGTGATTGCTACAGTAATGTATCTGACCTAAAAATCGAAGTATGCATGTTTTTCCTTGCAAGGTAGATATGAAAATCCATTTTGCCGCTGCTTTTGTTGAGCTTAAGAACACAAACTAAAAATTATCATGCAAACAGAAAAATATACCGACAAACAATTAAAATTATCAAGCAAACAAAAAAAATCAGCTAAATAGTAGTTGAGACGAAGGATAAAAAAACTATGAGGCAAACAAAAAAAATAGCTAAATAATCGTTCACACCTACCATAAATAACTTCTTGAGATCGAAATAAGTCACTTCTTCAATATTCTCATCTCCTTGATTAACTCAAGAGCAGATAAATCAGTTAAGTAATCTTTCAGACAAGTTGAAGTTGAAGTCGAATTAAGTGACCGTCCTCCAAATTTCTCCCTTCCTTGATCCACTCAATAGTGAACCCCGTAATTTCTTGCTAAAGATTTAAAATTAAGCAATAGGTACAAAACTAACACCTAAATTTTCGGCAAAAGAATTTATATTTAAATAAAACAGATAAAATTAACATCTAAATTTCTTGTATAGCGGATAATTAAACAAAAATCGGCAAAACTAGCAGGCAACAAAAACAAAAGTTGCGTGAAGTTTCATAGAAACTATCGGCTTACAATTATTGCCCCAAATAACATACAGTGCACCGCCTCTGATGGTGGAATTATTCTTTAAAATTATGTCCGCAACCAATGGCATATTTTTCTGCAGCAAAAAAGGATTCTTTTTACATAATTTCCTCTTAGAAATTCCTTGTTGAGGACATATGAGTTACAAGATTCTCCATATAATGTATATAACCAACTTAAATTGCCACAGAATTGGTGGCTTCAACTTTCAAGACGACCTTAATTTTAAAGTTTCATGACGGACTGGACTTGTTTACGGTGGATGCATTCAGCTGTCACAACTTCCTTAAATTCCACAAAGTCATTAAATTAAAAAAAGAAGAAGTTAAAAAGGAAGTCCCTAAAGTCATTAAAGTGTTTTCTTAAACATAAGCATTGAATAAAATAATAAATAAGATTAAAAACGAGGGCTTGAGCTACGTGCCTCACCACTCTATCTCAGTAACACGGCATGACAGTCAAGTGACTTGCCATTCTATTTCCATAACAAGGCATGCAAACTAGAACCATGCCACTTATGATTATATCATGCTATTATGTCTGGCCGAAAATGGTCGTCATCCCAAAGCTACGCTACTTTTGTGCGCTGTGTATGCTTATAACTGTAACTTAGCTAATTTAATTTGTATGCCCTACGAAAACTACTTTAACTTGTATAATTTATTGCAGGAGTGGATTGTATTTCCTCCATAGAAATGTTCTATAGCGTCTTCCCTAACTTGTATAATTTATTGCAGGAGTGGATTGTATTGCCTCCAGAGTATGTTTTATAGGGACTTCCATATGAGTCCGCAGCGGAGAACACAGATACCCAAAGCAACTCCAGCCATCAGTGTGCCATCAGTGTCGATGTTAGTTACAGCACTGCTAGGGTTCCTCGTATTCCAAGCTGGAAAGTTACAGCCCCCTAGAAAAGTACTATAGTACCATATAGTACGAGACTACCCCATGTTTACAGGCAACTTCCTCTAACTTCATTGCTGTGAAATCATGATTTATAATCACACCAATTTTCGTAAAAACGCAACCAAATAGTGAAACCATATTGTTCTAGGACAACATGAAAATATTCCCTTCCTAATATCTTAATGAACAGTTCTCATAATGCAAAAATCAGTCCATGCAATGCAGAGCCTAAAATGTCCCATATGAAACCAGCAACATATTGGCGATGGCTTACACCACTTGGTTTCTCAGAGTTCGAGTCTAGGCCTATAACCACAACAACTACAGTTATATTCACTATTGAATTCAAAGTGGAAGCATTCAATTTTTTTCCCACAATGAAATAAGAAAAGAAAATACTGCAATAAATATGAGAGATGATGAAGCAAGAAGAGAAGAAATTTGGAATAAATGAACACCATTATAGAGGAAAAAAGTAGATAATAACGGAACTGTAGGTAATTTCTTGTAATGTGTAAGTATAACTGGCATGTATAATAGTTAAGTGGATCAGCTATCTTATTGAGACGGAACAATAATTAATCTCTTGTAATGTGTGAAGTATAACTAGCAAGTATAATAGTTAAGTGGATCAACTAGTGTATACCCAAGTATATGGAATGAAATCCACTACCTCATCGCTTGCAACTCCCCCCACATACTCCTTGTTACCAATAGTCGTAACCCCCCCGTCGGAAGGAGCAGGCATATTTTGTGATTAGGTTAATTAATTTTTTTGGATTTGATGGTCAGGATTGGAAGATGCCAGTATATTCTGGTCGTCGCCACTAAATCGATGGATCAAATCTACCCCACTAACTTCCTTGCATATCTAAATCAGGTGTTTAAACCGTACTTAAATTAATTTTTTACAAATCTGGATTAAAAATTTACTGTGCCATTTGCTGACCGCCACCTATCAAATTAAGAAATCCTCCCATCCCATAACCACCACGTTGATGGGCCGCACGTTGGTCATTACAAGACTGTTTGTCTCTTCGTAGACATGTGGTGATGGAAATGGATATGGGGAATTTAACAGTCGCCACCTATAAAACGTGCGCCCGCCGCCTATTATAAACCATTCGTCAAATGTTGAATGTGGCCACGTACACCGTTGTATCATGCAATGCATGGAACCAGGAACCTGAAGTTTTATATTAAGTACTGAAATTTGGATTATCAACGTATTAATGTGAAATAAGCACACGTCTCTAAATGAGTACAGTTTACAAACTATCATTAATTTTGTAACATTTTAATGGTTTGAATATTATTTATATGATAGGTACAATATTATATTTTTAAACTGATAAATGATATATTATTTAAATTTTCATTTATTTTAATGGTTTATAACATATTTTTATTATCAACTTGTAATTTAATAATTAATTTGAAACATCACCCTACAGCAAAATCTAAGTTCAGATTCCAATCAATGTAATTCTCTTGGAATCAAAATCTTTTACCCAGTAATTTTATTTTCACAAGGTAATTACAGTTACCTTCATTCTCGTTCTGGTTTAATTTTAACGTGCATCATGCCTTATGGAACCTGTGGTCGCAAACAGCACACGGTCCGGTAATTACACCTGTAAGTGAAACAAATTTATTTTAAGATGTAAAGAAATAATTACACATGTCCCTCGTACCCAATTACTTCAATATATATCACTGTTTATCAACTCTCTAGACGTTTCTAATTAACCAGCCAATTGTTTATACCAATATAAATGGTCTAAATGCGGCTCATTAAAATATTATGAATCTCTCTTCCACCAGCTACCAGCAATATAAAAATTTATAATTCAATAATTAACTATCAAATGATTAATTTATTAAATTGTAAAATTTTTAAAAAACCATAATTATTAGATATTCTCCCGAGCCTATATATTAACTCTCCAATGAAAACATAGCATATAATTTATTCATTGATAATGTATCGAATGTTGGAGATTTTGCATGGATAATTTGTATCGAACGTTGGAGGTATTGCATGGATGATCTATTGAATGCTGGATAATGGACAATTTGTATTAACATTGGAGGTATCAATATTTACACCATATAAAATAGTATCGAACGCTAATAACAAATAGTATCAAATGCTGCATATAATTTGTTCATGGAGAATGCGATTGCATGGAGTAGCCATAATGTATCAGGATAATGTATCAAATGTTGCATACAATTTGTATAACGATGGAGGTATCAATATTTACACAATATTGAATAATTATTATTCCACTACCAGGTTTTCATTATCGGCATAATTAATACCCTTCATCCGCTACCCCACTTGGATGCTGATCCGATTCTTTTGGTATGGTGGTGGGTGAGTGGGACGAGAAGCGGATCGACCTCATGCACTATCATGACGATTATGCTGCCCACTTCCTTGTGCTTCAGTTCGCCACTCTGCTCTTGTGCGTTAGTCAATAAAAGGCCAGCGTTGATGTGTTACTGTCTGTTGTTTTTTTTTTTACAGAGTATTGTGGGGTGCAGGCTGCGAACAGGAAGAACTCCAGCTCGGCTCCGAATGTGTGCAAGCGATTACTAGAGGTATTTCCTCTTGATTTACTTTAATATTAATCTGAATGCTGTCTGTGTGTCTGTGTGCAATATCAAAACCAAATCTTGGCAACGTTTTTCATTTTGCTCGAAGACTTTCATTTTTACATGACTGCTCCGAACTCGAATCATCTGGTTTTAATTTCAGTTTTCCACAATATGCCTTTCTATTTCATAACACTTTTAGTACATACAATTTTCTCATCTTTCTGGCCGATTAATTTCCTAGACCAAGGTTATGATTACAAGTTTTGCCAAAGCCACGGCTCATTTCTAATGCACATGGGAACCCCCCCGACCAGTGGCAAGGGTTTTTTCCTCACCCATCGAACTATGGTTGTAGGCACGCTCATGAATTCGTTCTCTTCGATCTCCCTTTTGGTTGGATAACTAACTAGAGGTTGCTTGACTAATTCTGGGAACCCTAATGCAGCTAGAAGACTTGAAAAATCTTTGCAGTATCTTCATGTAGGTATTTCCTTTCGGAACCCTAACCGTTCGAATATCCCATTTATTCAATATATACTTGTTTGATTTGGCCATGACAGGTTTGCACCCTATTGACCTTGGCTAGATTACTTTTTTTCTCTTCATTGTTCCACTTCCAAGTCACATTTGTAGTACACCCATGAACTGGAATACTGATTAAGTTCTCAAAAGAAAGAGACTCTCGGCCATCGACCTACCCTGAGATATCATTTTGTATGGTGCTGTTCAGTTATTTAACATACTCATACAGTTAGTTATGGCTTGTCAAACTCCATGGAAGTACATTCGTAACTAACTATAATTATGTTTGATAACCATAATAAGGGTCTGAGTTTTATAATTGTTGTTAAACTATAAAGATCTGTCATTTATTATGAGTCATTCCATTTAGCACAGTGGTTAATGCAAACTGTTTAGTTGATGTATGATTGTTGTAATTTTTCCAATCATTGATTGACAATGCAAAGAAAAAAATTGAAAAATTGTCAACCGTGTTAAACCCAAATTCAATCCTCAAATTAGCATTTATGAAATTAATACATTGAATTAATTGAAATAATAAATAATTTGCTACCGTGTGCCTTTTTTATCTTAAAATCAATAACCGACACGTTTTTTAGTATTTATGAAATTAATACATTGAATTAATTGAAATAATAAATAATTTAGGTACTTTGCGCATGTTTATCTTAAAATCAGTAACCGATATGTTATGGACTTGAGTTTGGTTACAGTACGTTGATTCTTCATCGCTAACATCATCCCTAAATCATTATAGAAAGGAAAAAGAAGGAAACGAATATTTGATGAATTTGCATTAGGCATACAGATATGGAACGGAACATTTATATTAAAAAAATTATTTGTAAGTATTCGAGGCCGAACTGGTCCCACGTAACAGTCTGGTGCTAAACTACAGTTTCAAATATTACTGAGCTCCTGATATATTTATTTTAAAATTTTATTGTCTTTTGTGTTTACAACTTAAATATCATTTAGCGTGCTAAACTACAGTTTCAAATATTATTGAGCTCCTGATATATTTATTTTAAAATGTTATTGTCTTTTTTGTTTACAACTTAAATATCATTTATATAATTTTTGGGTCAACCCTACAAGTTCCAACCATCAATTATTTCTTCATAGTTCGATTTAATCTTATTTCTTTATGACCACGTTGAAGGTTGATGTTAGCCATGTAATTTTTTAAATTTTTTATTTGAAGTTGAATGAGAGTATAATGTGAATGAGAGTATAATATTTTTACATCATTTTTAATGACAGCTATGAATTGAACACTTTAATTAACATTCCTAATATAATATAATGATTTTAATTAAAAATAATCAAACATACATATATATATATATATATATATATATTTTAGCAGAAATTGTCTTTTATTTATAAAATAATGTTTTATTTTTATCTAAAAACTGACATTTCTCAATTTTAGATATGGAAAAATAATCACACATGTCTCTCATACCTAATTACACCTGTAAATGAAACAAATTTATTTTAAGATGTAAATAAATAATTACACATGTCCCTTATATATTTATTTTAAAATGTTATTGTCTTTTGTGTTTACAACTTAAATATCGTTTATATAATTTTTGGGTCAACCCTACAAGTTCCAACCATCAATTATTTCTTCATAGTTCGATTTAATCTTGTGTAACGATAGTCTAGTCATTGTTGTCGGTATTTTAACAAGGCACCCACTTTTACCATAGTTACAAGTTACACTTGTTATGTTACTGGTATAGTCATGTATTTTCTGCACAAAAGTGATTACCAGACTTTTACCACTACTATTTTTTTTTATTACCTAATGGCCTAAAACCCAATTTCGGGTTCCCACTCTCATCCACTGTATGGGATTCATAATTAAGAAACTTATTCCAAAGTTTTTTGTTTTCGAATTCATTCATTCTACCCTTAGTTATTATAACAAAAGAGGTTATTCACTGATATTAAGGACTACCTTAAAATATTCGTTATTACTCTATGTACTTAACCATGGTTATTTAGCTATCCACTTCTTGACAAAGATTCCTTCTTGGAAACTATCACATTCTCCATGGCATCTTCTTGAGTTATTTATGCTAAATATATTGAATAAGCAATGCTAGGGTTCTTATGTGTAGAATTGTACATCTCAACAAATAAAGCATATATGCTGATAACTTATCAAGTACATAATTGTAAGTTTCTTTAGATCATACAATATTTTGGTTCTTCTATTAACCTCTTTTAATTGTAACCCCCTGTCAGAAGGAGCATATTTTGTGATTAGGTCAATTAATTTTTTTGGATCTGATGGTCAGGATTGGAAGATGCCAGTATATTCTGGTCGTCGCCACTAAATCGATGGATCAAATCTACCCCACTAACTTCCTTGCATATCTAAATCAGGTGTTTAAACCGTACTTAAATTAATTTTTTACAAATCTGGATAAAAAATTTACTGTGCCATTTGCTGACCGCCACCTATCAAATTAAGAAATCCTCCCATCCCATAACCACCACGTTGATGGGCCGCACGTTGGTCATTACAAGACTATTTGTCTCTTCGTAGACATGTGGCGATGGAAATGGATATGGGGAATTTAACAGTCGCCACCTATAAAACTTGCGCCCGCCCCATATTATAAACCATTCGTCAAATGTTGAATGTGGCCACGTACACCGTTGTATCATGCAACGCATGGAACCAGGAACCTGAAGTTTTATATTAAGTACTGAAATTTGGATTATCAACGTATTAATGTGAAATAAGCACACATGTCTCTAAATGAGTACAGTTTACAAACCATCATTAATTTTGTAACATTTTAATGGTTTGAATATTATTTATATGATAGGTACAATATCATGTTTTAAAGCGATAAATGATATGGTATTTGGATTATCAGCGTATTAATGTGAAATAAGCACACATGTCTCTAAATAGATCACAGTTTACAAACTATCATTAATTTTGTAACATATTAATGGTTTGAATATTATTTATATGATAGGTCTGATATTATATTTTTAAGCTGATAAATGATATATTATTTAAATTTCATTTATTTTAATGGTTTATAACTTATATTTTTATTATCAACAGCAATTTAATAATTAATTTGAAACATCACCCTCTGGAAAAATCTAAGTTGATTCAATCAATGTAATTCTCGGGGAATCCAAAATCTTTTTACCAGTAATTTTATTTTCACAAGGTAATTCTGATTACCTTCATTCGTTAGGGTAGAAATATCATGTGCATCATGCCTTATGGAACTTTGTGGTCCTTCCTCAACACACGGTCCGGTAATTACACCTGTAAGTGAAACAAATTTATTTTAAGATGTAAAGAAATAATTACACATGTCCCTCATACCCAATTACTTCAATATATATCACTATTTATCAACTCTATAGACATTTCTAATTAACCAGCCAATTGTTTATACCAATATAAATGGTCTAAATGCGTCTCATTAAAATATTATGAATCTCTCTTCCACCAGCTACCAGCAATATAAAAATTTATAATTCAATAATTAACTATCAAATGATTAATTTATTAAATTGTAAATTTTTAAAAAAACCATAATTATTAGATATTCTCTCGAGCCTATATATTAACTCTCCAATGAAAACGTAGCAGATAATTTATTCATGGATAATGTATCGAATGTTGGAGATTTTGCATGGATAATTTGTATCGAACGTTGGAGGTATTGCATGGATGATCTATTGAATGCTGGATAATGGACAATTTGTATTAACATTGGAGGTATCAATATTTACACCATATAAAATAGTATCGAACGCTAATAACAAATAGTATCAAATGCTGCATATAATTTATTCATGGAGAATGCGATTGCATGGAGTTGCCATAATGTATCAGGATAATGTATCAAATGTTGCATAAAACTTGTATAACGATGGAGGTATCAATATTTACACCATATTGAATAATTATTATTCCACTACCAGGTTTTCATTATCGGCGTAATTAATACCCTTCATCCACTACCCCACTTGGACGCTGATCCGATTCTTTTGGTATGGTGGTGGGCGAGTGGGACGAGAAGCAGATCGACCTCATGCACTGTCATGACGATTATGCTGCCCACTTCCCTGTGCTTCAGTTCGCCACTCTGCTCTTGTGCGTTAGTCAATAAAAGGCCAGCGTTGATGCGTCACTGTCTATTGGTTTTTTTTTTACAGAGTATTGTGGGGCGCAGGCTGTGAACAGGAAGAACTGCAGCTCGGCTCCGACTGTGTGCAAGCGATTACTAGAGGTATTTCCTCTTGATTTACTTTAATATTAATCTGAATGCTATTTGTGTGTCTGTGTGCGATATCAAAACCAAATCTTGGCAACGTTTTTCATTTTGCTCGAAGACTTTCATTTTTACATGACCGCTCTGAACTCCAATCATCTGGTTTTAATTTTAGTTTTCCACAATATGCCTTTCTATTTCATAAAACTTTTAGTACATACAATTTTCTCATCTTTCTGGCCGATTAATTTCCTAGACCAAGGTTATGATTACAAGTTTTGCCAAAGCCACGACTCATTTCTAATGCACATGGGAACCCCCCCGACCAGTGGCAAGGGTTTTTTCCTCACCCATCGAACTATGGTTGTAGGCACACTCATGAATTCATTCTCTTCGATCTCCCTTTTGGTTGGATAACTAACTAGAGGTTGCTTGACTAATTCTGGGAACCCTAATGCAGCTAGAAGACTTGCAAAATCTTTGTAGTATCTTCATGTAGGTATTTCCTTTCGGAACCCTAACCATTCAAATCTCCCATTTATTCAATATATACTTGTTTGATTTGGCCATGACAGGTTTGCAACCTATCGACCTTGGCTAGATTACTTTTCTGCTCTTCATTGTTCCACTTCCAAGTCACATTTGTAGTACGCCCATGAACTGGAATACTGATTAAGTTCTCAACAGAAAGAGACTCTCAGCCATCGACCTACCCTGAGATATCATTTTGTATGGTGCTGTTCAGTTATTTAACATACTCATACAGTTAGTTATGGCTTGTCAAACTCCATGGAAGTACATTCATAACTAACTATAATTATGTTTGATAACCATAATAAGGGTCTGAGTTTTATAATTGTTGTTAAACTATAAAGATCTGTCATTTATTATGAGTCATTCCATTTAGCACAGTGGTTAATGCAAATTGTTTAGTTGATGTATGATTGTTGTCATTTTTCCAATCATTGATTGACAATGCAAAGAAAAAAATTGAAAAAAAAATTTTCAACCAGAAAAATAAACCCGAAAAAAAAATTTCAATCCTCAAATTAGCATTTATGAAATTAATACATTGAATTAATTGAAATAATAAATAATTTGGTTAATTGAAATAATAAATAATTTAGGTACTTTACGCCTGTTTATTTTAAAATCAGTAATCGATATGTTATGGACTTGAGTTTGGTTACAGTACGTTGATGCTTCATCGCTAACATCATCCCTAAATCATTATAGAAAGGAAAAAGAAGAAACGAATATTTGATGAATTTGCATTAGGCATACAGATATGGAACGGAACATTTATATTAAAAAAATTATTTGTAAGTATTCGAGGCCGATTTGGTCCCATGTAACAGTCTCGTGCTAAACTACAGTTTCAAATATTATTGAGCTCCTGATAGGCGTAACCCCCTGTCGGAAGGAGCATGTTTTGTGATTAGGTTAATTAAGTTTTTTGATCTGATGGTCAGGATTGGAAGATGCTAGTATAGTCTGGTCGTCGCCACTAAATCGATGGATCAAATCTACCCCACTAACTTCCTTGCATATCTAAATCAGGTGTTTAAAGCGTACTTAAATTAATTTTTTACAAATCTGGATTAAAAATTCACTGTGCCATTTGCTGACCGCCACCTATCAAATTAAGAAATCCTCCCATCCCATAACCACCACGTTGATGGGCCGCACGTTGGTCATTACAAGACTGTTTGTCTCTTCGTAGACATGTGGCGATGGAAATGGATATGGGGAATTTAATAGTCGCCACCTATAAAACGTGCGCCCGCCGCCTATTATAAACCATTCGTCAAATGTTGAATGTGGCCACATACGCCGTTGTATCATGCGACGCATGGAACCAGGTACCTGAAGTTTTATATTAAGTACTGAAATTTGGATTATCAACGTGTTAATGTGAAATAAGCACACATGTCTCTAAATGAGTACAGTTTACAAACTATCATTAATTTTGTAACATTTTAATGATTTGAATATTATTTATATGATAGGTACAATATTATATTTTTAAACTGATAAATGATATATTATTTGGATTATCAACGTATTAATGTGAAATAAGCACACATGTCTCTAAATGAGTACAGTTTACAAACTATCATTAATTTTGTACAATTTTAATGGTTTGAATATTATTTATATGATAGGTACAATATTATATTTTTAAACTGATAAATTATATATTATTTAAATTTTCATTTATTTTAATGGTTTATAACATATTTTTATTATCAAATTGTAATTTAATAATTAATTTGAAACATCACCCTACAGAAAAATCTAAGTTCAGATTCCAATCAATGTAATTCTCCTGGAATCAAAATCTTTTACCCAGTAATTTTATTTTCACAAGGTAATTACAGTTACCTTCATTCTCGTTCTGGTTTAATTTTAACGTGCATCATACCTTATGGAACCTGTGGTCGCAAACAGCACACGGTCCGGTAATTACACCTGTAAGTGAAATAAATTTATTTTAAGATGTAAAGAAATAATTACACATGTCCCTCATACCCAATTACTTCAATATATATTACTATTTATCAACTCTATAGACGTTTCTAATTAACCAGCCAATTGTTTATACCAATATAAATGGTCTAAATGCGGCTCATTAAAATATTATGAATCTCTCTTCCACCAGCTACGAGCAATATAAAAATTTATAATTCAATAATTAACTATCAAATGATTAATTTATTAAATTGTAAAATTTTTAAAAACCATAATTATTAGATATTATCCCAAGCCTATATATTAACTCTCCAATGAAAACGTAGCATATAATTTATTCATGGATAATGTATCAAATGTTGGAGATTTTGCATGGATAATTTGTATCGAACGTTGGAGGTATTGCATGGATGATCTATTGAATGTTGGATAATGGACAATTTGTATTAACATTGGAGGTATCAATATTTACACCATATAAAATAGTATCGAACGCTAATAACAAATAGTATCAAATGCTGCATATAATTTATTCATGGAGAATGCGATTGCATTGAGTCACCATAATGTACCTGGATAATGTATCAAATGTTGCATACAATTTGTATAACGATGGAGGTATCAATATTTACACCATATTGAATAATTATTATTCCACTACCAGGTTTTCATTATCGGCGTAATTAATACCCTTCATCCGCTACCCCACTTGGACGCTGATCCGATTCTTTTGGTATGGTGGTGGGCGAGTGGGACAAGAAGCGGATCGACCTCATGCACTGTCATGATGATTATGCTGCCCACTTCCCTGTGCTTCAGTTCGCCACTCTTCTCTTGTGCGTTAGTCAATAAAAGGCCAGCGTTGATGTGTTACTGTATGTTGTTTTTTTTTTTACAGAGTATTGTGGGGCGCAGGCTGCGAACAGGAAGAACTCCAGCTCGGCTCCGACTGTGTGCAAGCGATTACTAGAGGTATTTCCTCTTGATTTACTTTAATATTAATCTGAATGCTGTCTGTGTGTCTGTGTGCGATATCAAAACCAAATCTTGGCAACGTTTTTCATTTTGCTCGAAGACTTTCATTTTTACATGACCGCTCCGAACTCGAATCATTTGGTTTTAATTTCAGTTTTCCACAATATGCCTTTCTATTTCATAACACTTTTAGTACATACAATTTTCTCATCTTTTTGGCTGATTAATTTCCTAGACCAAGGTTATGATTACAAGTTTTGCCAAAGCCACAGCTCATTTCTAATGCACATGGGAACCCCCCCGACCAGTGGCAAGGGTTTTTTCCTCACCCATCGAACTATGGTTGTAGGAACGCTCATGAATTCATTCTCTTCGATCTCTCTTTTGGTTGGATAACTAACTAGAGGTTGCTTGACTAATTCTGGGAACCCTAATGCAGCTAGAAGTCTTGCAAAATCTTTGCAGTATCTTCATGTAGGTATTTCCTTTCGGAACCCTAACCGTTCGAATCTCCCATTTATTCAATATATACTTGTTTGATTTTGCCATGATAGGTTTGCACCCTATCGACCTTGGCTATATTACTTTTCTGCTCTTCATTGTTCCACTTCCAAGTCACATTTGTAGTACGCCCATGAACTGGAATACTGATTAAGTTCTCGATAGAAAGAGACTCTCGGCCATCGACCTACCCTGAGATATCATTTTGTATGGTGTTGTTCAGTTATTTAACATACTCATACAGTTAGTTATGGCTTGTCAAACTCCATGGAAGTACATTCGTAACTAACTATAATTATTTTTGATAAATATAATAAGGGTCTGAGTTTTATAATTGTTGTTAAAATATAAAGATCTGTCATTTATTATGAGTCATTCCATTTAGCACAATGGTTAATGCAAACTGTTTAGTTGATGTATGATTGTTGTCATTTTTCCAATCATTGATTGACAATGCAAAGAAAAAAATTGAAAAAAAATTTGTCAACCAGAAAAATAAACCCGAAAAAAAAATTTCAATCCTCAAATTAGCATTTATGAAATTAATACATTGAATTAATTGAAATAATAAATAATTTGGTTAATTGAAATAATAAATAATTTAGGTACTTTGCGACTGTTTATCTTAAAATCAGTAACCGATATGTTATGGACTTGAGTTTGGTTACAGTACGTTGATGCTTCATCGCTAACATCATCCCTAAATCATTATAGAAAGGAAAAAGAAGAAACGAATATTTGATGAATTTGCATTAGGCATACAGATATGGAACGAAACATTTATATTAAAAAAATTATTTGTAAGTATTCGAGGCCGAACTGGTCCCACGTAACAGTCTCGTGTTAAACTACAGTTTCAAATATTATTGCGCTCCTGATATATTTATTTTAAAATGTTATTGTCTTTTGTGTTTACAACTTAAATATCATTTATCGTGCTAAACTACATTTTCAAATATTATTGAGCTCCTGATATATTTATTTTAAAATGTTATTGTCTTTTGTGTTTACAACTTAAATATCATTTATATAATTTTTGGGTCAACCCTACAAGTTCCAACCATCAATTATTTCTTCATAGTTGATTTAATCCCAATCCTTTATGACCCGTTGAAGGTAAAAAAGGTTGATGTTAGACATGTAATTTTAAATTTTTTATTTAAAAGTTGAATGAGAGTATAATGTGAATGAAAGTATAATATTTTGACATCATTTTGCGTAACTTTTTATCGGAAGGAGCATGTTTTGTGATTAGGTTAATTAATTTTTTTGATCTGATGGTCAGGATTGGAAGATGCCAGTATATTCTGGTCGTCGCCACTAAATCGATGGATGAAATCTACCCCACTAACTTTCTTGCATATCTAAATCGGTGTTTAAGCGTACTTAGATCAATTTTTTACAAATCACGGATTAAAGATTTCTTTGTGCCATTTCTTGATAGCCACATCAGAATTAAGAAATCCTCATCCCCACCGCCACTGCGTTGATGGGCCGCACGTTGGTCATTTCAAGACTGTTTGTCTCATAAGTTTACAATAATGGCGATGGAAATGGATATGCAAATTGCGCGGTCGCCACCTATAAAGCGTGCGCCCGCCACCTATCAACCATTGCGTCAAATGTTGTTGGTGGCCGCGTAGATTGTATCATACAGCATGGAACCAGGAACACGAAGTTTTATATTAAGTCTTGAAATTTGGATTATCAGCGTATTAATGTGAAATAAGCACACATGTCTCTAAATGAGTACAGGTTTACAAACTATCATTAATTTTGTAACATTTTAATGGTTTGAATATTATTTATATGATAGGTACAATATTATATTTTTAAACTGATAAATGATATATTATTTGGATTATCAACGTATTAATGTGAAATAAGCACACATGTCTCTAAATGAGTACAGTTTACAAACTATCATTAATTTTGTAACATATTAATGGTTTGAATATTATTTATATGATAGGTACAATATTATATTTTTAAACTGATAAATGATATATTATTTAAATTTTCATTTATTTTAATGGTTTATAACATATTTTTATTATCAACTTGTAATTTAATAATTAATTTGAAACATCACCCTACAGAAAAATCTAAGTTCAGATTCCAATCAATGTAATTCTCCAGGAATCAAAATCTTTTACCCAGTAATTTTATTTTCACAAGGTAATTACAGTTACCTTCATTCTCGTTCGGGTTTAATTTTAACGTGCATCATGCCTTATGGAACCTGTGGTCACAAACAACACACGGTCCGGTAATTACACCTGTAAGTGAAACAAATTTATTTTAAGATGTAAAGAAATAATTACACATGTCCCTCATACCCAATTACTTCAATATATATCACTATTTATCAACTCTATAGACATTTCTAATTCACCAACCAATTGTTTATACCAATATAAATGGTCTAAATGCGGCTCATTAAAATGTTATGAATCTCTCTTCCACCAGCTACCAGCAATATAAAAATTTATATTTCAATAATTAACTATCAAATGATTAATTTATTAAATTGTAAAATTTTTAAAAAACCATAATTATTAGATATTCTCCCGAGCCTATATATTAACTCTCCAATGAAAATGTAGCATATAATTTATTCATGGATAATGTATCGAATCTTGGAGATTTTGCATGGATAATTTGTATCAAACGTTGGAGGTATTGCATGGATGATCTATTGAATGCTGGATAATGGACAATTTGTATTAACATTGGAGGTATCAATATTTACACCATATAAAATAGTATTGAACGCTAATAACAAATAGTATCAAATGCTGCATATAATTTATTCATGGAGAATGCGATTGCATGGAGTCGCCATAATGTATCAGGATAATGTATCAAATGTTGCATACAATTTGTATAATGATGGAGGTATCAATATTTACACCATATTGAATAATTATTATTCCACTACCAGGTTTTCATTATCGGCGTAATTAATACCCTTCATCCGGTACCCCACTTGGACGCTGATCCGATTCTTTTGGTATGGTGGTGGGCGAGTGGGACGAGAAGCGGATCGACCTCATGCACTGTCATGACGATTATGCTGCCCACTTCCCTGTGCTTCAGTTCGCCACTCTGCTCTTGTGCGTTAGTCAATAAAAGGCCATCGTTGATGTGTTACTGTCTGTTTTTTTTTTTTTTTACAGAGTATTGTGGGGCGCAGGCTGCGAACAGGAAGAACTCTAGCTTGGCTCCGACTGTGTGCAAGAAATTACTAGAGGTATTTCCTCTTGATTTACTTTAATATTAATCTGAATGCTGTCTGTGTGTCTGTGTGCGATATCAAAACCAAATCTTGGAAACTTTTTTCATTTTGCTCGAAGACTTTCATTTTTACATGACCGCTCCGAACTCCAATCATCTGGTTTTAATTTCAGTTTTCCACAATATGCCTTTCTATTTCATAACACTTTTAGTACATACAATTTTCTCATCTTTTTGGCCGATTATTTTCCTAGACCAAGGTTATGATTACAAGTTTTGCCAAAGCCACGTCTCATTTCTAATGCACATGGGAACCCCCCCGACCAGTGGCAAGGGTTTTTTCCTCACCCATCGAACTATGGTTGTAGGCACGCTCATGAATTCATTCTCTTTGATCTCCCTTTTGGTTGGATAACTAACTAGAGGTTGCTTGACTAATTCTGGGAACCCTAATGCAGCTAGAAGACTTGCAAAATCTTTGCAGTATCTTCATGTAGGTATTTCCTTTCGGAACCCTAACCGTTCGAATCTCCCATTTATTCAATATATACTTGTTTGATTTGGCCATGACAGGTTTGCACCCTATCGACCTTGGCTAGATTACTTTTCTGCTCTTCATTGTTCCACTTCCAAGTCACATTTGTAGTACGCCCATGAACTGGAATACTGATAAAGTTCTCAATAGAAAGAGACTCTCGGCCATCGACCTACCCTGAGATATCATTTTGTATGGTGTTGTTCAGTTATTTAACATACTCATACAGTTAGTTATGGCTTGTCAAACTCCATGGAAGTACATTCGTAACTAACTATAATTATGTTTGATAACCATAATAAGGGTCTGAGTTTTATAATTGTTGTTAAACTATAAAGATCTGTCATTTATTATGAGTCATTCCATTTAGCACAGTGGTTAATGCAAACTGTTTATTTGATGTATGATTGTTGTCATTTTTCCAATCATTGATTGACAATGCAAAGAAAAAAATTGAAAAAAAATTTGTCAACCAAAAAAATAAACCCGAAAAAAAAATTTCAATCCTCAAATTAGCATTTATGAAATTAATACATTGAATTAATTGAAATAATAAATAATTTGGTTAATTGAAATAATAAATAATTTAGGTACTTTGCGCCTGTTTATCTTAAAATCAGTAATCGATATGTTATGGACTTGAGTTTGGTTATAGTACGTTGATGCTTCATCGCTAACATCATCCCTAAATCATTATAGAAAGGAAAAAGAAGAAACGAATATTTTATGAATTTGCATTAGGCATACAGATATGGAATGGAACATTTATATTAAAAAAATTATTTGTAAGTATTTGAGGCCGAACTGGTCCCACGTAACAGTCTCGTGCTAAACTACAGTTTCAAATATTATTGAGCTCCTGATAGGCGTAACCCCCTGTCGGAAGGAGCATGTTTTGTGATTAGGTTAATTAATTTTTTTGATCTGATGGTCAGGATTGGAAGATGCCAGTATATTCTGGTCGTTGCCACTAAATCGATGGATCAAATCTACCCCACTAACTTCCTTTCATATCTAAATCAGGTGTTTAAACCGTAATTAAATTAATTTTTTACAAATCTGGATTAAAAATTTACTATGCCATTTGCTGACCACCACCTATCAAATTAAGAAATCCTACCATCCCATAACCACCACGTTGATGCGCCGCATGTTGGTCATTACAAGACTGTTTGTCTCTTCGTAGACATGTGGCGATGGAAATGGATATGGGGAATTTAACAGTCACCAGCTATAAAACGTGCGCCCGCCGCCTATTATAAACCATTCGTCAAATGTTGAATGTGGCCACGTACACCGTTGTATCATGCAACGCATGGAACCAGGAACCTGAAGTTTTATATTAAGTACTGAAATTTGGATTATCAACGTATTAATGTGAAATAAGCACACATGTCTCTAAATGAGTACAGTTTACAAACTATCATTAATTTTGTAACATTTTAATGGTTTGAATATTATTTATATGATAGGTACAATATTATATTTTTAAACTGATAAATGATATATTATTTGGATTATCAACGTATTAATGTGAAATAAGCACACATGTCTCTAAATGAGTACAATTTACAAACTATCATTAATTTTGTAACATTTTAATGGTTTGAATATTATTTATATGATAGGTACAATATTATATTTTTAAAGTGATAAATGATATATTATTTAAATTTTCATTTATTTTAATGGTTTATAGCATATTTTTATTATCAACTTGTAATTTAATAATTAATTTGAAACATCACCCTACAGAAAAATCTAAGTTCAAATTCCAATCAATGTAATTCTCCTGGAATCAAAATATTTTACCCAGTAATTTTATTTTCACAAGGTAATTACAGTTACCTTCATTCTCGTTCTGGTTTAATTTTAAGGTGCATCATGTCTTATGGAACCTGTGGTCGCAAACAGCACACGGTCCGGTAATTACACCTGTAAGTGAAACAAATTTATTTTAAGATGTAAAGAAATAATTACACATGTCCCTCGTACCCAATTACTTCCATATATATCACTATTTATCAACTCTATAGATGTTTCTAATTAACCAGCCAATTGTTTATACCAATATAAATGGTCTAAATGCGGCTCATTAAAATATTATGAATCTCTCTTCCACCAGCTACCAGCAATATAAAAATTTATAATTCAATAATTAACTTTCAAATGATTAATTTATTAAATTGTAAAATTTTAAAAAAACCATAATTATTAGATATTCTCCCGAGCCTATATATTAACTCTCCAATGAAAACGTAGCATATAATTTATTCATGGATAATGTATCGAATGTTGGAGATTTTGCATGGATAATTTGTATCGAACGTTGGAGGTATTGCATGGATGATCTATTGAATGCTGGATAATGGACAATTTGTATTAACATTGGAGGTATCAATATTTACACCATATAAAATAGTATCGAACGCTAATAACAAATAGTATCAAATGCTGCATATAATTTATTCATGGAGAATGCGATTGCATGGAGTTGCCATAATGTATCATGATAATGTATCAAATGTTGCATACAATTTGTATAATGATGGAGGTATCAATATTTACACCATATTGAATAATTATTATTCCACTACCAGGTTTTCATTATCGGCGTAATTAATACCCTTCATCTGCTACCCCACTTGGACGCTGATTCGATTCTTTTGGTATGGTGGTGGGCGAGTGGGACGAGAAGCAGATCGACCTCATGCACTGTCATGACGATTATGCTGCCCACTTCCCTGTGCTTCAGTTCGCCACTCTGCTCTTGTGCGTTAGTCAATAAAAGGCCAGCGTTGATGCGTTACTGTCTGTTGTTTTTTCTTTTACAGAGTATTGTGGGGCGCAGGCTCCGAACAGGAAGAACTCCAGTTCGGCTCCGACTGTGTGCAAGCGATTACTAGAGGTATTTCCTCTTGATTTACTTTAATATTAATCTGAATGTTGTCTGTGTGTCTGTGTGCGATATCAAAACCAAATCTTGGCAACGTTTTTCACTTTGCTCGAAGACTTTCATTTTTACATGACCGCTCCGAACTCGAATCATCTGGTTTTAATTTCAGTTTTCCACAATATGCCTTTCTATTTCATAACACTTTTAGTACACAAAATTTTCTCATCTTTCTGGCCGATTAATTTCCTAGACCAAGGTTATGATTACAAGTTTTGCCAAAGCCACGACTCATTTCTAATGCACATGGGAACCCCCCCTGACCAGTGGCAAGGGTTTTTTCCTCACCCATCGAACTATGGTTGTAAGCACGCTCATGAATTCATTCTCTTCGATCTCCCTTTTGGTTGGATAACTTAATAGAGGTTGCTTGACTAATTCTGGGAACCCTAATGCAGCTAGAAGACTTGAAAAATCTTTGCAGTATCTTCATGTAGATATTTCCTTTCGGAACCCTAACCGTTCGAATCTCCCATTTATTCAATATATACTTGTTTTATTTGGCCATGACAGGTTTGCACCCTATCGACCTTGGCTAGATTACTTTTCTGCTCTTCATTGTTCCACTTCCAAGTCACATTTGTAGTACGCCCATGAACTGGAATACTGATTAAGTTCTCAACAGAAAGAGACTCTCGGCCATCGACCTACCCTGAGATATCATTTTGTATGGTGCTGTTCAGTTATTTAACATACTCATATAGTTAGTTATGGCTTGTCAAACTCCATGGAAGTACATTCGTAACTAACTATAATTATGTTTGATAACCATAATAAGGGTCTGAGTTTTATAATTGTTGTTAAACTATAAAGATCTGTCATTTATTATGAGTCATTCCATTTAGCACAGTGGTTAATGCAAACTGTTTAGTTGATGTATGATTGTTGTCATTTTTCCAATCATTGATTGACAATGCAAAGAAAAAAATTGAAAAAAAATTTGTCAACCAGAAAAATAAACCCGAAAAAAAAATTTCAATCCTCAAATTAGCATTTATGAAATTAATACATTGAATTAATTGAAATAATAAATAATTTGGTTAATTGAAATAATAAATAATTTAGGTACTTTGCGCCTGTTTATCTTAAAATCAGTAACCGATATGTTATGGACTTGAGTTTGGTTACAGTACGTTGATGCTTCATCGCTAACATCATCCCTAAATCATTATAGAAAGGAAAAAGAAGAAATGAATATTTGATGAATTTGCATTAGGCATAC
>JAXQQM020075502.1:0-13623 GCA_034641835.2 Pinus albicaulis
TTAAAAACCCATACGCTACTTTCCTTCAGTAAACTAGCGTATATACGCGGATCCCCTTTATGAAACTAGCGTATACACAGAGATCTAGATCTGTCATTAAATCTTCACTTACATTATTCCATCATTCATTCATCAGATGTTCAATAAATAGTAAACATGTGCAGTAAGAACAGAATAAACCATCACACAAAGCATCACACATGAACACCAGGATTTTTAGGTGGAAACCCAAATCGGGAGAAAACCACCGCTGCAGTTGCTCGGCCTTCAATATTTTATTATAGAGAAAACATCTTACAACATATGTGCTGGCGCAGACTTGACCAGCACGCAGGCACCCACCTGCGCTCGTTTACCAGCCTCTCCTGGAAGGGAGCTCCAACCCCTTGACTCATTTACCAGCCTCTCCTGGAAGGGAGCTACGACCCCCCGATCTCGTTTACCAGCCTCACCTGGAAGGGAGCTACGACCCCCTGACTGAAGGCTACAACCCTCAGCACCACCTTGGACCACGTTTCATCAATTTTCACACTGGATCCTACCACTTCAATAGAACACCACTTGTAGGCCACATTTCATCATATTTTCAGACTGGACCCTTTCCATACTTTTAAGCACAAACATACATCACCAACAGATACTTATCAACACAGATCAGATAGCAGAAACACAGCAGAACAGATCAGATATTTCATACCCTTTGCTTCAGCAAACCCTAGTTTGCATATGCGCTTTTACTTCAATGATGTCGCGTATATACGCACTTCCATCCACACAAACCAGCGTATACATCTGTATGTATTTCATTGCGCATATGCGCTTTCTCTTCAGAGAAGCCGCGTATATACGTGCTTCCTCTGCGGCGAAGTAGCGTATGGATCTTCAATCATTATAGAGCAGCATACTTCTTTAGATCAGATATTTAGTTCAGATTTACCCTTTTACTTCAGACAGATGTTCGCCTAGATGTTCGCCTCATCACAGATCTAAGCCTTCCATAATCAGATCTAGCAAATACAAATGCATTTCAGATCTAGATCCCCTTCTTCATCATTGGTGCATCATACATTCAGATTTATCTTCAAGTGTAACCCTTTCCATTCAGATCTACTTCAAAGAGAAGTATTCATTCAAGCTCAGACACCTTGCACCCACACTCATGATTTGCACAATGAATTTCTTCTCCTTATATAGGTTTATTCTTTTTCAATACCACGGGTCAAAGCAATACCATGAACCTTCAATACCACGGGCCAAAGCAATACCATGAGCCTTTAATACCACGAGCCAAATCAATACCATGAGTCTTCAATACCACGGGCCAAATCAATACCATGAGTCTTCAATACCACGGGCCCCTGTTTTTGCATCTTTTGAGCGCTTTTTCACATACGCGACTTATCACGTTCTTTCCCGCGTGCATATGCGACTTCCCCTAGACATATCCGCGTATTCATAGAGACATACTTTTTCATCAAGATTGAGCATATGCTAACTTCTTTTCTTCACTGCCTTCTGTACACACTGTAGATACATCATATTTAGCTTATCAAGAACATATTCTAGCGAGCACAACTTCATCAAGTAAGTTGCCATCTTCTTCATCAAGTGAGTTTCCATTCAATGACAACACTTAGCATCATATTGCTAACTAACATCATATCACATCAGATTTACATCGTTTACCAAGTCCATCAAGTCAAGAATAACTTCATCAGGAGGATTCCCATCAAGGACAACACATGTCAACAGTCACATGTCTTTATCTTCATTCAGTGGGTTGCCATCAAGGACAACACTCTGCATCATATTTCCAACACATGTGTCATTTAATTAAAAAATTGTGTTTAATATGTCAATCATTCAGAGACATGAAAGAAGAGAAGAGGAGAAACAACAAAAACAACAAGCAGAACAATATAACATGGTTTGCCTATGGGAGGCAAGAGAGAGGGAGAGAGATGCATACCCTCGCCCTATTACAGTAGCGACGTAGGGGCTCCTAAGGCAGGTAGGCCTCCTCAAGTTCTATGAGCAGGCTACTTCCCGAAAGTCCCATAGTGGTTTTTTGAGACATCTTATCTGAAGGTGGAATGCCCAACAACAAGATTTCCAAGTTGATATCGACCAGTGGTACATTCCCATTGAGGAGGATGTATATTTTATTACAGGGCTTTCAAGGAGAGGGGTGGATTTTCCCTCGTTCCCTGAGGTTCCAGCTGGCTCTGTGGCAGGGAGTTGGTTAGTTTACTCCCAGAGATACATTAGAGCAGATATATTGTCTCCTTCAAATTTTCGGGTCTCTGGAGGATAGTTACATATTGGTGCGTTTGGTCGTGAGGAGGTCTAGTGTATCTCACTTATCATTTCAACCATTTCGTACAACACCAGTGACAGGCAACACATTATTTTGTAGCTTTTATATTATGTTTATTCTTTACTACAACAGCCACGACTTGTCAGGTGGTCTGCCATTTTTTTATGGCAGTTCTATATAGCATTAGATAGATGTCATGCTCATGCAGAAGGGAGGGTCAACTTCCCTTTTTCTTCAGAGTTTTTTTGTTTATTTTTTGAGAGGTTTCCAGAGACGATGCCTTCTTTTCTTCGACAGCCTCGTAGGATGATCACTGAGGCACGTATACATATGTGGGGGCAGATGATGCCCAAGAGGGAGGAGACTCTGTTTCCAGCGAGGATATCAGATGATGCACTGGGGTTGCTAGCTAATGTTTTTGAGAATCCCTTCATTATGGTCCCCTATCCTTATGCGGGGTTGGATTGGCAAGGGTGTGCCAACATCCTCTTCACAGATGATGAGTCGCCAGATGATAGAGGTAATAATATTGTTTTATTTAAATTTATTCTAAAATTTTCTTTAACTTGTTTTTATTAAATTGTGTAATGAAATTGTCTAATTATTGTTGTTTACTTATATATATCTTACAGACATTGGCTCTTATGATGGCGAGGAGATGCTGCCACCACCGCCTGATCTAGTTGTGGATCTTGATGAGGATGCAGAGGGCATGATGCCAGATATTGCCGAGGATCAGCAGGAGGCCGATGCGGATCAAAGACCTACTCCTGCTGGTGCGCCGGCCCGCGGTCAACGTATGAGTGATGCTAGACACATGATGGAGCTGGGCGACCAACTCATTGCACTGTTTGTTGAGGCAGGCATCCACCCCGCTAATTTCATAGATATAGAGGCCGATGATAGGCTCTTAAAAATGTGGAGAGGCTTGTTGCGTGACATGTACAACCTGATACAGCATGTCATAGGAATTACGACAGCTTTTATGTCCATGTATTTTATGTTCATTTTGCAATTGTACTTAATTTACATGTTGGTGATCATCATTATGTGTATGTTGTTAGGTCATGTTAGATATGTTCATTTAATGTGCAGCTTGCATATAGATGTATATGTGATAGCATGAGATGTATATTTGATGTTTGTGTTTTACTGATGATGTTAATATATAATGTTAATTGTGTTTTGTTAGATGATCATGGTCATGATGATGCAGTTAGAGATTTTGAATGTGTTTTTTAGTCAAATATGATGTTTGTACGATGCTTATCATGAACGTGATGTTTATTAATTAATTTATAAATACCAAATGATCATGATATTGTAAATTTGTAATATTTGTATTTCTAATTGTATTTAAAATTCTTAAATTGTAATTGTAATGATATATATGTAAATTTATAAAATTGTAATTGTAATTCTAATAATTCTAATTCTAATTCTAATTCTAATTGTAATTGTATGTAAAATATTTGTAAAATTTTAATTGTATTAATGTGAAATGAATTTATTAAAATTTCTAAATTTCTAAATTTGTAAATTTTAAATAATTGAAAATAATAAATATAGAATAATATGATTTATTGTAACATAAGGAAATTTAGAAAATAATGCAAATAAATTTAGGTACTTAATTAGAATTATCATTATTTTATTATGATATTAGATACAAAAAAAGAATTAATTTATACAGTACACCATTGTTTTTGAGATCAAGTACATAATACCAAATTATCAAGTGAATTATTGATTTTAACATTAACACAATTCAAATTACCAATTAATTCAAAATACATATTACATTAATATTTTGAAAAACTCATCTTAAAAAGTATAAATATTGATGAAATAACACATATTGTACCATATCACTCTCGGTTCTCATGATCACCCTCATTATCTTCTAGCTCGCATGGCATGATAACACTTTTGTTCTCAAAATATATTTTGATCTAGGGTCATGTGTCAATACGAACCACCAATCCCTATCCAACACATCTGGGTAGAAAAACACCTAGTTGGAGTGTTTAGGGAAAACATAGGGCTCCTTAGCTTCGTCCCACATCTTTCTAGAGTTGATACATATCAGCCTACTATCACGATATTCCTTTACATTATTCTGATCAAAGGTGTCCCACCACTTTCACCTAAAAATAACACATTGGAAAGAAGAAAAACCCACTTCAATGATATCTTGCAACTTTCTGACATAACTTAACGTCCCTCTTGCTAGTTGTTGATCATGGTGGCTAGATCGACTAGATTGATAGAACTCGACTTCAACTCCACAGTCTTGTGTGATGTTTCCATCATCGACATTTTCTGTGTGAAAATGGTGTCCATATGCCCACATAGATGGGAACAAATGCACCTATTATAAAAAAGTTTAAAAAATCATATGAGTGTCATGTGTATTATAAATAATAATCCAACAGTTAAAATATGAAATGTAGATGTCTTAATATAAGTTTCAAATTTACATATAAATTATTACCGAGTTGTTGCACCCAATCCCTACATTTAGCGCATCCTTTTCAACATGCGGGTAATGACTAGTAGCACCGTATTTCTCTCTGACTTTGTTAGCAACCCAACTGTTGGGGCATATTTTTGGCATATTTTCTTTTAAATGATCTGGATAAGGCACACTTCTACCATTCAACCATCTGAATTCTTTCCTGTCACTATCCCATTTTTTTTTTTTTGTTCATACAATGCGACCCACGGTTGTGTTGCTTCAGAACTGTAAAGAATGAATTTATTGATTGCTTCAATTTCTGCATTCGTTGATAAAATCAAACCAACATTATATAGTACTTAGAGATCAAAATATACATTATATCGAAGTTCAACATGAATATAATTAATTAATTTTCGTAAATTTGAAAAATTATAAGTAGCTTACTCTTTATCGAGCGTTTTTTTCCACTTGTTTGGACCAACTCTCCTTCTCTTTTGTCTTCTTCCAATTCATCGCTCCAAATCACTACACCTGGCATGTTGTCAATCTACTTGATGTACTCACTGGCATAGTAGAAAGACTCATACGATATGTACCCCTCTGAAATAGACCCCTCGGGTTTTGCCATTTTTCTAACAAAACCTTTCAATTTCTTCATGTACCTCTCTAAGAAGAACATCTAACAACAAGAAACAATCCCAACTAATTCAACCTCATCTACCAGGTGGATTAGAAGATGAACCTATAAGTCCATGAAACTCGTCGGCAGTTCCTTCTCAAACATATAAACAATCTCAACTATCTCTTGACACCACCGTGGAATGCTAGCCACATGAATCTCCTTTGACATGATCCAACGTACAAATGAAGATAATTTAGATATGGCACGTCCTAGGTCTTGAGGGAATTCATGTTTCACACACCCATGCACAAACAAAGGATAATGACACTACAAAGTTATAAAAATGTGCAATAATATACAAAATTAGTTATGTTTTATGATCACCGCATGGGATAAAATTTATTAATATAACAAATAATAAAATCATGCTTTTGAAATTATACATACTCTTAGAAGATTCAAATGTTCATGCGATTTCAACCCCGAAAAATGGTCATCCACAGTGAAGCAGCGGCGTAGTGAAGACCCATATGAAGTTGACACCTTCACATCCATTATAACTTCCTTTGCCAAAGATATATCATCTTTTTTTTAAATCCATGGGACATCACCTTCTTTGAAAAACCATGAATTAGAGCGACCAACATCTACCTCTGATCCCGTACTTTCTAATCGTCTTGGCCAATATTTATTTTTAGTTTTTGAAATAATAAGATCTTTCCTAACTGCCAATGTGTCACTTTGTTTCGATGACATGTGCCTCCATAAAGAAGATGAAACATTTTTAAATATATGCATGAGATCTAATAAGTGGGAAATCTTAAGATGCTCCCAATATGGGAGGTCAAAAAAGATAGATTCCCTTTTCATCCCAATGGGCAATTTCTCAACATAGGTGTTGAAGCAATCTCGATCATCAAACATAGGCTCCCCATTTGAATCCAACATTTCTGTGAACTCCTTCTCCTTCTCTCTCTCATATGCTCTAAGCCATTTAGCTAGTGTCATTATTGGAGGCCTTTGGGTTCTTTCTCTTTTACCATTGAATGCGGATGTTGCTCTTCTGTAAGGGTGTTTTTCTGGTAGGAATATTCTGGAGCAATCATACACTGGCTTTCGTAGGTCCTTGGACCATCTAGCTTTCAAATAAGGTCCACAACATTTACATCCAAAATACCCTTTTTTTACAAGACCTGCGATATTATAGTTGTATACATTAATTAATATGCATGGCATGTTAAATAATATCATGAATATCAGAAAAAATAATATTACAACGAATTAAATAACTAATATGTGAAATAATATTGTTACTTTATATATAAACAAATCAATAAATTAAACATGTAATTTACTAGAGCAAACTCCTAAGCCTGGATAATCATGTGTCATGTAAGAAAATATGCCATACAATGTAAACCTCCTCTCTACTGCGATGGGTATTGATACATCGTATACATTTATCCCATCCCATAATTCCTTCAATTTATCTACCAGTGGTTGTAAGTAGACATCCATATTCTTCACTTGTCTTCTACAAGGGATTATGAGAGCCAACATAAGATGTTCATTCTTCACGGAAAACCATGGGGGGATATTGTTATTGATCACTACTACATGCCAAACATAATAGTTGGTGTTCTGGAGGGGATATGGGTTAACGCCATCCATGGCTATTCTGAGTCGTAGACTTCGTACTTCATTCTTTAATTTTTCGGGCCATGTATCCTTTATATGCTTCATGGCTATTGAATCAGTTGGTATTCACATAAATCCCAACTCACTTCTATGTGAGGCATGCCATCCCTGCAACATAGCTAATTATTTGCAATGAAAGAGCCTTTGAATCCTTGGGATTATAGGCATGTGCCTCAATATCTTAAAAGGAGGACCAGTACGTGATTTACCCTTCTTTTTTTATTTATCATACCTGTCATGCCCACGTTTTGGACACATCTCTTTGTCTACATATTCTCCTCTATATAGAATACAATCATTTGGACATGCATGATATGATATCTACTCAACACCTAACATTTTCAACAATTTTTTTGCCTCCTCACAGCTACCGGGCAAGACATTATCACTCGGAAGAACCTTATCTTTGAATAACTTGTAGTTGGTGATCATGGAAAACTATATTAATAAATTTACATTAATGTCGATATAATTATTAGCGTTCATAAAATTTAACATTTGTAATGTTCATTGCAGTGTACTGATTATATTTCAAATTTATATATAAGGGAAGTACTTTATGGTAACTTACCTCAAAATTTTCAAGAAACATGCATTTTACAAGCCAAAATTTGCTTTCAAGTTTTATAGTAACATCGTTGTCCCCAATTGGGCAGACTTTGACTGACCGCTGGGTCCAAAGAGAGGGGTGGTGGAAGAAAATTTAAGGCTTTCGAAAAAGGTGTCAGCGATATGAGCATCATCCCCTAGCTGATCATCATTTTGGAATGCATCTAACAACATTGTCTCCATGGAAGTCCTATCCCTTAAGTAATCTTCCATACCAACTTCTGTTTGATTATCTCCATTGCTAGCTTGTGAAGAACTACTATTGTTGTAGTCATTCCTAATTGGTGAATCTGGACGTAGCGGGAATTGAATCGGTGGTTGATTCAACCATTCTTGGTATCGTTCCTCTCCGATTTTTTCTCTTAATTCAGTCTTCTCTCATTTTGACATTGTCATCGGGTGCAACGGAAGATGGTAGGTAGGTCGTTCATCATCACTAGAATCCTAATAATTAAAAAAAAAAATTGAACATGATTAGCACAAAATATTATGATATCAATTAGTAACCACGTTGACAATATTGCATGATTATAAATTGGTTTGACGTTGAAATAATTACATATTAATCAATATATATATACCAAACAATTATAATTATAATTACCATCATTGTCCTGGGATTGTGGCTAGAAGATGCAATATTGTTACAATTGGTAGGGTGAAGCAACTGTCCATTTTCATCTACCAAATGCGTCTTGCGGTATGCAGCTCCTGATAAGAACATTCAATGTTTTGGAGTACTTTGAATATAATTTTGTGCCTCTGAACTCGATGATGACTCTGCATGAACCTGCAAATTTGTATACATTATAAATTTAATTAAGTTGTGCATGATTGACTACATGGATAAAAAACATACATAAATTCAATTATATAGTGAAAAAATAAAATAAATTTGAAGTAAATATTACGTCTCCACATCGATAGGGAGAACTCCGCGATGGACTTTGAGAAATATTATGGAATGAGCTGGATTTTGAAGAATTTTCCATTTCATATAATATATGATATTTTCTCCCTGCATTTGAGCAAAACAACAATAAACTTTGGTGCACAAACCTAAATGTAATTCCGGTGCGTACTGTTCAGATAATGGCACCGACCAATTCTTTATTTTGTGCACCGGTGCGCTTTTGTAACAAGTAGCACCGGTACAGTTGAATTAAACGACGCATCGATAAACGAGTAACCGCAATAAAAAAAGTGCAACCCTATTTTCTTTAAGTGAAAAAAAATGGTAAATTGAAAATTGGGTAGAAAAATGTTTTTGAAAATCTAATTTCATAAAATATTTCTTTAAATACTAAACACTTTTCATTATTTCACTACTTTTGCAAAAAATTTCAACCAAAGATTTGCAGGATACATACCTGGAGAAAACAGAGCACAAGAGCACTATGGAGCAGGGAAATACGTTTGAACAAAATTATTCAGACAATCTGAATTCCAAACCTATGGTAATGCAAACCCCATACCATAGAATTTTAAACAACATGAGTAAATTTTATTGTTTTTTTGTACTTTTTTTCTGCAATTTTTTTCATGCAATGAAATAAGAAATCAAAGTCTATTGTTTTATTTTATTTTTTATCTAGTTTTTTATGAAGTAAAATACAAAATAAATTTTTTTTTTTTTTTTTACTTTTTGTTTCTGCAGTTTTTTACCTTTTCTGCAGTTTTTAGAAACAAAAATTAAAAAATAAATCAATTTTTAGAAACAAAACCCTAGATTCTTTTTGTTTCTGCCATTTTTCTCTCTCTTTCTTTTCAATTTAGATTTATAGGGTTTCTGTACTCATAATAAATCCAACCGATGGGACGACTTGCATATTCAGATCCCAATCTATGTTGGTCCTTGTGTCAATCTTTAAAAAAATACATATTTTTTTTTGCCGATGCGCCCTGCGTAACGTTGCGCACCGGTGTGCTTGGTTATACCAGTGCACTGTTGAAGTACAATGATAAAAAAATAAAAAAATAAAATATGTTTTTATCAGTGCGCCATTTGTAACATATGGCACAGGTGCACTATTACATTATGGAGCACCGCAAAACGTGTTGTTTTGGAAAAAAACCTTTTTACAAACATACCCTACATTATTTTTGTTTCTACCCTTTTTTCTCCCACTTGCTGTGATTTCAGAATTAGAGTTTTTCAATTTATATTTATAGGTTTTGTATTGCTAAATATAAGCCTAAGACATGCAACCAACAAGAGGATCTGCATAGTCAAATCTCAATCCATGCCGGCCCTTGCATCAATTTTTTAAAAGGACATTTTTTTTTGTCTGTGCCCCCTTTGTAACATAGCGCACTGGTGTGCTCAGTTATATAAGCACACCACACAAGTACAGTGATAAAAAATTAAAAAAACAAATTATTTTTTTATCAGTGCGTCATATGTAACATATGGCACCGGTGCACTATTACGTATGGCACACCGCACAACGTGTTGTTTTGAGAAAAAAACCATTTTACAAACATACCCTACATTATTTTTATTTCTACCGTGTCTTCTCCCGTTTGTTGTGATTTCAGAATTAGGGAATTTCAATTTATATTTATAGGGTTTATATTGCTAAATATAAACCTAATACATCCAACGAACAGGTTGACCTACATAGTTGGATCCTAATCCATGTCGGCCCTTGCGTAAATAAAAAAAAAATATTCGGTGCATCATTCCTGAAAGAGTGCACCGAGGCGCTCTGTTATCACAATGCACCGCGAAAGTACTGTCATAAAAATTAGAAAAATATGTAGCTGGTGCACTATTTCATTATGAGGCACTGCGAACGTTCAGTTTCGAAAAAAAAAAACTTTCAAAAAATACAAACCTTACTTTCTTTTTGTCTCTCCCCTTTCTTCTTCTTCTTTCTATGATTTAGAATTAGGACTTTTCAATTTAGATTTATAGGTTTTGTATTGCTAAATATAGACCTAACACATGCAACCGATGGGACGATTAGCATAGTCATATCCTAATCCATGTGGGCCTTGGAATGATTTAAGAAAAAAAAACAGATTTTTTACGGTATGCCCTATGTAAGGTAATGCACCGGTGCTATGTTATTTACAAGAGCACTGGATAGGTAATGTGAAAAAATAAGATTTTTTTAACGGTGTGCCATATGTAAAATATAGCACCGATTTATGCTAAAAAAACTAACGCTAGACAATTTTTATTATTTTTATGATGGTTAACCGGTGTGGTCATTGACATGTAACGCACCGGGGCTTCTTGTTGACATAGAGCACCATACGGTGTATTATACTATTTTTGCGGTTCATGGGAAAGACACACGCACCGACGTTGGTGCGTTCACCATGAATGGCGCACCAGTATTTTGAGATTCTTGTTTTTTTAATTGAGAAGTTGACAATTTATTTAAAATATATTATTGACTGATATAATATAGATTTGATATTGTTAAAGGAATGACTGACAAGAGATCAAGTAACAAAAATACTGATAACACATCAAGAAAAGCAAAAAAGGCAAGTTCTTTGTAAATTTTTTACAAAAAAATTATTTTTGAACTATATGTAAGTTTAAAAAATATGTATTGTTTTATGTGTATCATGCAGAGCCACAAAATGACGAAGTTTGAAAAAATTATTTCTGATCTAGGACCAGAAGAACGTATAAGCTTGATGGAAAAATTGCAAAAGGATGAATCAGGTGAATGAAAAAATACTATCGATCCAATATGAGTTTATTTTTTTAGTTTTCATTAATGATATAATTAAAATTATTAGATAACATGTGTAAAAAAGTCTATTAATTTACCTATGTTTAATTTTCTACAGGGACCAACAACTCAGAAAAGGAATGTTGTTCTAAGAAAAGAAAAACAATAGAATATGCAAATGAAAATGAATTGCTCCTTAGCTCATCTGGAGTGGTGTTGGAGGTTAACGAAAGGGGGGGGAAATTTTACAAATGTTTGAGAGATCTAGTGGAACGAATGTATAGACGTTATTTCCACTTACAATACAAAAACCAATCTAATGATTCCAAGAACTAGATTTTATGTAAACTATAGGAAGAGTTTCCAGAGAATTGGTCAACGAGACATGTGGGAATTTTAATAGCAAAAACGTACAACAACAAAAAAGGAATGAAAAAGTAATATTCCTTTAGATGTTTCTCTAGAATTATTTATAAATATCACTTTTGTTATACTTACTTTTCATATATCAATATAAAAATTAAATAGTTTATTGTCATGTTACATTTTCAGGAAGATTATTAAAATATCAAAAGATGAATGAGTTGATATCAAAAATATGCCAGTAGGAATGTCCAAAAAGGTGTACAAGGAGATGGTCAAAGAAATGGACAAAATTGCTTTGTGGGAGGAGCCATCTCAACAACAACGTGCTTCAAATGTAATATGTAATCATTGAATTTTTTGATCATTAGGTAAAATAAATAAACAATTTAGCATTAAATATTATTTTTCAAGTATTTTCTTGCAAAAAAAAAAGAAAATGGAACCCATTCAGCACATAAAACAGGACGACAAGGAAGAAAAATATTGATATCTAAGTTTATGAGTAATTGTTACTTCCTTATAACAACTTAACTAGATTCAATTTTTGTATTTTTAAGTTGTTTTACAAAAATCATCATTGAATGTCTCCAAACAAGTGCTAACATACAAAGAAGAACCATTAGAGGAATTGATTGAAATTGGTTTAAATATGGGTTGTGCATATATGTTGGCATATCAGAACTTAATTGTGGAATTTGTAAGCATCTATCGATCTTGTTTTACTTACCTCCATCTATAATTAATACAAAAAATAAATCTTTTATCTTAAATATATGATTTCCTATGGGGTATAAAACTTGCAGGAAACAAAGTATGGCACTGCGCAAATAGATCAAATCTTGAAAGATGGGATGTTACATGGTTTTGAAAGAATGTATATAGTTTATGAGTCAATTTTTGCATTGGTACGTCATTTATTTTTTAGATGTATATTATTTAATATTGAAATTTTCATTATTCTCACTAATGTATATACACTCATTACAGTTTATTTTTATGTTTGTAGATGGAAGAAGGTGAAGAAGAAGAAAACAATCAACGTCATGAACAAAACATTTTTGAAAATAACCCAAGTCATGGAAGTAACTCTAGGAGTGATAGCAATTCAAGCGAAGAATGATGATCACTATGTTTGGATATAAAAGCAAGGCATTGTACTATTTTTGGAAAAATTTCTGTGAAATCAGACATTTTCTTTAATGTAATGGACATAGTGTCCCAATTGAAAGATAAAGGGATACCAATAACTGTCCCATTTTGTATGACAAAGAATGTCTTATTCATATATATATATATATATATATATATATATATATATATAATGTTTTAATTTATTCTATTGCATTCTCTATTGTCGCTATTGTGTTCTCCATTGTCGTTCTCAAATGCAGTAATAAAAATTTAATTCATATGAATATTGTTATAACATATATATGTGTCGACTTTTGATGAATAATGAATTTTAAAAAACCACAATAATTATGATATCATATAACAAATTAATCTAAACATCACATTCAAATCCATTAATAAAAATTTAATTAATATGAATATTGTTATAATATGTGTCGAATTTTGATGAATAATGAATATAAAAAAATCACAATAATTGCACTGCCACAGGTCGATGTTTCTAAAAAATACAAAATGAAAACCGGTGTGCTTGTAATTTTAAGCGCACTGGTGCATTTATACTACCTATTGGGACCGCACAAATACCAAAACCAGTTAAAAATATCGAGGCATTAGTGCGGTAGGACGCTCTAGTGCATTTATGTATCTATACACACCGATGTTGTTTTACCGCCTATGAGCACTGCATGAATGCCAATACCAATTATAAATTGCGGTGCGTCTG
>JAXQQM020086650.1:0-31764 GCA_034641835.2 Pinus albicaulis
ACGGCTAACATAATGTGTTAAGGAAGACCATTGTTGGTTTCAAGTGTCCATAGCTGCAGTGGGAATTTGGAGCAACAAGAAATTGAGGTGTGGAGACCACTGCCATGCTACTAAAACCTAGTTCTTAAACTACCATGTTTCGTGGCGAGGATGAAGGATTTTGAGCATCCTAAAAGCATTTTTACTAGTTGGAGACCTCTATGTTGGAACCTAATCCTACATGGGTAGGTGTGTGATACGAAAAGTACAATGGAGGGAGTCAAGTGACCTTGGAATGTGAAACCAAGAGTCACACCATTGTACTATAAATGTACATCTTTGTATAATGGAAAATAAGAAAGCCTCACGCTTATCTTTCATTGTGTGTTGTTTCTCTTGTGTGTGCATTCTTCTTCCTCATACACCATGTGTGTGCTTTAACATGGTGTTTAACATGGTATCAGAGCGGGCGATTGCTGGCCCTGCTCCAAATTGAGTGAGCCATTTGTGTTTATGGCCTGCATATCTGCAAAATTCTTGACATTTTTGCAGCACTCGAAAAATTAGGAGCGACACTTTGCACATGAAGCACTCGAGAGGATTTTTTTTTCTCAAGATGAGTATTTTGCCGCATTCAATAGTGGTTTGGAGAAAGGGACGACATTCGAGGTATTGGTTTGGAGATGCAGCCTTGTGCATTTGAAGGTTTCCTCACTGCTTATTTTTCCATTGAAAAATCTCTGCATTTTAATTTCTGCACAATTTTGGAGCTGCTGGAAAAGTGTTTAAAATGAGTTTCTGGAAAATTCTGGGTTTTTCCTAGAAAGATTTCTGAGTTTTTTCATTGAAAATTTCTGCAATTCTAGGTTTCTCTGCTGCTGGAAAAATCATTTTTGCAAGTCTACAAGTTCTTGCAAATTATTCTGCTATGTATCTAGAAAAATTATGTTATATATTTGAAAGAAAAATTCCGCTGCTAGAGTTCTTACTCCTCTCTGCTGTTCTTTTTAAAAAAAAAATTAAAAAAAAATATCTGTCATTCCAGGCCTTTCAGCCCTCCTCCCCCTGCAATTTTTTTAACATCCCATACCCCCTCGCCGCTCCCTACCCGCTCTCAACAGCGCTCCTCCTATCCTCACAAACTCCCAACTCTCCAACGCTTATCACTCACACTCCAAATCCCCTCACGTTGACTGCCCCTGCGCTCATAAACCCTCGACTACAACTCTGTTCGCACTTACTCCACGCTATTCATACGCTCCTATCTACTTAACGCATTGCACTCCTCACACCCTCCCCCTCACCACGCTTCCCCGCCCCATTTCCAACTCATCCCAGTGCTCAACGCTTCTCTTCTCCCTTCCCTCACGCGACCCTACGCATCTAAGCCGCTCCCCCTCGGCCCACTACCTACCTACGGCTGCATCATCTCACCCACGACTCAACCCGTCGCTGCACCTATTCCCTGTCCTCGCCTGCATTCCACAATTTGCAATACCACCCCCTCGGCCATACTCTATGAAGCCTCACCTTGTAATCTGCCCTATCCTCCCTCTCGTCTTTAACCTCGTTCTCTCGCGCCCTCATTCAGATTCTCTCTTCCCTACGCCTCCTTTGCCTGCCCCACCCCCTTTCTACACACCCTTCCTCCCGGCGATACCGCCCCCCCCTCACAACTTTTAAACGCTCTTTAAATTTATTTTTCAATTTTCAAATACGTTAATCTATAATCTTATAACGCCTCCTCTCCATTCAATACCACTACACGCCCTACATAATCATTACCTTCTCCCCAATTAATTCTCCTTCCAATAAATTTCCTTACCTTTTAAATTCGTTTTTTTAATTTTCCTTCTCCCACATTTTAATAGCCCCACTCACCCATTATCCCATCCCATTTTAATATTTCTCCAATTTTTAATTCCCTCCCATTTCATATAATAATTCTCCCTTTAAATAAATTACCCACCCATTTTAAATTAATTCATTTTTTAATTTATTAAAATCCCTTTCCATTATTACAATCCCTCCCTTTTTAAATTCCCTCCTTTTAATTAATGCGCTTCCTTCATTTTTACTACAATCCTTCTTTCCCATTTTTTTTAAACTCAATTAATTTATTTTTTAATTATTTTTTAATTAATTAAAAAAAAAAAACTTGACGAGAGAGAAAAGAGAGAAATGGAGAACGTGATAAAGAAGAAATGGCATATGAAGAGAAGATGGACTATATTTAGAGAAAAGTGAATTTGACATTGTGTGATTTGTGACATAAGGGTGGTTTTCTGAAGAAATTTACATTTGAAGACAAGTTTTCCATCATTGAAAACAACTCTTTGAAGAAATTTCAGCTGCCTTAAAGGCCTCCTGCATAGTGTTTTCAACTGCACATATTTTTGCAGAGATATTGACATTGTATTGATATTGCTTCTTCATTCATAGTTGCAATCAAGATTTGAAGTGTAAATTTGAGTTGTTGGATTGTTGATTTCCCTCCATCATTTGAGGAGCACACTTTGTACTTTGAGAATTCCTTGAAGTCATTTGTAATTGTTTGAAAGAGATTGAATCACATTGTAAACGGGTGCATTTTCGGTTGAAGTCGACACCCTTTCATTTTTGAGCCTAAGTTGTTGAAATGGCTAAAATCAATGAGGCATTAGTGTTGTTGAATAACTTCATTCATTCCAATGCTGATGATATGATAAAAATGAGCAAGCATGCTCTTTGTAACATTCAAAATTGTTTGCTAGATGCACAAGAAAAGATTGAGTTTTTGCAGTTGGAATCTCAGCTCCAACAAGATGAACTTCAGCAAAAGAGTCACCATTCTGAACCTGTTTCTGTTCAGAAGATTGTGAAGGACTCTCATCAGAAGAAAGAAGATAAAGTTGCAGTTGATCCACATTCGTTAGATGTACATGCGGATGCGTGATTTCAACTGCACTTCTCAAGCCCATCATCGGACCTTGGGAAGAGCTTGTCCACAACAAGCACAAAGCTTGGTCTTGGATATGACAAGGATGTGTCCTTTCATATTCCATAACTACACAAGCCTATCAAATTTCGAGAGTGTTGGATTCTGTATGACGGTTCACTGTAATTGTTCCGGATCATGCTCCACTTCCATGACAGTTGAGAAATGCCAACACTATGATCGAGTTGGCCATATGAAAGATCATTTTTTTGATCTTCATCCATACGAAAGCACGTAATTATTATGGGTAATTCTTCAGCAGTGCGCCAACAAATTTCTGCAAGAACAAAGATTCATCTTGGATGGATCGCTTCTTGGCAATGGGCATCAACAGCCAACAAGATGTTTAAGACACATGTCAGAACTTGTTCACGGATATTGAACAGACTTGTAGTTGAGTTTTCGCCATCATCTCACCTTGTCCCAGACAGGGGGGAAAATGGTGGTCATGTACAAGCTTCAACATCAGATCAAGCGAGCGTGAACCACAATCTCTCATTCCATGTTCAAAGTTGTAGCTAGAAACACAGCAGTTCAAGCGATCCTGAGCCACAATTCGTCATTCAGAGATGTAGCCAAAAACACGGATGCCCATGAGCATGCCTTCGGTTGGTGGACAGCCTTAAACCATCATCTTTGGTTGGTGGACAGCCTTAAACCATCACAGGTAGTAGACCTCCCTTCTTTGAGGTTGAAGGTCTCCCTTTCATATATGAGGGACACTTCCTCTAGCAGAAGCCTTCGGCTTAGCGGCTGTTCTTGCCGAGTTTGGTTGAGTTCAGAAATGCTTGAGCATTCGAGTTGTTGGTAATACCTCATGTCACATCACAGGTAGTAGACCTCCCTTCTTTTAGGTCGAAGGTCTCCCTTTTTTATGAGGGAAAATTCCTCTAGCAGAAGCTTTCGGCTTCTTGCCAGTTTTGGAAGAGTTCCGGGAACTGCAACAAGTTTTGCGTTCCAGTGTTTGTGGTCATCCTAAAACCACCTCTTTTTCCAACATTTTCAGAGAGTTGATTCAGCCAAGTGCTGCCATGTATACTTTACAGATTTGTATTACAACTCTTTTCTTCGACTCACACATACCCCTTCGGATTAAGGGGGGATGTTGGAACACCTAATCCTACATGGGTAGGTGTGGAATGCGAAAAGTCACAATGGAGTCCAAGTGGCCTTGGAATGTGAAACCAAGAGTCATACCATTGTATTATAAATGTATATCATGTATAATGGAAAAAATAAGAAAGCCTCACGCTTATCCTTCATTGTGTGTTGAGTCTCTTGTGTGTGTGTGTTCATCTTCCTCATACACCATGTGTGTGCTTTAACATGGTGTTTAACACTCTAGCATGTCAGACGACCTTATTAGCAAATATTTATGACTCAAAGGGGGTGCCATGAAGCCAGGTCATCAGTCAAAACAACGTTGAAGAAGGTCATCCATTCCTAAAAAGCAGGGGTATGCTCCATAGATATAGGGGTGCTTTAAACATGTAAAGTGGTGGTGAAATTGGTCATGTGTCCTTTGAGAATGTGACATTAATTATGTAACCATCATTTAATTGTTTCACAGATAGGATAAATGAATGTAATAAATAGGAGATAGAGTCCTATTAGGAGTTTGTTTCTTTAAAGGTAGTTGTCAATTTTCTGTTTTAAGTTATTGATTTCAGTTATGAAAGGTGTCATAGTAGAATTTGAGGATCTAGCCACCAGGCAAATCATCCATATTGTAAATAATTTCTATTTATAGACAAAACATCGAAGAAGCAAGGGGTTGGGGAATATCTGCACCAAATTGTTGCTTGTATGTTTTTTACCATTATTAGTAATACAAAGTGACATTCTACTTCCAGACCTGAGATTCTCATAAGTTTTTTGATGTCTTATTGATTTGTATCTTATGTTTGACCAATTGCAGTAGATTTCATCCCTAATTACTCAGAATTCATAATATTATGCTCTGACTTCCTTTAGTGGTGAAATGATTGTGTTTTCTTATGTTGTATGTGTGAACTATCTCTGTTGAAAACCTCTATCTGCCTCAGCTTCCACGTGAAGAACCACTGTCACTAAGACTACTGATTATTTACTCCATAAGCCCAATGGTAGCAAGCCTGCATTTTTCAACCTGCAATCATACAAAACAAGTTACAATTTCATAGAGTTAGCCATCTAGTACTATCCTTATTCAAAATCATAAACCCCCTTTGAGAGAGCCCTCTCAAAATGAAGAGGCTAATCTTCAGTTAGAACTGGTTTGATAGAGTTACATTGAGTTGATTGATGAGTAGCCAATCAACATCAATTTGGTGATAACATTTTGGCGTCATTGTCAGGGACTAAAGGTGTAAATTTTCCCTGGGAAGAATGACAAAGTTTCAGTTCTAAGGTCTTAGAGTAGCAGACACTTAGACACATATTGGTTGTATTTCTGCTCTGGTGACTCCACACATCAAATAATCAATTGGAAGATGACTCCACTGCTTGAGGATCAATAGCCTGATGAAGTTCCAAGATGATTTTCATTGCAATAATAAATGCCAGGCATGCCCCTATGAATCGGTCTCACGTCCCTAGTTTTCCAAATCCTATGCCAAAGTTTGATTGGTTAACTGATCTTCCCATATTTAAAAATGAAAAGAAAGACAATGTTTCTCTTCATTTGGTTAGATTCCATATGCATGTACACAAACTTAAGGTTCAGTTCCCTGAGGATTGTCTCATGAAGATGTTTATGGTCACTTTAGAAGGAAAAGCATGGTGTTGGTACGAAAGCATGCCAAATGATTCCTTATATTCTCTTGATGATTTCCATGTTGCATTTTATGAAATGTATAAAGAATTTCATTCCTCCTTATTGATGTTCAAAGACAGTTGTAAACATTGTGTGAGTTTTATTGAATATTTGGAGAATTTTTATGAAGATGATGAGTTCATGAATGAGGAAATTTTAGAGACCCTTCAAGGCAATCCCTTTCATCACCAAGAAGAAAGGGCAGCCTCTCGCTTGGATGAAAATGAAACCCAACATGAGTTTATTTATGACAATCATGTTACATCCTCTAAGTTTGATGAAAAGTTATAGCAGACTTGTCAATCTTTTGATCATCAGAAATATGAGAATCATTTCAAAAAACAAGAGGAAATACTGGAAGATAATTGCTATAATCCTCAGGTAAAGGAAGAAATTTATTCTTCATCTCATTCCTTGCATCAGCCTACATCAAATGAATAAAATTCTGAAAAGAAACTTTTAGACAATCAGATGGGTATGCTTGTTAAATCATATGAAGAGTTACCTTTAGAAATTTCCGTGGTACATGTTGAGGCAGTTTCCTTTTGAAAGTGTCCAAGAGTTCTGCAAGTATTTTTTCCTCTCAAATGAAAATATGATCAACATAATTTTCCTTTTTTATTTTAGAAAGGTCACAAGGGTTATAATGAAGAAACTGAACAAGGAACACCATCAAAGGATCATATTTATTCACACTTTCTTGTTGATCAACATGAATTATTCGTGCATACTCTCAAAGATCCTTTCACAGCTCTCATGGAATCTCCTACAAGAATGAATTTCAATATGATTTTCAGTTATGTATACAAATTCAGATGGTGGAACAACTTGTCATCTCTCAAGAATGGCTTTATGATCACAGAAGTGGAATGTTCATTCCAACCCAGTACTCAACTTCTTGATTGGCTTCATTGGAAGAGTGAGATCACTTGATTCAGTTTTTATGTTGAGCAAGTAGAGTAGGATCATTTGTATATAAATAAGCTTGAAGATCAAGCATTTTGTTAGTTTCAGCTTTAAATTCAGCATGTGTACTTTCAACTCTTTAGCAGCTACTGGTTTTTCTTTTCAGTGCCAAGGTTACAGCTCAGAATAGGTTGCAATCTTTCATTTTGAAGATGGGAGTAGCCCAATGGAGGTGGCACTGAAACTACTAGTTATTTGTTGTACCACAGGGGCAAACCATCCCAAGTGGAGCCATTGTTACCACCCATTAAATTGTGAAACATTTCTTGATAGGGTCATATAGGTCACTCACCAAATGGATAAGGTCTCCTAAGCCATTTCAAGGTGGTATAGGAATTTTTTTGCATTTTTAAGCCTATCCTAAGTTTCAAGGTCACCTCCATTTATGTCGTATCATGTCCCATCAGTCCTCATATGGTGTTACTTTTCATTCCCCATGCATTTAAATTCAAAAAGGGCACTTGTGTTAGTTTTCAAATTTTCGTACCGTTTTATACAGCAAAACATCAGTTTTCGCTATGAAACTGCCTAATAGTTTCGTAGCGAAACTGTCAGAGGATAAACTAGCTACTCTATGAAAATATGTTTTCTTACCTATCTTGTCAAATTCGGTGTGAAATTTCATTCCATGATTGGAGGAGTTAGGGTGGAGGTCATTCGAGTCTGTTATGGTTAATTCAAAGGTACAAAGTCATGTCTGAGGTTATCATTACCCTTTTTGGCATGCATGTGTCATGATTAAAGCATGATCCTTCATTCAAACCATAAAACCTTACCCCAATTAGCCTTTTTTTCATATTTCGGTTTGTATTTGCATGTAAGTAGATCTCTGGAGAGCTGCTTCATCGAACCAAGCAGGTTGCTGGCAGATTTGAACTTTGCAAGTGTCATCAAGCAAGCGAGGCTATGAAGATATAAAGAACCCATGGCTGCAAGGAAGAAAAAAAACAAAGGTGGTCATTGCCACAGGTATGAGCCCATGGACATGGATTTTCTCAATGAGGACCCAACTACCATGGAGGTTTTCAGAAGAACAGGTTGCTTGCAATTATATCAAAGGTTGCAGGGTTGTCATCTACAGGTTTCCAAGGATTTTTCTAACAATTTCATAGGAATAACTTCAAAAGTGGGAATCATGAACCTTACAGCGACACCAGACAACATTTCATCAGCAACAGGATTCCCTAGAGGAGGGGAACAGTGGCTTAAAAGCATCAAATTCACAATGCAGGACTGCAAAGAGTTCATCAAACTAGAACACAGTGAAATTGATTTGACAAATGCTATTCTTAAGGGTTTCATGAAGAAAAATTATTCAAAGCTGTTGATGATCATCCAAAATTATTTTACCTGTGAAGGACAGTTTCACATGGTCTACTCCCAAACAAACAGTTAGCAAACAAAGTAGCAAGAGAGTTACTAGGAGCCAAACAATGGCTAAAGGAAACTTAGAGGACACATTGCATGCAATTGACATTGAAGAAACTCCCATTGTCCAAGCTGAAGACATTGAAGATGGAGGAAGAAAGCTGAAGAAAGGTAAGATAGCTAAAAAATTAGAGTTTGCAGGTGATGATGCTGGTTTCATTTTTCAACCTAAGAAACCAATGACCAGACATGCAAGAAAGGTCATGGAAAGCAGCAAAGATATTGAGAAGGTAAGTGAAACTACTCAGACACCAAGCATTATAGATATGTCTTCACCTGCAAAAGAAGAGCTAGTTATCAGAAAACGAAAGGGTAAAGAGAAAATTAGTGAAAAATCAGAAATTGAAACCCTTAAAGAGCAGTTGAAGGTGGCAGGTGAGGAGATAACAATTTGAAAGCAAGAGGCAAAGAAACACAGAGTTGAGAAAGTGCAGTTTGAGAAAATGAGAAAAATCTGGGAAGATCAAGTCACCAATGTTTCAAAGACCTTGGAAAATACAGAAAAGTCGATAAAGTGGACTCAACCACTAAGAGGAGAGGAAAAACATATCAAAAAGATAAACCTACACTTGCAATCCAAGAATAGGGCATTAAAGGACAAGGTGAAATATCTAGAAGAGCAATTGTATATGATTCATGTAGAGTTGGAAAAGAAAGGATTGAAAATCACAGTGGTAGAGGAGCCCATTAGTCAACTGATCGTAAATGAGGAGGAAACACCAAAAAAGTAATAAGGAAAGATGGAATATGTTTTAGGAGGTTCATAACATGTAGAGAACCCAAATTGTGTAGCTCGAGGACAGTTTTTGAAGATAATATTGAAAGCAATACTTTCTGGTTTTTTGCATCTTTTCGTAGCGTACCTCAAGCTTGAATCTAGAAATACGATACGAAAAAGCCTGTAGGTGTTTTTTTTCATTTAAACTCAGTTTTGGCATGTTTTAAGGAGAGATATTGATGGTTGCAAGGTTTCATTACATGATTAGGGTGTTGGAACAGCAAGGAGGTCAAGAAGATTGATGGAGAAGCCACTTTTCCCATGCTACTAAAACTCGCTACTAAACTGCCTTGTTTTCGTAGCGAGCAATTATTGAAGGATTTTGAGCATCTTAAAAGCATTTTTTTCCAGCTGGAGACCTCCAGCATGTCAGAGGACCTTATTAGCAGATATTTATGACTCAAAGGGAGTGCCATGAAGCCAGTTTATCAGTCAAAACAACGTTGAAGAAGAAGGTCATCCATTCCTAAAAAGTAGGGTTATGCTCCACAGATATAGGGTTGCTTTAAACATGTAAGTGGTGGTGAAATTGGTCATGCTTCCTTCGATAATGTGACACTCATTATGTAACCATCATGTAACTGTTTCACAAATAGGATGAAGGAATGTAATAAATAGGAGATAGAGTCCTATTAGGAGTTTGTTTCTTTAAAGGTAACTGACAGTTTTATGTTTTAAGTTATTGATTTCAGTTATGAAAGGTGTCATAGTAGAATTCGAGGATATAGCCACCAGGCAGGTCATCCATATTGTAAAGAATGTCTATTTATAGAGAAAACATCGAAGAAGCAAGGGGTTGGGGAATCTTTGCACCAAATTGCTGCTTGTATGTTTTTGACCATTATCAGTAATACAAAGTGACATTCTACTTCCAGACCTGAGATTCTCATGAGGTTTTTGATGTCTTATTGATTTGTATATTATGTTTAATCACTTGCGGTAGATTTCATCCCTAATTACTCAGAATTCATAATATTATGCTATGACTTCATTTAGTGGTGAAATGACCGTATTTTCCTATGTTGTATGTGTGAATTATCTCTATTGAAAACCTCTATTTGCCTCAGCTTCCATGTGAATAACCACTGTCACTAAGACTACTGATTGTTGAATCCATAAGCCCAATGGTAGAAATCCTATATTTTTCAACCTGAAATCATACAAAACAAGTTACAATTTCATAGAGTTAGCCATCTAGTACTATCTTTATTCAAAATCATAAACCCCCTTTGAGAGAGCCCTCTCAAACTGAAGAGGCTAATCTTCAGTTAGAAGTGGTTTGAAAGAGTTGCATTGATTTGATTAATGAGAAAACAATCAAGATCAATTTTTGATAACACCATGCAAGATATTACAAGAGAAATCAAGGAGATGAGGATGGATAGACACAAAGAATCCCGTAAATGGTTTCTACATGGAGAAGGCTCTGACATTTCACATCACTGGAGTGATCAACCAGTGAAGCAGTAGGTTTTCCAACGCTCTACTATGCCTACATTCTTAGCAGTGATAAATGAAGGATTTCAAGAACAAGAAAATCTTGAAGATTACTTTCTTGAGTATGAGTCTCAATCTTCGAGATTCAAGGATCACTTGAGATTTCAAGAGTTTTGTCAGATCAAGGACAATAGGAGACCCCAACATCACAATAGAGGTGGAGGATTCACACAGAACAATGATCTTCTCTGGACTATGGGTAGATTATTCCTACCCACTTTTGATGGGTCACCCAAATGCACAACCAAATATTGGGTAGAGAAGCTATACATCTACTTCCAGCTGAACCAAGTACCGGAGATGGAAGCCATCAAAATAGCAACGCTGCACCTTGAGGGTGAATCACATGATTTGTGGTTTCATGGTATTTCTACATTGGGGCATGCCAATGTGACTGCATATTCAAAGTTCACAAGGAGGTTTGTGGAGAGGTTTGATCAAAGAGACCCGGAGCCACCTTTCATTGAGCTAGCTAAGCTCAAACAATCAGGTAATCCAGAAACTTACATTTCTGAATTTCTAAAACTTTCTGTTATGGTTCTTGATTTATCTGCAGCTAGGGGGGTATATATGTTTATTGAGGGGCTAGCAAAACCTCTACATGGGTTTGTTAAGTCTACCAAACCAACTACCCTTCATGATGTTGTTGAAACGGCTAGAGATCTACAAGATGCTTTGCCAAGAGAAAATGCAACAATTGAGCAAAAGACCACTTTTCCATCAAAGGGAAAATATGAGAAGGCTCATCCTTCAAAGAGAGCCAAAACAAAGTACCTCTCAGTGATGATGTCCGAAGATACTTGAGGAGAAGGAAGCTTTTTATTCACATGCCAAGAATCATGTGCACCCAAACATAGATGTGTAGTATAGAAGGCACACTATATAGAGGTATTTTCTGATGATGAGGAGGAGGAAGAAGAGGAACCAGAAGGAGGTCATAGTGTTGGGATAGCAGGAGAGGATCCACCACCACAGGAGGTGGGAATGGATCATTTTCTCCAATTGGAGGGGCCCTTGCATCCTTGAGAGGAGTACCCAAGTACTTGACCTTGAGAGTTCTAGGTTCCATTCAGGATCGGAGGATTTCAGTGTTGATTGACAGTGGGGCTACCCACAACTTTATTGATGCTCAGTTAGTGCAGAGGAGGGAAATACCCACTGATGATTTTGACGTATTTTCAGTTTTGGTCCCAAGAGCTAGAACTATGCAGTGCATGAATTATGTTTCATCTTTATCTATCACCATGGGGAAATATACATTGATTGATCACTTCTTTGTGATTGACATACCTAACACCAATGTGATATTGGGTGTGCAGTGGTTGATTACTTTGGGGAAGGTCACCTCAGATTGGCAGACTTTGCAGATGGAGTGGATGGATAGAAAGGGTGGAAAACATCAGATGATTAGTGGCATGCACACTTATCCCTCTTAGAAAGCTTCTAACAAAAAACAGAGCTGGATTTGCGTAGTGGAAGCAAGGACCTAATAGTACTATCAGTTATGCAGATGAATTTGGCCTATGACACATTACTATCTAGAGGCATTCCACCTGGGAGGTCACATAATCAGGAGTTGACGAAGGATGTATCACAACAAGTTGCACCACTCATAGATCCAGGAGGAGCGGGAACCTTGGGAGGACTTGACACAGCACAGAGAGTCTTGGGTAGGCTAAAGGAGGAGGGAGACATTCTCCCAATATCAATATTACCCACTCTCACCCCACATCTTGCGCTGAGAGAGGATGTTGCAGGGATGGAGGATGGCACCATCATGGTGCAAGGAGACTACTCCATGGATTTGGAGACTCAGAAGATACTTCCACTTAGGGAGAAATCTTCCACATATGGTAGAGGTTGGTGGCCACTCATGCATACATTGTCCAAACTCGGGAGGTTTTGGATGGGTGATAGCTTATTATGGAAGGCTAACCTTCAAATATTTCAACCTTTGCTTGAGCATGAACAACTATAGGGGGAGCAGTAGAGGCAAGATAGCAACATCCCGGTATGTGAATTTGGCATGGGAAATGTCAAAGAAGGGGGCAACCATATGACAGGTGATTTATATGATAGATCAGAAGTGCTGTCATTAGGGAATATATATCCTTATTGGATATCCCATCTATTGGTGGAATACTCCAAGGATATCCTTGCATGCAGGATACTTGATGGCCAGTATTCAAATGGGAGATATATAGTGAGAGATGGGTTCATCTACTATCCGACTATAATCTTCTTGACTAGAGCTTCTAAGCTCAAGGAGAAGCTACTACATGCAGCACATGAGGATTTTCTCTCTAGCCACACTGATTTCATGAGGGAATATCATACTATTATGGAGCGATTCACTTGGAAGGGCTACAAAGAGGAGCTACATCAACATATTAGGGGATGCATGGATTTTTTGGAGATTGAGGGAAGACATAAATCCTTGATAGAGTTATCTCAACCACTTATTTTCTCATTGGGAATGAGAGGAGGCCCATCTATGAGCCCCTTCACTAGCTTGATCAAGGTATATGGTAAGGATTATGTTTTTGTGCATAATGATCTACGAGATGTGTATTTGCATTCCTTTACCATTCATGTACAGCTCATTGCTCCAAGAGGGAGTACTCCTTCTCATAGACTTCATGGTCTACTTGGGGCCAAAAGCAGTGATGATGATGGCCACTCCCTAGGAGATTTTAGGGAGATGATATATTATTCAGGGTGTACTCCATTGGCACCAAACTTCATTCACTTTCTCCAAACATGTGAGAAGATTGTGGCAGCAAACAAGTGGTGGGGGAACCACTTACTATATCATGTTCTGAGGCAGTCAGGAGACATACTGCGCTGGTTCCACATGTGGTACTATGATCCTCCTCTGATATTTCATATGGCAGTTTGTGTGTCTTTGATTTTGATCCCATATAGTGATGATGTTCTTATCATTGTTGTGGGCACGATTATAGGGATGAAACATGGATGGGATGTGCTCATTGGGGTTGAGATTCTCCATATTTCTTGTGCTTCATGCTTCAGGGAGAACATTGGGCAACACATGACTGCTACACTAGACCTCTTTTTTCCTTATGGGATGAGCCATTTGGTTAACTTGAGCACTTGGGAGGAGAATTTCATGGATGGATGGATTGGGAGACACTTGGTTCATGAGGAGAGCTTATCACATGGAGGTTTCACAAGGGAAGGAGGAGAAGATTTGCAATACTCACCTTTACAGTTGCTTGAGGACAAGCAAAATTTGGGAGGGAAGGATTGTAATATTCCCAATTAGCTTTCAACTAGTTGGAATATTAATTTTTTTTTTTTGCTTCTTAGTTAGAATAATAAGAGGGTAGGGAGTCCCATAAATCTCCTTAGTAGGAATAAAAACACTCCTAATGTGAATGGGATTCATCTAAGTAGCTGGATTAAGCACCCTTATGTGTGAAAAGGCGGTGGAGCATGTGGACTGGGTCAACTTTGACCAAATCAACAACGATGGTATGGAGGGATTGGACATTCATTGAGGGACAACGTATTTTTGGAGGGAGATTCCTTGCAAGGAAGTACTAGCTTTAATGAGTGGGGCCAAGGGTGAGGAAGCTCACCAAGAATATAAGGAAGGGGATGGCAACCATGGAGGGAATTATTGAGTATTATTGTGTTTATGGTTTGTATGACTTTTTGCTCTCTTCAGCTGTTTAGCGGAGACTGCAGTGCTATTTAGCACAAGGGTGTTCCCGAGCGAGAATCCCACCTTCATCCTCGAGGGACTTCAAGTTCCCACTCAGGAGAAGTTATTAGGCTACATTTCCACATTATGGCATCATGCCAAGCTGCATATTTCTTCTACAGTGTAGTTTCTTCTTAGGGTTGTGCTTTGTTGCAGGGTGCAGCAGTGGAGGATTGGATTGGGTCATTTCTGAGATATTTTGTAAGTGGATGAAGAATTACTTTCATTTGGAGATCAGTAAAGAAGGTCCTTGGGAATTATTGTAGCATTTGGCACCATTCCAAGTTATTATTATCCCCTACAATACAGTTTCAGTCTTAGACTGCATTATTTTAGGGAGGAGTTGCAGGGGTGCTTTCAATGCACCATTTGGGGAGATAGGTTTCCAATGAAGGGATCAGCCTTTCACTTGGAGAGTCTACTGGGAGAAGGATTCATTATATGCTACATCAGATCAGCCATATCTTCCCAGCTATTCAGTTCTAGTGAATCTTCATCCCTAGGGTTGTAATTCACATTTGTGTTTTGGTGTATTTTTTGGAAACCCTCTTGGGTTGTCTTGGAAAGGTGATATAGAGCCTAGATCTTCATGTATAGCACCTTTTGAGGCATATATCAGTTATTTTATATCACTGTATGTTCTCATGTTGTAGCTATGTTCATTATGACTGCACTATAGCAGGTCTCCGACATTTTGTATATTAGCAGCATCTCACTTTTGAGAGGGTTTGATCATAGGAGGCTTGTTTGCTTATGTTATATGATTTGTGCCTCAATATATTGCACTTATTTGTTGTTGATATGATTAATAAAGTAGCTCCATATTGGTCTCATATCTTGATGTAATTTTATTCACTGCTATTTCCATTTTTATGTCCTATATTACGGTTTTTCCTATTTTGGAATATTACAATGACATCCCGGTGAACTCAAGCAAGGCAGCGCTCGACGAACCAGTCAGGGATTTAAATATTGGAAAAGAGGAAGACCCAAAATTGGTGAATTTTTCGAAAGGCGTTCCTAAGGAATATTAGGGGCAATACTAGAAGTTGTTCAAGTCCTACAAGGACATCTTCGCCTAGTCATACCAATATTTGAAGACTTTTGATGTAGATATCATACAACACAAAATCCCTCTCAAATAAGATGCCAAGCCCCATAAAAAAAATCTAAGGCAGACTAATCCACTCCTCCTCATGGCCATTAAGAAAGAGGTCAAGAAGTTGTTGCATGTCAAATATCATCGTGCCTCTAAGATATTCAGAATGGGTAACGAACCTGGTACATGTAAGGAAGAAGAATAGCGAGATTAGGCTCTATGTGGATTTCCGGAACTTGAACCGAGATTCACTCAAAGATAATTATCCCCTCCCAAAAATGGATCACGCCCTCTAAAAGGTGGTGGGATCCTCCCCTATGTCTATGATGGATGGGTTCTCAGGATATAATCAGGTTGCGGTGCTCCCAGAAGATTAGAAGAAAAAGGCGTTTTCCACACCCTCGGGAACCTTTCTATATGTCTGAATGCCCTTTGGCCTCATAAACTTTGGCACTACCTTTCAGTGTGCGATGGATATAACTTTCGTTGGGGACCAATACAAGTTCGTGGTGATCTATCTGGATGATATCACCATCTTCTCCAAGACAGATGCTGAGCATACTGAACACTTAAGGTGTACCTTCGACAAATGTCGCAGGTATGGTTTATCCCTAAACCCTCAGAAATCCCTATTTTCCCTGGTAGAAGGGAAGTTATTAAGACATATAGTGACCAAAGAAGGGGTAAATATTGACCCCAAATGGGTTGAGGTAATAAATGGCATCCCCCTAGCAATAAATAATAAGGAGGTGCAGGTATTTTTAGGAAGAATAAATTTCTTAAGGAGGTTCATACCCAATTATGTTGAGATCGTTAGAAACATTACCAAAATGTTGAAGAAAGATAACAAAGTGAAGTGGAATCCCCAATAAAGGGATTATTTTCATAAGATCAAGCAAGAATTTGCAGAAGCTCCAGTTTTGGCTAGCCCAAATTATCAAAAACCGTTCTTGTTCTTTTCATTTTCTTTGCCTCACACTAGCACCTCAGTATTGTTGCAAAAGAATGATGAAGGGCATGAGAAACCTATTGCATTTTTCATTCAAGTCCTCAGAGAGGCAGAATTAAAATACAACATACTGGAGAAATAGGCATATTCTTTGGTTAAGGCCTTAAAATAATTTTGGGTATATGTTTTGCAGTCCACCATCATAGGTTATGTACCCACCGCCGTGGTAAAAGACATTCTCGTGCAGGGTGAAATTGAATGGAAAAGGGGTAAGTGGATTGCAAATATCCATGAATATGAAATGGAGATCAAGCCTACAAAGATTATCAAAGGCCAGGGGTTGGCTAAGATTTTGTTAGATTCCAATGGTAAAGCTCAAGGAATAAACTTATCAATGACAGGAAGTGAGGTGAAAGGTGATACTGGCATGCAATCAGGAATAGAAACCTCCATACAGAAAAAATGTGTTAAATACCTGCTCTCCCCATGGTACAGAGACATAGTGGAATACATTCTGAATCTGTGATGCCCTCCTGATTTCGAAAAAAAAAAGTATTGCACACTGCGGTTGAGGTCTCAAAAGTTCACAGTAGAAAATGGGTGTTTGTACTAGAGAGACCCATTGGGAATACTGCTATTGTGCTTGACAGAGCAGGAAATGGAGGAAGTGATAAAGGAATTTCATGACGGGATATGTGGGGGGCACTATAGCTTCCGTGCGATGGCCCACAATATTCTCAAAGCACGATTCTTCTGGCCTAAGTTATTCAGTGAGATTCAAGCTCATGTTAGAGCTTATGAGAAGTGGCAGGCGTTCGCCGAGAAACAGAAATTTGCACCTCTCCCATTGATCCCAGTTCATGTTGAAGAGCCATTCAAGTAGTGGGGGATTTCTTTCATAGGAAAAATCCATCCAACATCCAATAACCAACACCAATGGATCCTCACCATCACGGAGTACTTTACCAAGTGGGTCAAGGTGGTGCCTACAAGGAATGCTATGGGAACGGTGGTAATCAAATTTCTGGACGAGAATATAGTAGCAAGGTTTGGGTGCTCGGCGAAGATGGTCACGAAAAACGCTCAAGCCTTAAAGTCCGTCAAGTTTATAAACTTCTGCCAGCGATACAACATCCTACTCGGGCACTCCACATTATACTACCCCCGGGGAAATGTATTGGCCAAGTCGTCAAATAAAATGTTGGTGAGGATCTTAAAGAGGAAAATCAACGAAAACCGAAAGAATTGGGATTCCCATTTGAAGTTTTCACTCTGGGCGAACAAGATCACAGGTAAATCTCCCTACGAATTGGTGTATTGTAAGGTAGTGGTTTTTCCTATACATCTCGCACTACCCATAGCCTGGTTTCTGCAAGATATTGAAGAGGATATGAACGCCCTCAAGAGGAGAATGAATCAACTAGTTGAGTTGAATGAAACCAGGGAGCAAGTAAACCTCAGGATGGCAAGTATCAAGAAAAAATGAAGTGTTTGTTCGATCGATAGGATAAATATCGAGGATTTCAGGCAGGGGACCTAGTGCTGAGATGGGACGTTAGAAGATCAAACAAGAGAAATCACGAGAAGTTTGATCCACTCTGGTTTGGAGCATTCAGAGTGGCAAGCCAAGGGAAACAAAACTTTCATGCTGGAGAATTTAGAGGGAGATATACTTGAGATGCCAGTCAATGGGTAGTTTCTCAATTTTTATTTCCAACACTAGCATGGACATCCTCAATCCATTGTACATATCCTTCCACTGTATATATTCCATTTTTGTTTTATGCCTACTTTATTTCTTTGAAATATACGTAAATTATTGGTGAAATTTTAATGATGACTCCATTCACCCAAGAAGACACAAGCACTTGATCTGCAGGTTCTCAATGCACCAGAAATAGCACGTTGTCCCCATGAGGAGCCAATGTTGGCCTGTGAGCATACGAGCCTAAGTCAGTATGGAAGCATACGACCTTAAGACAAGTAGGTTACTAAGTAAGGTGTTAAGAGGATTTCAGCTTAACCTAGGTGGCGGGTTCCCCAACTGCGTAGCTCACAGCAATTGTGCAACCCATAAAGCAGTGGCACAACTCGTGAAAAAGCGCAGAACACCCGATTTGATACCCTTCAAGCAGGAGGGAAGTGATGGAAATAACCTGCCGGAGGGATTGACGTTAGCCACCCCGTGGACTAATCAGGAGAGCTCTGGGGGGGTAAGAGCATGATCCACCATCGATTTTTTGACCATACGAAAGGCCATGGGGACCACTCGTCTTGCAGCAGAACACATAGCAGCGCAGAGGTAAGTAAGGTACGGTAAGTGGTCCAGGTATGAAGCTGATAATTTGTGTCGGGCACGTGGCCTCTCACTCACCCAGCCATCGTCAGCCAATATTCTTTCGTCACGTGTCCTCTCGCTGACATCCTTCTAACGTCAGACCTCCATTTTTCACCTCCGCCTTTACCGTAAAAGCACCATCTTCCCATCCAGTTTTCATGGTTGACCGTTGTTTCTTACCATTTACAGTTTTTTAGCAAGTTAAGTGCCCAGGTAAAAATTCGCAGTTTGTGCAATTCCCTCCTCACTTCGTTGCCTCAGGTATTTGGTCGTCACTTTCTATTTTATTTTATTATTTGTCAAAATTATGATTGAGAAAATGAAGAAAACCACTCCCGAAACCCCACAAGCCCAAGAATCTAGACCTAGCCCCAGTCCTGAGCCACTCGTGGACTCCCAAACCCAGTTTTGTGACACCATCTACCCTTTCAATGTAGCTAATATGTGTTCTGAGCTTCTTGGTTACAAATGGCGGGGTGAGGAATTGTTTAGGGTCGTGGATTCAGGGCTTTATTATCGGATTCCTCCATCCATCCATCCTTTCCCTAAGTTTATAGCTTGGCTCACCGACGCTTACATTGAGAAAAAAGGTATATTTCTTTCCACACATGGGACTAAAATTTTCAAAATCACCCCTCAGTTGATAAGGAAATCCCTTTGCTATCCCTCTTCTCATGAGTCCATTGAATTCATCGAATTCACCCTCTCATGCCATTTCTCAAACCTTCCTATTGAAAATCAAAGGGGTTTCCTCGAGCTAATCATCGCGTTTCACATGTCCACTCTCCCACCCACTGAAACATTCCCTCTATCGCTCTTCTGCAAAACCATCCAGTGCATCTTAGCAGTAATTTTAGGGATGTTGGGTTAAGATAATGCGAGTTGGGTAACAAATGTCTATCTAGGGTTTTTAGACCTCATGATGCAACCCATAATCCTACTGGACATCCCCACCTTCTTGGCCTCTGTTATTCAAGCTCAATTCCAAGACCTATCAACTTCAAGTTGTTTTAGGTACTATTATTTGGTGTTATATTTTTTCCTTTTCACGCACGCAGACAAGGTCGAGGGCTTTGGCCTGGAAAAGTTCTCTATCCAAGATGTCAAGCCAAAATCTGTTTTCGAATGCACCCTCTCAGTCTGTCAACATCCCAAAGGAAGGGGGTACATGAAATTCATCACCAATTTCATGTCCAAGGCCTATGAAATTATACATGGTAACCCAACGCCCATAATTTTTCCTAAACACAAGGAGTTGCTCCAATTCAGTGAAACAGATTGTGTTGGGGATTGGTATTTTTTCAAGGATCACACTGAAATCAGGGTTTGTGGTTCTGAATTTCCTCCTTTCCGTCTGTTAGTTTTCATGTCCATGAGAATTTTTTCCCTCGAGTTCATTAGGCAAGTCCTGAGTGCAGACCAAACTCATTTTGAGCCCACAAAGAAGGGATATATTTTGAGGCTCCCAAGTGTGGTAGGAAGTTTTATTATCAGCTCAAGGCATGCACTTCCCCTAGCTGAGAAACTATTGCAAAAGATGAATTTCCTACAAGGAGATGTATGGCACTATGACCCTAAGAGATTCATCGCACACATAAGGAAGAATATTAATTCTTTGACATATGAACATGATCCTAGACCTCTAATAGAATGGAAATCTAACTATGATTCATGGCCTTTGGATACAGAGATGGAGGCCGACTCCCCAACTGTTGAAGGGAGAGGAGACAGTGCGAATAATGAGATGGACGTCCAGGATCAAGGAAGTTATCAAATGGCACAGGATTTTATGGATGAAGAAGAGGAGAGCTACCTCAACAAAAACCAAAGAACAGAGGGGCCTGAAGAACAGGTCACAGAGAATCCCAACGAGGAGGTCCCATAATATATTGGTCATGGGAAAGACAAGTCAAGATTCCAAGTATCTTTCGACTCTCCTTCCTCGAAGGCACCTTTAGAATACTCACAGGTGGTCACCCCGAGGGAAGGCCCTTCAGAAAGGGATATAGGATCGAGAATGGACTAGCCAAAAGGAGAGCAGATTGAAGCAAAGAACCAGTCAGCGAGGGAAAGGTTGAAGGCAAAGCTGGCTAAGTTCATGGACAACCACCATACCAGGCTCTTGATAGCCCTTGATGTGGAGAATGATCAACTGATAGTTGCATTTCATCATTCAGCTTCTCGTCCTTTGCCTCCAGGTTCCAAATATAAAGCCTTATAAATTATACTAGAGCTTGCTTCCATCCCACTGGTTGACAAGATAAACCTACACAAGGCTATTGGAGAGATGTTGCATACTAAGGTGTTGAAACACACCCTGGATTTGGAAAAATCTCAGAGTAAGCTTACCAAGATGTCAGATACCCTGAAGAGAGAAAGGGAAAATGGAAAGGCTCTTTCTAATTATTTAGCGGATTACAAGAAAATGATAAGGGGTAAAGGCACAGATCACAACGTGGCCATGAAAAATCTGTTGTAGAAGATATAATTGGAGGTTCAGGACCTTCGACGCAAGTTAAATATCCCTCGTTCAGAGAACATCCAAACAATGGAGTTGGCTCAATTTGAGAAGGAAAATGAAGCCCTCACAGAGACGCTCATCGAAAAGGACAAGGAGATAACAGAGCTAAAGCAGAGGATGGTTGAGCTCCAACAAGTGCAAGATAGCCATGTCTCTCTAATTCAAGTGGCCGATGATCCATAGTATGCTTTAGAACACTTAACCAAGGCCCTGGCAGAGTTGAAGGTTTCAGAAGATGAAACCCAAACCGTGTGCAGGTTGTTAGATGAAGCAAATATGTCCCTCACCGAAAAGGAAAATATGATCTCATCCCTGCAAAAATAAATAGATTCTAATCACAAGGAATCCCAAGAGCTGAACAAGTCAGTCAAGGACTTGAAAGTGCAGCACAAAGGTAATATGTCCTTGGTGGAGGCCAGATAGATGATCTGGAGTAAGATTATTAAAGAGGTCAAAGACCACTGGGATCTCATCACATTGGCAAATGATAAAAAGAATTTTATTTGTGATTTCAAGGTACACCTAGATGCAGGCTGCCGAGAAGGAAACAAGACCATACTGAACACACGTGGGTAAATTCAATTCATCAATGAGCTCCCCACCGAGGAGCTGGGCATGCACGGAGTGGTTGACTGTTTTAGAACGGTGGTGGAAATCATGAAGATGATATAGAAGGAGGAAGCATGAGTAAAGGCAGTTGGAGGTTTGAGAATAGTTACCATAGGGGTGGAAGCATTTGATCAGGAGTGGAACAAAGTGGTAGAGGCTGGATTGCCAGCTTGCTGGGACCCTCTATGCATGCTTCTCTCATGGGCAACATACAAGAAAAGGATGAATGATATCAAATGTAGGGATGAATCAACTCTGGAGAAGACCTCCTGTCTTAAGGCCGAAACCTTGGTGGCATCGTTTCAAAAGTAATTCCTTTTACTCGCCAAGGTCAAGCATTTCTTCTCTGCCAACCCCAACTACTCAGAACTGACTCAGTTGTGCACATTGTTCAAAATTTTTAGATCTTCACCCTTAACTTCAGATGTTATATGGAAGAGGTGTTACGAACATGTGCACCCACTATTCGCGTCCACTTCACAGCCAAGGGTGCCTTCGTCATCTTACCACTCTGGTTCTTCCTCCACTCCAATGCGGCCACGCACCTCGAGACCTTCTGCCACCCCTCGGCGCAACCATTAAAGATAGCAAGATTCGGCCTACGTGGCCTATAGTTATTTTGTTTGATTTTACTTTTCTGTTATGATGTTTAGCTAGTGAAATCACAATTTCACCCTTGTTATTGTCATTTTCTGTTATGAAGAGCGTTGCTCATAGCACGCTACAGTTGGACCATATCATTTTTATTTTGATGTATGTACTGGCAATCAAGAAGGAATATTTGGCTCAGAGTCGTTAGAATAAATTCTATAAGTAGGAAATTCATATAGTATGAAAGGGTTCTGGATTTTGTGGAATTTTTGGGTCCATACTGTGTAGTATTTCATGTAATACTATTTTGAGCTCTGAAATGCACATTATGGAGAGCTTTTTTTGGAAGCTAATATAAAAACGACTTCGTTTACAAATGGATTCCAATTAGCTTAATGAGCAGTATGCACGTGCCTCTGTTATTTTTGTTTAAGTTTCTTTCCATTTTGTAATTTGATCTTCGAATTTCTTATGCGTGAAATGTTGGCTGTAAATGATTTAATTCATGAATTTGTATAAGTTATCGTTGAGGAAAGATGAAACTCATGCATTAAGTTACTTTGCAACCTTAATATCACTCCGGTGAGACTCCATCTCCATCAATCTCCCATCTACCACTTTTCCTCCAAGTTTCAGAAGATTGGATTCTTATTACAAGTAAGCCCACCTTTCTCGAATTTCTTCTCTCAGTTCCTCTAAACCATCGCCACATTATACTCCAAGGATTTTTCATTGGTTCTTTACTTGTCCCATTCTAATCATCTTGGATTCATGCAGTCGTGAGTCCATTTCGAGTGATTTTTAGTTTACATGAAGCTTAGTACCAAGATTCCTTAGTTATCTAGAACCATAGTTCCATCAATCCAAAAGGAAGATACACTCAGAGGAAACTCTAGATGAATAAATTTAAATCCTATGATTTTTAAGATGTCCTAGGCACTGGTCTTTTTCAACTCAGTATTTTCTCTAGAGTGACAACATATGGTATGAGAATGATAAACTAAGTATCTAAATGTTATGGGCCTAAATATTGTGATAAAATGGTGTTCATCAGAATCCCATCCCCTTCTCAGTTGTATAAGCTTGAATCTTGTAGCCCCCTTAGGTTCCTCGGGTGAGAGCTCACTTATTTCACAGGTGTCAAAAGGGCCAATACCACTAGGGACTTTGTTTGGCATTCCATGCACAACAAACTTGGGTCAAACCCACAGTCAATCTCCAACATGCATGATGGATTTAATCTCAAAAGCCAATGCCATGGGGATATCATCCTTCAACTCTAGATTGAAGAGTTTTAGAAATAGTTACACAAGCTTCAATTTTGAGTGTGAGCCATACAAATATTTTAAATTATTTATAGCACTATAAGAATATGTAATTATAACTATATGGCATTTCACCTCTTCATTTATTGATGTAGAAACCAAGGAAGAGGCTTTGTTGTCTTTATCTTTCTCAGTAGTGAGCTCCTTGTTTGATGTAGGATTCTTAGGTTTGGTATGCTCCTCTCCTTCATAGATGTCATCCCACAGATCATTGAAAATGAGTATGTTTTATCTTTCCTTACCATTCTCTATAGTTTTCCTTGCTAGTCAGCACTACATCAACAATGGAGATGAGGGAATTCATATTCAAACAAGATCTTTGGAAAAATCACCCCTAGTGGAAAAATATAAAATGGATCTACAATGTCTTGACAATAAAACATGAATTTCTTTCTTGAATTTTAAATTGTAGACAACAAATGACTTCTCACTTTGGTTTTCTTGGACTAAGTTAAAAATAACTAGTGAAAAAAAAAGGTTATTGATCTTTGCACCAAAGAATGCAATCATAGAAATAATTCTAAAAATAATGGATGAAAGTGAAGTCACAATAATTACAGTAGCTTCTAGTCCTGAAAAAAAAGAAAAAATGGAGGGATCAACCTTTTTTTAAGGAAATTCACACTCTATAGGAATTGTTTCACTACTTAATGTTGTACTACAACCCATCTCTCAAATTCATTGGACGAACCATTGAGAGCATAACAATATGGACATTGAGTCCCCATGTGGAAATTAATCAATGGAATGGAATGCATTCTATAAGGATTTCATCATATTTTAGTCCCTAATTCATGAACATAATGATGAACCATCTCCTCATGAAATGACCCAATTTTGTCTCCTAACTCAGATAGATGTTGTGCATTTAATTTTGGATCATATAGATAAAATGGGGTCATGTGTATTGAGAACAATAACATACCTATGTCTCATCCATATAAAAATTACGACATTGTTAATACCCTCCACCATAGTGAAACCATAGTAGGCACCAAACTAGCGAGGAATTGCGGAAAATACAAAGGTCACGAGTTTTATTAGTTGCATAAGGTGAAGAAAACACCATTGAGAGAATAAATCGTGTTTAAAATAACTCATATCGACCACATTCATAGTGATAGCATGTAAATAGATATTGGAATCGAACCAACATGCAGAGAGGAGTATGGATGAGAAAAACCACTCAATTTTATCGAGCAATGAAATAGGAATGAGAATGAAGCTAGGTTTTCTAGTATGAGTGGGAAATAATAGTATAGAGTGAGTTGCAAAAATGGCTACTAGAAATACCTTTGGCAAGTTAAACTGTCATAAATTTTACCATTAGATTTGTGACCCAATAATGACCTAATGAATAACTGTCCAAATTGACTACAAAAATACAATATTTCACAAGGAAATTTATCCAAAAATGAAAATTTGATAAACAAGACATCTAAATCAAGAAGATAATCAAGGTCCATAACCAACATTATCCCACTTGGAGGATAATTATAATGACTACACATGTTAGACAATGCTTCAACTTTGGACATAGAAAGCTTCTCTTATTTTCTATCTTGCTTGAAGGCAAACTGAAATTCAGCAAAAACTTAGTTTCTCCTTGTTTATTACCTTTGTTAACATATTTGTATGATCCTTTCCAAATGCAATTGTCCATATTCTAAAATTTCTCATAGGAAATAGTACCCAAGTAGTATGTGTTTATCTTGGAATGGAATGCTAAGTTATTTGCAAAATGTAGTAAACAAACGTTGTAGCTTTTTTTACTTCAAATGTAAGATACACAAATGTATTGTCAATATAGTATATTGAGAAGATGATAGAATAAATGATATTGTTACAAATGAGGGGCCCCATTATCAATACTAGGCAAGGCGCCCTTTCATATGAAGGGATGTATCTTTTTTATAAGACACACATTTACACTTTTTCATTAATTATTAATTATTATTATGTTTGCTACATTGTCACCTTCTCAAGGGATGCTTGTCCTCAAAGCATAATGAAAATGGTTCTCTCTATTTGCACACGTCACTTCGATATGTATGATTTGTTGGTAGTACTATCTTGGAATCATGGTTTATCCATTTCCTTTTCGGATTTTTTTAATATAATTTATTTATTTATATTTTTTAACATTATTTTATTTATTTATTATATATTAATATATATTTATTTAATTATGTTTTTATTTTTTAAAAGTAACTTTATAAAGATTTATTATAAGATAACTTTATAATTTTATAAAGTTACTTTATAGTTACTTATAAGGTGGCCTATTTTTATTTTATTTTATTTTTTTTTCTGTTAAGGTTATGTTATTCATTTTGTGATACCAAATGGTCATTGTATGGATTCGTACAGCCACACATGTGCATGTGTCCCATGATGGTTGATGACTCAATATGAAAATGGATTGTCGCTAGAATGGGGGAGTTGTAGCGGATCAAAGAACATATGACTTGTTTAACATGCCCATCATCACATTTATATGAGTTGGCATTCATACGAGTTGGCATAGTATCGTCGGATGACCTACCGAAGTTCATGTTAGTGTACCGATGTAGAGTTTTTACTTCGAAAATTTTCCCATAGTGGAAACGTAATGTGTCATCGGAAAACCATTTTCGTCACCAATTTATAAAAAAAAAAAAATTCAAAACCAAAAATTGCTCAAAAGTTATTATTTTTGTTTCTATTTTTTCAAGCAAAGGAGAGTGGCAACCGTAATTCCTTCCAAATAGATTTGAAATAAATTTTGTCTTTGGAAACATGGAATTATTGTTTCATGGACAAGGATATGGATAATCTTACGACACACCTTCCTAACATGGACCAACACACATTCCACCTAACTCCTAAACAACTACTTGGAGGAGAAACGTTGAATTTTATCAATCCTATCGCTGAGCTTTTTGATAGAATTATAGGTGGGTTATGCCCCCTAAGTGTCTTGTTAATTGAAGGAGTGTTTTATTTGCATAGGAAGTTGCATTATCATTCATTGAAGAACTATCACAATAATATGGTGAAAAACATTATGAAGATGCAAAAGATCTACAAAAATTACCCTCCACGGGTAGGAGTGGAAGAAAGGCCTAGAGTTTGGTACCCTAGTAAAAATTGAAAGAATTTTTTTTTTAGAATAAGATTTTTGTAGCACAGCACCCAACATTTACCCACTTTTACAAGCTCTCTAGGGTAAACACGAGCTAAGAGTTACTATGCATGACCTGAAAACTTTACTATAACCTATGGAAGTGGGGCCTACTATCTTTAAAGTTTACTACAACCTCCTGGGACAATTGATCACCAAGATGTCAAAAAACACCCACTGGTGATTCTTCCCTAAGCTAGAACTTTCCTTTTATCTGGCCTTACGGCCTAGCCACATGCATTTCAAGCCTTCCATGGGGCCAAAAGGATCCAACCACATGCCCAAGTTGTCCTTCGTGCGGCTACAACTTAAAATATCCAGTTTTGTGCCTAAATATGTGATTTAGTGTCTAAATTTCAGGGCTATCCCATAGGCCACTTCCTAGAACTTTCCATAATCAATTTTAAGATAATCACAAGTATGGATAACCCATACTTAGGCTCATATGTTTCCCAAACATGCCAAACACATGATAAACATTTAGAAAAACATATGGTAAACATAGTAGCTACAAGTCATGAATGCATATTTTTTCACTGTCTCATAGTTTCACCAAAGAATCATAAAGAAGGCTCACTACCCTCTCAATCTAGTTGCATCAAATACTTGTTATCTCATACATTCATATAACCATTCACTAACTTGTTGAATCACGAACAAGATCCATAACAAGAGAACATCATTTAACCATGCATAACCAACATTGAACCAGAACGAACCCATGACAAACCAATCCATGCGCTCATTGATCCGAAAAATAAATAACACATAATATCATATACATAAATCCAACCAAGTTAGGGACAAACAAAACCAACCAAGGCATCCATAGGCTAAACCACCTCAACCCTCAACCACAGGGATTTCACCTAAATCATTCCATAAATCACCAAACCAACACAAACTTGGATGCCTCATAAATTCTTCACCATACCCAGAGGAATTTTCCTCTCTACACCCACATGTCAAGGGTTTCCTGAAGAAAACCATCTTCACCGCCAACTCTCTGTAATATTCCCAATTTTCCACAAGATAATTGGAATATTAGAGTTCTTAATTTTCATAATTAATTAAGTAAATAAGAGGGTGGAGGGACCCACAAACCCTATAGATGAATAAAATCCACCTTTGATGTGTGTATGTGGATATTTTAGATATAGATCTACATCATGGAGTAGTGGAGCAGCTTCTTAAATGAAGGAAGAGTGGAGATCATGGATCTTAAATGTAAAATCATGAAGATCTTGGAGAAGGTAAACAAAGATCATAGTGCATTCAATGTAAGATCATAAAGCACTTATGATAAGATAGTGGAGGAAGTGGTGCATCTAATGCAAACATGATGGAGAGAGTGGGAATTAAATGCAAACATGATGGTGTTGTGGTAAAATACAACCCCCCCATTTTTGACTTGTTCACTTCAAATAATGGGGACCCTTTCTATAAATTTTTGGCTAAACGCCTTTTAGGATTTTTATTTATTTGATTATCATACACGATTGTTAATTTTTCATTTTCTTTGTATTCTTGTTTTGATTGCTTTGTTAAAATCGATTTTTAATAAGCTTCCCATTGATGCTTGTTTTACCTCATTTGGTCAACTGTTTTGAAAATGTACTCCTTTGAAGTCCCATCATTTATCTAGTCTGGGTTAAAAATGCTATTTTTATTTTTATTTTTTATTTTCGGAATGGCTGTAGTTTAGAAAATTTCATAACTAAACTAAACATCATTAAAATAAAACCAAAATAAAAAACTGATATTTAACATTAAATTTTAAGATTAGTTAAATTAATTATTATAATAAAATATAATTAATTTAATTAAAATTAAAACTTAATATTAAAAATATATATATATATATCTAAAATAAATAAAATAAAAATAAAAATTTTACATCGCATATCGCAATATCGGATCCATCGCAATTTTTATAACATGCACATTTGAAAAACCCCGATCCAAGGTTCTTGCGATATGCGATAGTTAAAAGGCTTAAGGCATGAACGAAGGGCTTTTTATAAAGCTTTTATTTTTGTTTTGAGTTTCAAAAACTCACTCATACGTCTGAGTGAAGGTAGGAAGGTAGGTTAGTTTATTTTTTTTTAATTAGTTTTAATATTAATTAATTTAAATAATTAATTTTATATTAATTAATTTAAATATTAAATTAAATTAAAACTTAAATATTATTTAGATTAATATTAAATAGTTTATAAATAGTTAATTGTGTTAATTAGTTAGATTAACATTAATTAATAATAGTTATTAAATAATTAGTTTAGTTTATAATTAACAATTAAATTAGGATTAATTATTAGTTAATTAGAATTATAATTTAGGATTAGATTTTTAATTAAAATTTTGATTTTTAACCCAGTGATAGAATTTCCAGATTTATGCCAGATTTGACTCATCAACTTTGGAAGCTCATAGAATGAGTTTTACTCGGCCAAATGAGGCCCAGGACGGCTCATTGAAAAGATAAAATCAAGGAGAACATTTATGAGGAGGTTCCACTAATAGATTTGGTCATTAATTGGGTCAAAAATCATGCATAAGATCAAGCTCCGAATTTCTAAAACAAATCAATTTTCTGATTTATTTTCTGCATTTTCATTTGTTCAAGCCTCTTCTAATTGCAGATTCATTCGTCAATAATATCCTTGGCCAATTAAACCATCTCAGGCATCAATAGAAAGCTTATATTTTATTTTCAATTATTTATTTAAATGAAATTTGATTGGGTTTGTTTTAATGCCAGAAATTGTATTTTGATTTTATTCGTTGCATCTTAATTTATTTTGATTTCTTTTTGCATGAAAACAGTAGAAGAGATAAGGAGAAAAGATCCCAATCAATAAGAATGCTCCAACAATTAAAGATTGGAATTCTGAGCAAATAAAATTGGATTGGGCAGATTTCTCTTCAACAAATATTCCTCTCAAGAATTCCTTTGCAAATATTATAAATAACAGATTGCAGAATGTAATAAAGGCTGCTCTCTTCTGCAATTCTGGAATTCTAAAAGCACTTTTGTAATAGGGATTTAGAGTTGTAGGTGGGAGGAATGGAATCTCAGATCTGGAGATTATTGAGGTTTTTCTTTTACATTCTGAGTTATGTATAATGAACAGAGTTTGCACTATTGTAGCTCTGCTTTTGAAAGCAGAAACTTAGGCATTGTAAAGGACTATTAGAGACCGGAGCTGGAGAAATGGATTCAATAAATTGATATTTCGAATACTATTATTTTAAATGTTGGTTTTATTTTATGATAACAGGAATGGTGTCAATTTACTTACATATTTGTGCACTTTTGTCGGTATGGGTAATTTGCTTCTATTTTATGTTGTTATTTATCTCTGCTCTTATGAGCTGAATTCTAATTTCTGAGTAACTATTTACTCATAAATCTGTCTTTTAATATTGGATGAATAAATAGTGATATGTTGTTAACTTCTTCCGCATATTATTGTTTAATAATTCAAGTTACTGATTAAATGATCAATATTATTTTGTGAACTACTTCCTGAGTGTTGTTGATTGATTATTTCAATTAAAAGGTCTCAATAGGATGTGTTTTGCTATCCATAATGTTAGTTAATTGAACTATTTCATTAACTTGATATTCATTATAAACAAGACATATTTCAATCCCAATATTTTAAATACCTGCTCTTGGTTGGGTTAGATCTATATCTGCCAAATTGAGATAGGATTAAGATAGTTCATTTTGCTTGTATCTTAGAATAAGTTTGCATTTAGAATAATTTCTACATTCTCTTAAGTCCTCTTCCCAAAGAGGCAAACTTTAGTAGTGGATTGGCTGAGCCTTAAATCAGCTTAAGGATCACTTTCTTTCCTGATCAGCAAGAAGAATGATCTGATGTCTCTTTTCCATTGGTAAATGAAAGTCATATTTTAAAGCCATTGGAGATTGAGAGAAGGTAACTGGACCTAGTTGAACCAGTCAGAACCACCATTCCAAACGAAAAAGGAGCTGCTTTAAGGTCCGGACCGGGTGGTCATCCCCCATGTTGTTCCAGCAATTTTCGAGGCTTCAACAGATGGATAACATGGGGAGACAGCGCAATCTTCATGGAGGCTAGTGGCCACTCAGGCAGCGCATTTATGAGGTGGGCCTAGGCTATGGAAGGCTCATAATCTATATAATGAAGATGAAGGAACAATAGAAGGCATGCTTTCGATTATTATTTCTAATCTATTTGGATCTATATTTGTCATTTGACATTTCTATGCACGCTTATGATGTTTAGCTAAGTCTACAGTGATTTTTAGCACGAGGTGTTTCCGAGCGGAAATGCCACCCTTACCCATGGGGGACTTCGAGTGACTACTCTGGGAAGTTTTCTATTGAGCCACATACATCATCAGCCATTGGTGCCACATTTAGCCACTCTCATATGCACATACATCTTCAATAATAACACATTCATGCTTCAGGGTTTGAGAGGTGGTGGTTGTTTCTATCATTTCAGATAGGAAACCGGTGGAGGATTCATCCTTTCACCTTGTGCTTCAAGATCAGCCATTTAGGAGCAGCATATTCATATCTGGCATTGAGGCCATCATTTCATACCTCTATGCACTAGCAGTCCCTTCAAGGATTCCGCAATTCAGTCCTGGAGATCTGAAGGAGGAAGGAAGTTTCCAGTATTTCAGCTGGAAAACTTGTGAGGGACCATCTCCTCACTTTGGGCACATCATTTCCATCATTCAGGAGCTACATTGTAGCATCTAGGATCAGGCTATAGAGCCTCCCTCTCTTACAACGAAATTATCTCCAGTTGTTGTGTATTAAATAGCTACATCTTTTGGAGGAGGTTGGAGGAGACAGATCTTGAGCTTTTGGCTCGAGGATCTGAATGAGGGATCAGCCTGTTAGCGTTCTGTAATTTTCTAGAGATTGTGAGAGCTAATCACATAGGCCAACATCAAACCAACTTTGGAAACTGGGATCTAGCCATGCCAGTTTCAGAGAGGGCTCTCTCTATAAGAT
>JAXQQM020067160.1:0-73392 GCA_034641835.2 Pinus albicaulis
CTAGACTTCAATATCAAGAGGCTTCTTGAATGAGCTCTCCTTGGAAGGAGAAACTTTATCTTCCTTTCCTTTAGAAAGATAAGGGGCCTTGTTCTGAAAATTTGCCTTTGCTTCTGGCAAGGAATCTTGGAGGTCTCTAGCCCTCTCAATGGCATCATGCAAAGTGATGGGCTTGGTAGATTTAACCAACTCATGCAGAGGTTCATCCAAGCCATCGATGAACATGTACACCCTCCTTGCTATAGACATATCAGGAACCATAACAGATAATCTCATAAACTGAGAGATATAAGATTCTGCATTACCTGACTACTTCAAATTTTCAAGGCTCATGAAAGGTGCTTCTGGATCCTTTTTTTCAAACCTCTCCACCAGTATTCTAGTGAATTTAGAATAGGCAGTCATATTGGAATGGCCCAATGTAGACAACCCATGGAACCACCAATTGTGTGCTTCACCTTCAAAGTGCAGCGCTGCAATCTTGATGGCTTCCATCTCAAGGACTTTGTTCAACTGAATGTAGATATCTAGCTTTTCTACCCATGATTTGGTAGAACTGGTGGATGAATAATCAAACTTGGGTAAAAATAATATTCCCATAGAGTGATGTCGATCATGATTCTGAATGAATCCACCATCTCTATACTGATGCCTTGGTCTTCTTTTGTCCTTGAGGTGAAAAAACTCTTGAAAACTCAAGTGGTCCTTGAATCTCTGATTTTGAGACTCATATTCCTCAAATTAGTCTTCAAGGGATGCTTTCTCTTGAGACCTTTCATTCTCCACAGCCAAGAAGGTAGGCATAGTAGAGCATTGTGGAGCTTTTGCAGCTTGTGGCTAGTTCACTGGTTGATCATTCCAGTGGTGAGACATGCTAGAGCTTTCTCCAGGATGAAATCTCCCAGGAGATTCCTTCACCCTTTCCATTATCATCTCTTTGATCTCTCTAGCAAGATCTTGCATGGGTACCAAAAGAGTTATTGCAAACTCTTCTCCTTCTTTATAACTTCCACATTCAAGGGTTTTACCCTTTTCCTAATCATCGTTAGTGTAATAAAATTTATTTTGTCCTCTATGCAGATATCTCTTTTCTCTATCAGTAAGAGGCTCATATTCTCCTAAATCCATCTTGGTTTCAGCTCTTCAATGATAAGCACAGGTTGTGCCAAGAAAGAAGCTCTGATACCACTGTAATATCCCCAAATGGGAATATTCAGCAAGGCCTGCTGAAATAGTGCACTTCTGGGAAATCTGTGCACTAAAATGAGTTTTCAGTTCCTGGATCCTTTAGATCAGTGAATATAGTGTCTAGATCCAAAAGGAGAGCAAAAACAAATCAAAATAGGTGTGGTAAAAAAATCTCCCACCACCTAGTCTAGCTGAAAAACACCCAAAGAGGAGGGGCTGCAACTATGTGCAACAACTGCTTCAGAAATAACGTAGTTTCGAGAGCATGAGCAGAAGGCCAATAATAAAGATCAGCTTTTAAATACACAATAGCAAATCAGATCCATGATGATGCTCTTACATTATACAACATAATGTAGAAGAAAGAATAGAAGAAACTTCTCAGAAAAGAGGGTTGCAACACATGTATTTACTGCAAAATGGCTTAATAGTGTTTTTATAAGGGCTGAAGCAGCTGTATGTTACACTTTATATCTGGAGAAGATACACTAGTAAATTTGGCCCAATTTCTGACGGCCAATTTGTCAGTTTTCCAACACCTAGTCGTCACAAGAGCGACAGTTTGAGGCACTTCAAAGCGTGGTTAGCCATAACGTCGGTCTTCCGACACTTCCATAAAGCGTTGGTATTGCGACTCTTGTTCCAACATTTTGCAGAAGTGTTGCAATACTGACGCTTCTTCAGTGTCGCAATAGCGACGCTTGTGAAGTGTCGCAATACCGACGCTTCTAAAGTGTCACAATACTGACGCTCATAAAGTGTCGAAAGACCAACGTTATGGCTAACAACGCTTCTAAAGTGTCGCAATACCGACGCTCGTAAAGTGTCAGAAGACCGACATTATGGCTAACCACGCTTTGAAGTGTCGCAATACTGACATTGAGTAGAAGTCGCTCTTCCGATGCTAGTGGTGTCGCTCTTCTAGCGTTTGGAAACGTCGCTTTTCTGCATTTGGGAACGTCGCTCTTCCGACGTTGGCAAACGTCGCTTTTCCGACGACATAGTAATTTTTTTTTAAAAATGTAACGTCGATCTTCCGACGCACGACTTAAAATATTTTAAAAAAATGAATGCGACCAATCATAAAAATGAATACAGATTTGAAATAGTTGCAGGTCTAATGTTTCTTGCACATGGGTCAAAATTACAGGCTTCCATAGATTGAATTTCGTTGGTCACAGAGTCAAGTTGTAGACTACAAGAGGAGTCAAATTCAGGATTTTACTTAGGCCTAATTACAGGCTTTTTGAAGGCTGAGTTGCAAACTTCAAAAGAGTTGAATTATGAAACTTTTATAGAACTGAAACCTTACCCACAAATCCAAAATAAATTCATTGTCCAGGCTCCATAAATTATTTGATTCAAATATGCTTCAGAGATGTCTTATTCTTTCTTTCTTCAGAATTGAAATATTCTATTGTGCTTTCACCCAATTCTTGGTCAAGTTCATGTTCTAAAGTGTAGAATTTAGTTTGATATATATAGTTGTTTAACTATTTGAAAGGATATGACTATTGGAGAAATTGAGCTGACCAATAGTAGGAGCCGACCTAAAATATAGCTTGGGTTTAATAAATAGCAGACAACCTTAACATGTTCTTTAAATCAAGGTTGACATATATGCATCATGTAGCAGATGCAACTCCTTGCATTCTGTAATATATTTATAAACAATTATTTCCTAGAATAACCATAACTCATTACACCTATATTTGCACCAGACAATGGGGATTTTTGGGCCCAATACTACAATTTTGAACTTCAGCATGGAAATGAGGACATCCAATAGGATGTACTAAAGATATGTATTGCTGCAGAACCAAGGCATGGAGAGCGGTGGGCATCTATATCAAAAGCAGTTGAAAATTCACATCTGCTTGTTGAAGCTATTTTAAAGAAAGTAGTGGTTACTCTAGGAAAGGATGAAGGGGTTATGAGTGTTTGATAAACATTTAGAAAAAAAATCAAGCCTTCCAATTATCAATATAATCGTCTGTTATATGTTTGTGCTAGATGACAATTTGGATGGCTTATTACTCTGGCAATATTATGGTAACCATTGTAGCCAGTATTTTTATTGTAGTTGTGCCATACCCAACTCCACTAATAGTAACAACAATGTTGAATCCAGATCAGTCTCCATCCATGGGATTTAAATGGCCCTTAGATGTGAGATTCACATGCCAAATTGAATCATTTCATAGAATGAATCCACTACATATTACTGCCTTTTAGCTATGGCTGAGTAGATGCTTTCATAAAAAGAAAGTAGGTGATCCAATAAAAGGAAGGGGACTAGTTGCGTGTTTCATTCCCTTTTTTTTGTCAGTTGAAATCTTTCCAAGAAGAATAAATCTACTGAAGCATGAAAATAATTTTTTTGCTACCCCAACAACCACTAATATACATCAAAATGTGTCATATTTTACTATAAGCCTCTATTGAGAGTGGGAATCACTAAATCCTCTTATGCATACAAAATGAAAGAAGCATTGGAATACTACTATGTTTACAAATTTAAGGATAGGCAGAGTGAGTCTCCGGGCAACAGAGTTACATGTGGAGACCCTAGATCCTTGTACCCACAATATCTAGTGACTTATAAAATGATTGCCAAAACGATGCCTTTTCTATGCATGTAAGAACACCACCTGTATAATGTGGGAGATGTAATATTGTATAAGAAGTAGATTTATACAGAGTGGTCCAATACTTTGTATTTATGGAAGATACAACTAATTTTGGCATGAAACATGTATCCAAGATTTCAATGTGCCTTATTTCAGAGCCCATTGATGATTTACTATGAAACCTAAACTTTCAAAACAAACACATTCACCAAAGATAAAACGTTGAACAGTAATGGATCAAAAGTAAATATAATACACAAATCCACAACCATTTAGTATGTATAATGAAAAAAGGAAATGTCTAAGCCATAGGCATGTCCTCAAGGTTTCTGACCCTTGGACAATAGAACTGACTCAACAGTTATACGACTAATAGATTTTTGGGAAATTGTAGTGCTAAGAATAGAATCATGTTAACGATTTCACCATTGTGCTATGCCTTAGAACCCGGTTTTTGATTGGCTGCAGAGGAGTAGCAGTCTAATTTAGTAAATTCCAAGGGTACAATTTAGCAGCTATTGAAGCCATACTGAACTGTTATATTAATGAAGCCATACACTGAACTATTTTACTAGTGAACTATAATGCCACATAACTGTGACTGTGATGCCATGTATATTGTAATTTTGTGATGCCACATATACCACTGTAGTGTTAATGAAGCTATATAAATATCCAACTGTGATGCCACCAGACATGCAATTGTGTTGAGGTCAACCATACTATTGTGTGCCAAGACCCATACCAGAGTGCAGAGATTAACTATACATCATAGTGCTGAGACCATCATATTACTGTACTGAACTGAGATCAATTACATACTTTACTGTAGCAAGACCTTATATATATTGAACTGAAATGAAACTATACATACTTTGTACTGAAGAAAGATTATACATCCACTGAAGTGAGACAATACATTGTGAATACAATCATGCCAACGAGACTGTGCATTCAATTGTGAATCTATGCCAAATGATGTCGTATATACACTGTTGTTCAAGACTTTGTTTAGATATTTATTTATAATAATTGGAGTGAGTTCATAACTTAGATGTGTTGAGATCACTGTGATAGTGCCGAGACTTGTGTACATATGCCACTGCCAAGACTGAGAATCACATACGAGACTAACCATAGAGATGCGAGACTATGATCATAAAATAGATATGTGAGACTGAGAGTGGATAGTCTGGTATCATGAGCAAGAGAAATCCAGAGCCCTCACAAATATAATCAAGCCAGAGTAAAAGTCAGTAAATTCCAAGGGTAAAATTTAGCAGCATGATGGAGGCTTACCTCTGACACCGGTTTCGATTTAATGTCCTTGTGGAGACCCCACGATGTTCAAGTGCGTCTCCCTCCTTGCAACAACGTGATTCAAATGGCTACCAAGCGACATTATTTCCTTAGATTTCCCTCTCCACGTCTTGCCTTAGAACCCGGTTGTTGATTGGCTGCAGAGGAGTAGTAGTCTAATGAAGTAAATGCCAATGGGTTAATTATGAAATATTTTATTAAAAATTACACTGTGCCAACCATAAAAATGCATAACCTAACAGTAAAACTGGCATATCTAGGAGTATTTCATATATCTCTCCATTTTCTCTGCGATGCGAAAGGGAACCTTTTTCTTTGTTCAACATAATATCCACATACATCGATAGGTGGATGAAACCTCAATCCTGTTTCGTTCACTGATCAATTAAAAATGAGTGGAATGGACCAAAAGCAAGCCAGCCCTAGATTTGAAAATGATAACGATAATCTTATTGCTCAATACTCAACATGGACGCAGTGTGATGAAAGGGAAGAAAAGGAACCTAACAAACCACAGTGAACCATGAATTCTATGGATTGGATTGGAAGCTCTATCTGCAATGTGACCCACATGAAGTTTAAATGTGTAGATCTTCTGCTAGCGATCCTCTGTGATTTCTGCTAGCAAACCATTTAGTACCTGGAATATTTGTAACAGATAGAATTCTGAATTTTATTTTTAGCAACATGATTGAGGCTTACCTCTAACACTGGATTCGATTTACTGTCCTTGTGCAGACCCCACGATGTTCAGGTGCGTCTCCCTCCTTGCAACAACGAGATTCGAATGGCCACCAAGCGACCTTCTTTCCTTGGATTTCCCTCTCCACGTCTTGCCTTAGAACCCGGTTGTTGATTGGCTACAGAGGAGTAGCAGTCTAATGCAGTAAATGCCAAGGGGTTAATTATGAAATATTTTATTAAACATTACACTGTTCCAACCATAAAAATGCATAACCTAACAGTAAAACTGGCATATCTAGGAGTATTTCATATATCTCTCCATTTTCTCTGCAGTGCGGAAGGGCACCTTTTTATTTGTTCAACATAATATCCACAGACATAGATAGGTGGATGAAACCTCAATCCTGTTTCGTTCACTGATCGATTAAAAATGAGTGGAATGGACCAAAAGCAAGCCAGCCCTAGATTTGAAAATGATAACGATAAGCTTATTGCTCAATACTCAACATGGACGCAATGTGATGAAAGGGAAGAAAAGGAACCTAACAAACCACAATGAACCATGAATTCTATGGATTGGATTGGAAGCTTTATCTACAATGTGACCCACATGAAGTTAAAATGCGTAGATCTTCTGCTAGCGATCCTCTGTGATTTCTGCTAGAAAACCGTTTAGTACCTGGAATATTTGTAACAAATAGCATTCTGAATTTTATTTTTAGCAGCATGATGGAGGCCTACCTCTGACACCGGATTCGATTTACTATCCTTGTGCAGACAGCACGATGTTCAGGTGCATCACCCTTCTTGCAACAACGTGAGACGAATGGCTACCAAGCAACCTTCTTTCCTTGGATTGCCCTCTCCACGTCTTGCCTTCCCTCAAGCAACTAGATGGAGCAATCAGAGGACAAGGGCATATCATTTTCCTGCAGGGTGCATTTGTTTCATCAAATCGGGTTGGTAATGGGTTGCAGTCCCAATAGAAAAAATTACAAGCAGACCCATGAGACAAGATCCTAAAAAAAAGCTAAAACCCCAACCAAAATTCTTGTTGTATTGAAGAATAAGAGTACCTGTTTTTGGAGTTGTGGAGTTGAGAGAAATGTAGAGATCCTCACACTGTCCATGGTGCCAGGCTCCAGCTCCATGAGCAAGGCTCAGGGCACAAATCGCCCGCATCCTTCCTCCAAACATGGAATAGTATGGCTACATCCTTCCTCAAAACCGGCGACAGTATGGCCACATCCTCCCTCATTCCCTAGACAAACCATGCAACCGGAGGGAAATGAAGGAGGGAAATTAAAACTTTTGATATTTGAAATTTTTTGACATTTTGAAATGAAACACGTGTGTTTTTTTAAGGCCACTCAAATTAATTTAAAAATATATATTTTTTAATAATTATAATAATTTGTAAATAATTAAAATAATTTCTAAATAATTAAATGTTTGTTTATTTTGATTGTTTAAATTATATATTTTTTCTTTATAATTTATTTATTATTTTTAAGAATTACTTTAAAAGTGAAATTTACATTTTTTTCCTTTAATGATAATAATCTATGTATTCATTTATTCAAATTAGATACATTTTCTATAATAAATAATAGTGTAGTCTAATTAATAGATGAAATGGTTTTTTTGATTAAAACTTGACAATATCAAGATCGTGATTTCTTATTGTTTATAATCAATTTTTGAATACATAATTGAATTAAACACCTTAAAAATCTCTTTAGAAATTAAAACTTAATAAATTAAATAATTTAAACTGGTTTGGGTAAATAAGTGGTATTGTTGATTATAAATAACTATTAATGAGATTAAATCTAAGACATTTATTTAAATTATTAATTATATAAAATTGTTGAATTAACGATGCCACAAGGGAGCAAATGGAAAACGGGCCACTCGAACGTGCACAAGGCACCCGGGCAGTCACAACTTAGTAAAACTGATATGGGCGCCCTCGAAAGAAACGGCCCGACTGAATGAAGGCACAAGTGGGAAAACAACAAACGGGCTGTACGAACATGCACAAGGCAACCGTGCGGTCACAACTTAGCAATTTTGATACAACCGCCCTTAAACGAAATGACCCGATCTGAACGCGTTTGGGCGGGTGCCCTCACACGACTCGACACGACATGCACGACCGAACAAAGGCACAAGGGAGTAATAGAAAAACGGGCCTCACGAACATGCACAAGGCGCCCGTGCAGTCACAACTTAGTATATTTGATACGAGTATTGCCCTCAACCGAAATGACCAAACCCAAACGCATTTGGGCCGGCAGGCGCCCTAAACCGAGACAACTCAACCCGAACGTATTTGGGCAGGCGCCCTCAACCGAAATGACCCGACCCAAACAGGTTTGGGTGGGCGCCCTCAAATGAAACTGCAAACGGGCCGCACGAATGTGCACAAGGCACCCATGCGGTCACAACTTAGCAAATGGGTTAGGGTTTTAGGGGGTTAAATGGGTTAGGGTTGGGAAATAGGGTTTAAGGGGTTAGGGGTTAAGGATTTAGAGGTTTAGGGTTTAGGGGGTTAAATGGGTTATGGGTTTAGGGGTTTAGGGGGTTAAATGGGTTAGGGGTTAAGGGTTTAAGGGTTAGTGGTTAAGGGTTTAGAGGTTTAGGGTTTAGGGGTTAAATGGGTTAGGGTTTTAGAGGTTTATGGTTTAAGGGGTTAAATGGGTTAGGGGTTTAGGGGGTTAGGGGATTTAACAGTTAAGGATTTTAGGGGTTAGAAGCTAGGGGCTAATGGGGTTAGTTTTTAGGGGGTTATATGGGTTAGGGGTCAGGAATTAGGGTTTAAGGGGTTAGGGTTAAGGTTTTAATGGTTTAGAGTTTAAGGGATTAGGGGTTAAGGGTTAATAGGTTTAGGGTTTAGGGGGTTAAATGGGTTAGGTTTTTATGGGGTTAGGGGATTTAGCAATTAAGGATTTTAGGGGTTAGAAGTTAGGGGCTAATGGGGTTAGGTTTTAGGGGGTTAGATGGGTTAGGGGTCGGGAATTAGGGTTTAAGGGGTTAGGGTTAAGGTCAGTTTAATGGTTTAGGGTTTAAGGGGTTAGGGGTTAAGGGTTTATAATTTTAAGGTTTAGGGGGTTAAATGGGTTAGGGGTTTACTAGGTGTTTAGGGGGTTAAATGGGTTAGGGGTTAAAGGTTTAGGGGTTAGGGGTTAAGGGTTTAGAGGTTAGGGGTTAAGGGATCAAACGAAAAATGGGCCAACTGTATGTGCACAAGTTGGCACCCGGGCAGTCACAACTTAGCAAAACTGATATGGGCGCCCTCGAATGAAACGACCCGACCCGAACATGCCCGGTTGAGTGACCTCACATGATAGGACATGGCGCACCCAAACGAATGATGCCACAAGGTATCAAATGGAAAACGATCCACCCAAACGTGCACAAGGAAAACAAAAAATGAAAAACGGGCTGCCTGAACGTGCACAAGGCACCCAGGCAGTCACAACTTATCAAAACTGATACGGGCGCCCTCGAACGAAATGGCCCAACCTGACCCGAACATGCCCGATCGGGTGACCTCACACGGCCCAACACGACGCACCCGAACAAATGATGCCACAAGGGAGAAAATGGAAAACGGGCCACTCGAACGTGCACAAGGCACCCGGGCAATCACAACTTAGAAAAACTGATACGGGCGCCCTCGAACGAAATAGCTCGACCCGACCCAAACGCGCCCGGTCAGGTGACCTCACACGGTCCGACATGATGCGCCCGAACGAATGATGCCACAAGGGAGAAAACGGAAAATGGGCCACCTGAACGTGCACAAGGGACCCGGGTGATCACAACTTAGCCAAACTGATACAGGCGCCCTCAAATGAAACGACCCGACCCAACTCGAACGAACGATGCCACAAGGGAGCAAACATCAAACTGGCCACTCGAACGTGCACAAGGCACCTGGGTGGTCACAACTTAGCAAAACTGATACAGGCACCCTCGAACGAAACGACCGACCTTGACACGCCCAATCGGGCGACCTCACACGACGCGACATGGCATGCCCGACTGAATGATGCTACAAGGGATAAAACGACAAACGGGCCACCCAAATGTTTCTCCTTGGTGATTTGAGCATGAGTGTCAATTTTGGCATGCAAGATCTTTTGCTGTGGGCGAATTTTCTCCAACTCTGCGATCAGCACAGTGGAAGTAGTCTTCGCTTCTTGCCATGTTGTGAGAGCAAATTGATGAGCTAGAGAATGAAAAGGGCCTGCAAAGGCACAAATCCAATGGGCAAGGATCTGGGTTGGAAAGGAAGCAGGGGGCTTTGAAAATCACAGAGATAGATGATTGGAATGAAGGAAGATGGGGGGAATGCAAACGCATAGAAGGGGAATGCGAGTACAGAAGAGGGGAGAAGGAGGAGTGATTCAGATTTGGAGCGACCACAATTAAATACACAGGCATAAAAAGAGAATCAAGGTGGAATGGATATGTTGTCATATGAGATTTGAGGGATAGATCATGGGGATGGCATGAAGACAGCAGGAGCGCTTGTGAGAAAGGATGAAGGCTGAGTAAATGGATTGAATTCAGAGATATTATGTCAATAATATCGTCTGCAAAGGATTCCGATGAGATTTCAGGTGATACAAGAGCTAAATCGGTTATGAGAATAATACGAATGTCAGTGGGGAGGAATCCAATGGTGTTGGAAACCTCTGCAAATAATTTGTGAGTTGATTTATTTTTGATTATGGCAGGAATCATTGAGATTCGGTGGCACTACATCGAAGAAAGCCAATAGGATGTAAGTAGGCTCTATTTGCATGTGTATCTGCCTCCTTGTTGAGTGAACGGAGTACATGGTAGAATCGGATTTCTTTCATCTGTTGAGCAAGTGCTTGGCATCGACTGATTGTTTGCTGCAGGATCACATTGGAGGCGTTCCGGTTGTATACCATCAGACTAATGACAATAGCCGAGTCTCCAATGATCTTTGTTGTGCGTATTCCAATTTTTTGAAGCACCTGGGTGGTCACAAGTTAGCAAATATTACACGGGCACCCTCGCATGAAACAGCCTGACTTGGGTGCCCTTGGTTGTGCGGCGTCACATGGTGTGACACGGTGCGCCCGACCGCATGAAGGCACAAGGTAAAAAATGGAAAATGGGCCGCCCGAACATGCACAAGGCACCCAGGCAGTCACAAGTTAGCAAATCAGACACGGGCGCCCTCACACGAAACGACCCGACCCAGGCGCCCTTGGTCGTGCGGCATCACATGGCCCGACATGGCGCGCCCGGTCACACGGAGGCACAAGGTAGCAAATGGCAAACAGGTCGCCAGAACGTGCACAAGGCACCCGTGCGGTCACAAGTTAGCAAATCTGACACGGGCGCCCTCGCACGAAACAGCCCGACCCAGGCGCCCTTGGTCGTGCGGTGTCACATGGCGTGACACGGCGTGCCTGGTCGCACGGAGGCACGAGGTAGAAAATGGAAAACGGGCCATCAGAATGTGCACAAGGCACCTGGGCAGTCACAAGTTAGCAAATATGACACGGGCACCCTCACACAAAATGGCCCGACCCAGGCGCCCTTGGTCGTGCGGTGTCACACGGCGTGACACGACCGCACGAAGGCACAAGGTAGTAAATGGAAAATGGGTCATCGGAACATGCACAAGGAACCCGTGCGATCACAAGTTAGCAAATCTGACACGGGTGCCCTCGCACGAAATGGCCCGACCCGGGCGCCTTTGGTCGTGCGGCGTCACATGGCGTGACACGGCGCACCCGGTCGCACGAAGGAACAAGGTAGCAAACGGAAAACGGGCTGTCGGAACATGCACAAGGCACCCGGGCGGTCATAATTTAGCAAATCTGACACGAGCTCCCTCGCATGAAATGGCCTGACTCGGGCGCCCTTGGTCGTGTGGTGTCACATGGTGCAACACGGCGCGGCACGGCTGCATGGAGGCACAAGGTAGCAAACGGAAAGCGGGCCGCCTGAACATGCACAAGGCACCCGGGAAGTCACAAGTTAGCAAATCTGACACGAGCGCCCTCGCACGAAATGGCTCGACTCGGGCACCCTTGGTCGTGCGGCATCACATGGCGCGACACGACGCGCTCGGTCGCATGGAGGCACAAGGTATCAAATAGAAAACAGGCCGTCGGAACATGCACAAGGAACTCGGGCGGTCACAAGTTAGCAAATCTGACACGGGTGCCCTCGCACGAAATGGCCTGACCTGAGCGCACTTGGGTGTGCGGTGTCACACGACGTGACACGTCCGCACGGAGGCACAAGGTAGGAAATGGAAAACGGGCTGCCTGAATGTGCACAAGGCACCTGGGTGGTCACAAGTTAGCAAATCTAACATGGGTTCCTTCGCACGAAATGGCCCGACCAGGGTGCACTTGGTCGTGCAACGTCACATGGTGCGACACGACGCGCCCGGTCACACGGAGGCACAAGGTATCAAACAACAAACGGGCCGTCAAAATGTGCACAAGGCACCTGGGCAGTCACAAGTTAGCAAATCTGACATGGGCACCCTCGCACAAAATGGCCCGACCCGGGCGCCCTTGGTCGTGCGGTGTCACACAGCACGACACGGCGCGACACGGCCGCACGGAGGCACAAGGTAGCAAACGGAAAACGGGCCGCCCGAACATGCACAAGGCACTCGGGTGGTCACAAGTTAGCAAATCTAACATGAGAGCCCTCGCATGAAATGGCTCGACCCGGGCGCCCTTGGTCGTGCGGCATCACATGGCGCGACACTGCAGCGCACTCGGTCGCGCGGAGGCACAAGGTAGCAAACAGAAAACGGACCAACAGAACATGCACAAGGCACTCGGGCAGTAACAAGTTAGCAAATATGACATGGGCGCCCTCCCACGAAACGGTCCATCCCGGGCGCCCTTGGTCGTGCAGCGTCACACGGTGCGCCTGGCCGCATGGAGGCACATGGTAGCAAACAGAAAACAGGCCACCTGAACGTGCACAAGGCACCAGGGCGATCACAAGTTAGCGAATCTAACATGGGCACCCTCACATGATACAGCCTGACCTGGGCGCCCTTGGTCGTGTGGCGTCAAGCGTTTGGTCGAGCAACCTCACACGACGCGACGCCCTCAAACGACCCTACCCGACCTGGACGCGTTTGGTCGGGTGACCTCCGACGACGTGACACAGCGCGTCCGACCGAACGATGCCACAAGGGAGAAAATGGCAAACAGTCTGCCCGAACGTGCACAAGGCACCCAGGCAATCACACTCTAGCAAAATTGATACAGGCGCCCTCGAACGAAACGACCCGACCCTGCCTGGTTGGGGACCTCGCATGGCGCGCCCGACCGAACGATGCCACAAGGGAGCAAACAGAAAACGAGCTACTTGAACCTGCACAAGGCACCCGGGTGGTCACAACTTAGCAAAACTAATACGGGCACCCTAGAACGAAACGACCCGACTTGAACGTGCCCAGTCGGGCAACCTCAGATAGTGAGTCCGACCCGAATGCGCCCAGTCAGGCGACCTCACACGGCGTGACACACCGCGCCCGAACGAATGATGCCACAAGGGAGAAAATGGCAAACGGGCCACCCGAACGTGCATAAGGCACCTGAGCGGTCAAAACTTAGAAAAATGATACGGGCGCCCTCGAATGAAATGACTCGACCTGAATGCGCCCGGTCAGGCGACCTCGCATGGCGCGACAAGGCGTGCCCGACCGAACGATGTCATAGGGGATCAAATGGAAAACGGGCTGCCTGAAGGTGCACAAGACACCCGGGCAGTCACAACTTAGCAAAACTGATATGGGCGCCCTCGAACGAAACGACCCGACCTGAATGCGCCTGGTCGAGCGACCTCACACGGCGCAACATGGTGCGCCCGACCGAACGATGCCACAAGGGAGAAAATGGCAAACAGGTCACTCGAACGTGCATAAGGCACCCAGGCGGTCACAACTTAACAAAACTGATACGGGCACCCTCGAATGAAACGGCCTGACCCGAACATGCCCGGTCGGGAAACCTCACACAGTGTGCCCGTCCGAACGATTCCATAAGGGATAAAATAGCAAACGGGCCGCCCGAACATGCACAAGGTACCCAGGTGGTCACAACTTAGAAAAATTGATACGGGCGCCCTAGAATGAAACAACTCGACCTGAACGCGCCTGGTCATGTGACCTTGCACAACGCGACACGACGCGCCTGACCGAACGATTATGCCACAAGGGAGAAAACAACAAACGAGCCGCCCGAATGTGCACAAGGCACCCAGGCAGTCACAACTTAGCAAAACTGATATAGGAGCCCTTGAAAAAATCGGCTTGAACCGAACACGCTAGGTCGAGCGACCTCGTACGGCGCAACATGACGCGCCCGATCGAACGATGCCACAAGGGAGAAAACAACAAATGGGCCGCCTGAATGTGCACACAGCACTTGGGTGGTCACAACTTAGCAAAACTGATATGGGTGCCCTCGAATGAAACGACTCGACTAGACCCGAACATGCCAGGTCGGACGACCTCACACGGCGCGCCTGACCCGAACGCGCCTGGTCGGGCAACCTCACATGGCGCGCCCAAAGGAACGATGCCACAAGGGAGAAAACGACAAACAGGCCACCCGAACATGTGCTATAGGGTAAAATTCTTGGGTTGTTGGTTATCGAATATCCCTCTCAGGGCTTTCCGATGCCCGAGGCAGACAGTAAGATTAGCTGTATAGTTCACAAAGATGGCACATACATATTAATATTAACTTAAAACAACTTGATGGAATAAGATGTAAGATTACCTCTTTAATTATCTTGAAGTCTTTTGGAGAGCGATGAACAGCAAAGCAGGGATCCTTCTTGACCAGCTCCAAATCTCGACCCTGCAATCAGTCAAAGCACCTGTGTAATCTCCACCATAACAATCATTTCCTATCAATTAAGTCAATATATAATAAGCATTTAAACTATGTACATCTAATCCATTCATCTCATGCTATATAAGTGATTAAATAACAATGAAAATATCAACGCATATAATGGACAAAACAGATACAGTTCTATTGATTTATAAAAAGGAGGATTACAACCGTCGGTTATACCAAGCCCTCCTTAGCCTTCCAATCTCTCTATCTCTCAAAGTGGTGATGTCTTGATCAACAAGTTCTCAATCAACCTCTTTGACCTTTGACCTTCACACTACAACAATGATCTCTACTTCACAAGTATTCAAAAACTTTGACAATCCTTCAACCTTGAACCAAGAGCCTTCAACTCCATTTTATAGGAGATGGAGAGAGAAATCATTGCCCTTCTCTTTCCGCCAGTTTTGAATAGAAAAAACCAAGATGTTTCCTCAACTTCCATGCTTTTTTTTTCTTTGAGAGTTCAGTTTTTTTGGCAAGGCCTAATAAGAGATTAGTGCTTTGCAGTTTCCTTTTTGTACTGACTCTCTTGTGAGAAAAAGATGGAAATTCAAATCATTCTCCGCGGGTTTTTCCCATTCCAAACTCAAAACATGGGGTGTTACCTTGGCAGAAGTAGGTTTAGTTTAGGTCTTTGTATTCCTTCCATATTTATCTTCTCCTCTGATCTGATGAGGAGGTATTTTGACTTGTAACAGATGCCCCCTAAAGTGTGAGGTCAGAGACGAAGATGATGGCCGAAATACTTTATAATGTGTGTAGTGGAGATAAAGAGATTGAAATACTGAGGAAAACTTGAAACAACAACATATGTTAGAAAATATAGTATCTACCTTGAGTCGGGCATTCCCATGCTTAGTAGCTTAAACAACATGATTTCTCTAGAACAGAGATATGAAGAATCTGTCCACCGATGAGCACAATGTGGAAGTGTCTGTCATAATAGGATCAGGCTGAAGAAGCTGTCTCCATAAACAATATCGCAACTTGGGGAAGGGAACATAGCTTTAATGATGTAACCTTTTCCCCAAGGTCTTGACCGCCGCTTCACTTAAACTGCATATTTCTCAACATGTGAATGAAGGAGTTGTCATTGAACATGTGAGAAATCATCTGATTACCAGTCGATAATGAGAACTGTTAACAAATGCGAAGGTGGCCACTGATAATGATGATGGTCCCTAAGATGCACAGTACAATCTAGAGAGTGTGAATAAAAAGAGTTGAAGTCGAACAATCGTAGAATCATTCGATCAGGAGCCAATGATGAAGATTCCTAATCAAACACAAGACTACCTGCCACTGATGTCTGCAAGCATCTAGGTATTGATGAGTTTTTGGATCAAGTCGGTGGTTGAGATAGCCGATAGGAAGAGATCGATGTGTTGAAAGGTAGGCACCGTTAGGTTCCCATGATTTGGCCGATTGGTGAGCCAAATGACGATGTAACATCAAACCAAGCTTTGGAGCCCAAGGACCTAGCCTTCCTGGACTCAGAGAGGGCTCTCTCTAAATGTGTAAGGGATATCTGTGTGTTTGCTTATGTTGTTCTGATATTAGGCTAGTTATGAAGTAAGTTTTTGATTTTTTGTTTTTTAAGTTGTAAGGGATGAAACTGATCAAAGATATAAAAATAGATAACAAGATGTAGATTAACTGGGCTATGGGGTCAAAAGGTCAAGAAAGCTATTAGATGACGATACAAGGCTGTTGAAGGGCCGATTTGATTCAAGGTAGAAAGGATCTTTGGGCAAAATGGAGTAAATGGACATCAATTTTGTGAACAACAAAGAGTTTCAAGCATCACTGGTTCAATAGATAACATAAACATGGTAAAGAAAACCCTTAATCATGCAAAATGTAACTATAAACTAATCAACACATAGAAACAAACATTCAAGCCATGCATAGAAGTATAAGACCCTCTAACTTTGGGAAATGGCTATTAGACTTTGGGGAAAACACATAAGACGGACTAACAACTCAAAACACTATGCCAGAACGCCTAAACACAGTACTTCAAGTTATTGGGCACTTTGAATAACAAGATTCGCATAGTTTTAGGCAAAGGGCTAGATCGGAACTAGGCCTCCTTGGTTCAAACAAAATGATAATCTAATCAGTCAAAGAGATAGTTTCATGGATGGGAATATGGACAGTCATAGGTAAGCAGGGCACACCATACATCCTACTCAACATGCATAGAACTATGAATGAAACTAGCAACAATATCCTCAAGTTGTTAAAGAGTAGTTAAGAATTCTTTAATACAACTAAGGAAGAAGAAAACATAAAAGCTATGAAGATTCAGGAAATTTGAGGTGCCTCCATGGGCATATCTCAAATTTATTCTCCACTGATCTATAGCAATCAAGAAACATGTATCATGAATGAAAACTAGAAGACAACAACAAAGCAAGAAACACTATACCATTCTACCATGTCATGGAATCCATCAACAATCCTTCATCATCCATCCAAGAACATTCAAGAGGCAATCCAAAAGCATAACACAAGTATTTTCTCCAAATCTCATATGACCATATATTGCTTCTCTTCTCAAGTTCAGCCTTGTTTACAATGAGAGCTTGTGGAATAAATAGGCTCAAGTGAGGAAAACCTCATGGTTCAACTTCCATCCTCATTGGCCTAATCAAAATATCTAAACTTGTCCTCGAGGCTTTGCAAAGCCCAAGGCACAAAAATATCTCATAAAATATCTAAAAATTGCTAAAAAAGGGAATTTAATTGACTTTGCAACATTTTCCAAGTGCAAAAATAGCTAAACGCACATTTGGAAAAAGCAGATTTTTGAGGTTCAAAAATTACAAAAATACTTCAAATTTATATCAGAAAAAGGTCCCCTGACTTGCCAGAAACATTTTGCAGCCTTCCTGATGTCGAAACGAAGCTCATGATAGCTCGTTGGAAAGCTCTGAGTGTCTACTTTCCGGTGCAACTAAAATTTCTCCAATCCGATGCCTGGAAGTCCTCCAAATCTGCACCTGTGTGTAAAAATCCAAAAAATGACAGTTTGATGATACACTGGGGCAGAGTGTGCAAAATGCGAGCCCTTTTCGTTGTTTTGAAGGGGAAAATGATCTCCAAACGCTCTGAAAATCGCTGAGGACATGCTCATGAAATAATGGCATCCGATGGTACCATTCTCCTCCCTTGACGAATCCTCAAAATGAAATGGCGAATTTATGAGTTTTTGACCAAAAACCCAAAAATGCCAAAAAACCAAAAGTTGTCAAAATGGGCCCAAAATTGGTATGCATGACCCTCAAGGGTCCTTAGCAACATGCTCCGAAGCTGAAGCCAAGATATCAAGTGCTGATGTGCCTTTCTTCTCTTTCCGTGCTGGGCGCTTCCCCTTTGCTTCCTTCAGTTTTGCTTGGGTGGCCTTTAGCTTGCGCGGGGCAAACTGATTCAACTTTTGATAGTGCTGTGCCATCTTCCTTTGCAGCTCCAGGTCTCTGTTTTCCTTTTCAAGCTTCATCTCCAAGTGTTTATTGGCTCTTTCTAGCCATGCCTCCTTATTTTCTTCAATTTCTTGCTCAAGTAGTGCAGTGAGGGGAAAAGATTGAAGATGGGCCTGTTCTTCTTCCCTTTGCTTTTCTAGGGCTCTTTTAAGCCCTATGGTTCTAGGCCTCTTTCGCCTAGGCTGGTCTTCTTCTTCATCTTCATCAAACTCACCGATGAGCTCCTCTATCCTTACTTGTGCTTTAGCATCCTCATTCTTGTATTTGATTGCTCGTGCCTCATGGACAGCCAAATGGACATTCATTTGTTTATTTTGGATCTCCAAAAAGTGATTGAAGGTATTTTCCCAATGAAGGTCATTCTCCAATGCTTCAATTTGACCCTTGCGATGGATTAGAATGTTTTCAAGAATGCGGGCTTCATTATCGCTGTCATCACTTTGGATTGGAATGACAGCCAATGCACCTCCATGTTTTTGACTTTCTCCAATCTTACCTTTCCCTTTGAAGGCCAATCTTGCACTCTTCCTTCTTGGCATGCTAGTGAGAGGTCTCTTGGGCGATTTTCTTTTGCTAGGGACAACTCTTGTCACTTTTGGAGTGGTAGCCTTAGGCCCTTTCTTTCTTGCTGTGCTGGGCTTTGTCTTTTTAGGGGAAGGAGACACAATTGCTTTACCCTTGTCATCTTCTTGAAACTACTGCTCTCCTTGAGGCTGCTGTGTGTCTTCTTTAAGTTGCTTCTGCCCCTCAATGTTATGATGCTGATCTGCCTCAAATCCTTGTTGCCCTTGATCATCAACATTATGCTGCTGCTGTGCTTGGATTTCTTGTTCATTTGGTGGCTCAAGCTGCTACTCAAATTCTTGCCCAAACTGTTGTTCATGACCTTTAATATCAAGCTACTACTCTTCCTTTTGTCCCTACTGTTCATTTTCACCGATATGCTGCTGTTCAACACTCTTTTCTACTTGCTCCTGCTGCTGCCTTTCATCTTAAATTTTCTGCCCTTGACCTATCTCTTTTTGCTATTCAAACTGCTGCCCCTGTTCACCAACATCAAGCTGCTGGTGTTTTTCAACTTCATGTTCACTTTGTGGCTCAAGCTGCTGCCCCTGACCATCAAAATCATGCTGCTGGTCTTCATCAGTCTCTTCATGTTTATCCTCTTCCTCTTCTACCTATTCATGTCCTTCTTCTTCATGTTGTCCTGACTGTTCTGTGGTGATCTTGAGCCTTCTAGGAGTAGGCCTGCTGGACAAAGGTACAGGGTGATGAACAGGCTGGGTGGGAGATATATGGACAGGAGGAACAGTAGAGAAATCTGGGTGGCTGATAAAAACATCCCATGGAACCTCTTTCTTCTCTAGCTGGTGTAGGATGATAATTTTGATCAGAGAATGATGGAAAAGGGAAGCTATTTGCAGAGATGGAGTCTTCTTCTGGACTGAGGATGCCATCTTCTCGATGCTTTTGCATAAAAAGTAAGGGAGATTGAGCTGCCTAGTTCTAGTGAAATGCATCAATAGTCGGACATGATAGGCATAAACTCGAGTAAATCTCCCTTCACAAGTAAAATACTTCATTATGACCTTCATTAGGGGAGCGTAGTTGGCAAGAAGATAAGAGAAAGGAAAAATAGCAGTGCAAGTATCTCTGTGCTCGGGCTTGATGAAAGGCTTGTAGTCATCCAAGTCTAGATGGGTCTGCTTGAACCATTTCTCGCCATGATATGGAATTTTGGTGGCTTTAGACACTGACCTCGGGGAAAACTTGAAATCAAGGTCTGCTACCTGGAAATGCTTGCTTTGGAACCTCAGGGCGCATAGGTGTGTCAAGGGCGAGAAACTTTTGACCTCCTGTACTTTCTGGTAGAAATCTAGACAACCTACCTCATGAAAGTTGAAGAGGATGGATGGATGCGCATTGACCTCCTCTGTAGAGATTGGCTCATATATCTTATGTAAACCAGTTCTGCTATCTTTCCTGGGCAGCATGTTGGGCTAAATAAGCTCTTGAAACACCAAACAATCTTACTGCCTTTAAACTGTCTTCTTTGAACCAAACCCTGTCAATTCACTGTTTAGATAGAGAAAAATTGTCTTTGAATGACTTCAACAAGTTTCCTCACAATAAAAAACCCCTGCTCCATTAAAAAGTGGTCTTTTCACCTTTAATATGTATTTCAGCCAGCAGACCTCTTAACAAGAGACAATATAGTGAAAAGGAGACAAACTGTTAGGTGAAAATGCTGTTAAGAGTGTCAAAATCACCTTGCTCTATGATGTTTGGAGCTCAAAAACCTGTTTTGTACCTTTGACCAATGGTGAACTTCCAATCCTCATAAACTTGCCTTTACCTAGTATTCCAATCACTCAACAAACTCATATCTCATGTAATCAACCTTTAGTGTAAGCATACAGTCAATGCCACAGTTTATGTAACAAGGTGACAGAGTTTTGAAAAATGCTTCAAAAAGTTCAACAAAGCCTGTAAGAGTTTTCTCTTTTCAAATAATCAAGGCCCCTTATCAATGTAACACCTTTGTCTTTGTAGAAAATTCCTTTTCCCTATATGAATATCCACTTGAAGAATAAAAGAGAGTAATGTAGAATACACAGTGAAAAAATTGTCTCTTTCTGTGGTTTATAGGGGTGACCTACCCTTTGATGCCTTGAAGATATAAGATATCTTGTCCTTTGATTAGTCAAGGTGAAAATACATAGCTCTTAGTTCAACACATCTCTTTCCCTGTAAGAACTTTTATCAGTATGCTCACCACTCCAGCACAGCTTTGAACAATGGATATTTTTACAGAAAAACACAGTTTATAGGTATGGCAACAAAGTTTCAAATAAGGCTGTAGGGTTTTATCCTCTCACACAAACAAAACTCATTTTTAGTATGTAAAACTTGTCTCTTTAGGAAATGTCTGTGTATCCTCTGAAATTAACTTGACAGTGAGCTTGGAGAACGAAAGGCATTTCAAAGTATAAACAGGGCAACTGTCTTTCTCGGTAGGTAGTAGGAGTAACTTTTCCCTTTGGTGTTTTGAGGAATAAACACACCCTGCTTCTTGATTTATGAAAGGTGAACCCACAGCGTTTTAGTTTCAAGACCCCCTTCCTTGTTAGCAGTTTATCAGCGTAGACAACACTTCAGCACAGTGTTGAACAATAGATGTTTTCATAGCAACAAACATAGTTTACAGATATGGTGACAAGTTTCAAATTGTTTTTGGACTGTGGTATCAGACACTATAGAAAATCACAAGTCAAGCCGCTCCTTTGCATCGAGACTTTAACCCTTATATGCATCTCATTAACACTCTTAACAATTATTTCAAAACTGATCTCTTTGGCCTCCAAGCATTATCCAACAAACGTTTAAACGAGGGTTAGTTTGTGCAAAATACCTCACAATACGATGCAAAACCCTTTGAATAGCTTGGGCCACCTTCAGAACTGATTTGGAGGTATGTTTAAGTGTTTAACAAGTGCGCGGCACTTTCATGGATGAGAACGCTGCGCAGCAACCTCCGGGTGGCCTGTCGGGTCGTGGTCGGGTGCCCGTGACCTGCCGCTACAGGGGCGCCGCTTGTGGCGTAGTTCAAAAAATTTGCGAAAGAGCGCCGCACACTCCTACAGGAGTGCCGCACGGTCTGAAATGGTTCAAAACTTGTTTAAATTCCTGCAAATTGCCCCCGAGACTTGGTTCAACGCCTGGAGATTGCAGAGAGAAGCTTAATTTCTTGCTTGGTGTTTTGAAAATGAAACTTTGCCCTTCGACCTCATTCCTTTAATACATCGAACACCCAACGGTCAGTTTATTTTTTGAAACACAAAAATGAACTTTTGGTTGTCCTTTGCAAAGGTTTTCACAGCTTTTTGCCCTTTTTCAACAATACCTTTGGTGCATCATGAAGCTTGTATTTCGGAATAATGTAGGCAGCGGAGGTTTTTATGTTTTTTAAACCATGTTAACATGAACCATCCTTTTATAACATCAATGACTTGAAAAAGGTGCTTTTCTGCTAACATTGTCCCTTTGGTGTTAATTTGGCACAGGAGCTCCAGCTTTGGAGAATGACTAAATGAACTTGTGCACCATCCCCTGCCACTTTTAGCACTGTTGGTGATCATTTAAAACAGAAAATCCACTCCGAATCTGTTAAAAAAGAATACTGAAAAACTGCTCTGTTATTAGAAAGGATAGGGTTTGTTTTTTTAACTTGCTTTGACAGTTCTGTCTCCAGATGCCTCTTCAACCTTTTTCCCACAGTAGGTGTTCAAAGTTTCCTGCATTTATTTGGACTTTGTCATGGTTTATTGATCAAGAGGGGTGCTGCTTTCCACTATACTTTCTCTGCTCAGAAAATGTTACCATGATGTCTTTGTCCATTTGAATAATGAAACCTATGTTTGTTTCAAACTTTCCAACATACTGACAGTAGGTCAAAGCATCTCTTTGCCTATTATGAACAATAGTTTCAATGGTCATGTATCTTGATGACATAAACCTAGATTGTCTGTGTCGGCTATTATAGCATTTTTGAAAAGGCACCTGTTCATGAATGGAGCTGCTTTCAAGAAAGACATGCCTGATTAGCTTGGCATGCTGTCCCAGGGTTTTTAAAACACAGATCATAACCAGTTTATGTCTTTGTGTTGAGGAGGCAAGTATAAAAGATGTGGAATAACTGCTGGAATATTTCCTAGATACCAAGGCTTTTATTAGCCATCTTCTTCCTAATGAAACTTTGAAAACACCAACCTGTTGCATCTGAAGAAAACACCTGTCTTTGTGGTGGAGTGTAGATCGCAACACCTGTACTTGCACTGGCACTTTGAATGACAGCAAGATGTCACATGTCTGGGACTGTGTACTACTTGCCTGCCCTTTTTTATGTTCATCCAGAAACCATGAACTGTATTTCACATTTCAACAGAAACAAAAGAACACACAGGGGTCTTTTTACTGAAGTATTTTCCTGCTCAAGACTGATTTGAGCTATTCATATTAATACCCCTGCAGAGATATTTGTTATGATAGCTTTGATTAAAGGAGTCCTTTTTGATGCGCCATGATGATGACTGAAACTTCAAATGATCCTCTTTCTTAGGACACAAGACCAAAAACTCTGCTTTCTTTTGTCTTGCACATTTCAGATCTTAGCCCTGTTTTGATCATCACTTTCACTCAGAAACCTAGAGTCACTGTTTTACTGTCTAGTAAAAAACAAACCTGTGCTTATAGTAAGTTTTGCAATCCTTGAAGTCAATATTGGCCATTGCCCTCTGCTTGTAGATGAAGGAGGCGCCTTAACCCTCTGCTTGTAGATGAAGGAGGTTCTTGGCCATGACAAATTACTAGTCTGTTTGACAGTGGTGTCTTTCTTCTACTGTGATTTCATGCTGAATGGAAGCTGCAAGGTATTGATGAGTAACTCCTTACCCTGCATATGTATCTCAGGCTCATGTTGACATTGAGAAGCAGCTGTTCTCCTAAATGTGTATTCGGGAATTTTCTCCTGGGATGAAGATATACTTCCTATCTTTGTAAAATCCATAAAACACTGTAAAACACCTAATAATCAGCTTGAGACTGTGGTCTATGCAGTGCTGAGACTTAGGGGTGTGTAAGTGGCGCGACTTAGGGATGTGATCAATTTCATTTGCAGAGTGGGAGGTCTGTCATGATTGGTCTGTATCAGATGGAGGTTTTTTGGCCTTTTGATGGTTGCCAAGGGTAAAATGCCTTAAAGCGCCACTTCCTAACTTAGGGGAGGCTTTTGAAACAGACTTGGATTGTCCTTTTAGAGCTGATGGGCAGACCAGTAGGGCTAAAGCTAGATAGGATAGTGATAATGAGGTTTAACCTTGACATGGGCGGACTGAAAAGTAGGAGGGCGAAAAAAAGTTTTATGAGGGTTTTCTAGATGACAAATTGACATGTGGAGATCAGCTTCTAGAAAACTCAGCTATGGATCTAGTCATCACTAACAAGTGAAAATGCGTGACTAACGGAGCCTTTGAGGGTGTCCTACATTAGTCGACATGACGAAACCGTGATTTTCTTTTTGATGGAGATAATGAAGAGAAAATGGGGATAACTAAGGACAAATAATTTCTGGCATAATGAGTGGTTGGGTTGATAAGAGGAGTAGTAGATAGTGAGATTTGCTTGAACAATAGAAGGCACTATAACAAGGTATTGGGCAGCTGAGGCTTAATGAACACCAAAGAGTTTGTTAGGATTTTATCAGTGTTGATTGCTAGGAGACGAAGATAATACTCATGACAGTGCGGTTAGCTAGCTGCGAAAGAGTTTTCTGGGAAGTGCCATGTTCAATATTTTCACTGCCAAATCGACCTTTCTGAAATGTAACAGAGGTAGTATCCATTTTGTCCAAATTTTTCCCCGTCTGATTAAGTTCTTGGAGTCTAGGCAAGAGTAAACCTAGATTTAATTTTCATATTTAGAAATTAATATCATAAAAGACAACTCCATGCCGGAAATGCGATTAGGTTTAATAGGTCCGGATAGAGTAAAATCGGTGATTTTCCATGTTTGATCGAAAATTAGCATAAAAGACAAATCAATTTGATCTGATTGGGTTTAACGAGTCCAGATGGGTAAACTCGGTGAATTTTTCATGTTTCGAGAGTCTGAAAAATATCATAAAAGACGACTCCATTGGGGTACCTTTTTCATGTCTTGATAACCGAGCATGACAAAGGGATAATAGTAAGCCTGAAATAGTTCATTTTCCGTGAGGTAGTCCATCGAAGCCGGAAAAGTGAGAAATCTATGTTTGATGGACGTCTACCTCATTTTGTTATGAGTACGAGGAGATGAAGTAAACTCAATACTCTTTGTGAAATTTTAACGAGTCCAAAAAAAGAAAAACACAAATTTTCATATAAATTTCTAACACGAGTCGCAAGAGTAAAATCGGTTACTATTTGATTAAGAGCTTTGAAAAAGGAAAATAATGGCTCCTTATAATAAGTGGTAGTTTTAGCGAGCGACAAAGTCAACATGATTTTTTAGTTTTATGAGCTAGAAAAGGGTCCCTAAAAAGAAAGCTCAGTGCTTCTTCATATCAGTTTTAACGAGTCTGAAGAAGAAAACTCCATGTTTTTCGGATTAACGAGCAAGAAAAAGACCATAAAAAGAACGCTCGAAATCGACTTCGTATAAGTTTAACGAGTCTGAAGAAGGGAACTCGAGGTTTTTTGGATTAACGAGCAAGAAAAATACCGTAAAAAGAATGCTTGATAAAAGGGTCAAACATGTGTATGTTTGCATATGAATCTTGATCACTCATCAGAACATCAGTAATAAATCTCAATAGTTGTGACACATATGCAACAAGAATTCACGAATTTTTGTCGACTAGCTAAGAGATTCATGCCCCAGAAGTGGCTATAAGAAGGTCAGAAGACTTTCATTTTCACTGTTTTGAGTGTTGTGAAGGAGCTCTGGGGTGAAAAAGGGTGAAAACTTCAGCTGACGATTGCAGTCAATCTGGGCAATGGTTTTCCTTCCCGTGAGATCCAGGTAGGAGCTAGAACCTCCTGTTATCATTTAATTGTATTTTTGTGAAGTTTTTCTGGTTCAAAATGGGAAAGGCCCTAAAAAATATTAGCGGCTAACACGGGCCAGCAGTGTTGGAGCTGCGTTAAGCGCACTTCCTGTGAGGGGAGGACACGTTAGCGCGCTCTGTTTTGCACTATAGCCAGCGTTAGGCGCAACACATTTTTTAGAACTCATTTATAAGCATTTTGAAGTGGCCCAGACAATTTCTAATCGGTTGAAAATGTTGTATTTGCAGGTATTCAGCTGTTAATCATGAGTATCTGGCGAGAGAGCGAACATGAACGGGAAGAAAGGGAAATGATTACTGATGCTGCAAGCTTGATGGCTCTCCGCAGATGCGGTTTGCTAAAATATGCATGTTTAGAACTAATGAAGGGTCAAGAGGACCTCCTGAGGTGGTTGATTCAGTGATGGGACGAACGACACCATGTCTTTTGGATTGGGGGAAATGAGCTCTCAATTGAGAAAGACGATGTATAATTTTTGACCGGCCTGTCATGTTGTGGATCGAGGCCCAATTTGACGGGGTCTAGAGTGGATCTACGTTCCACTGCTGATCTCATTCTTGCTTATTGCATACACAACACAAAGGCTGTGAGAAACCGGGTACCTATTGCATGGGTAGCTTTGAGATCACTCAGGTCTATATTATGGATGATTGTTTGCTTGGCAGGTGCCAAGAGTTAGCATGTGGCCACCAAGGCCCAGATGCTACTAGCCTTGGATTGTATGCGACCTCGGTGTTTGATTGGTGTGATGAGTTGTACATTGGGTCCCGAGAAAAGCTCCACGGCATGCAAGACCCGTACCCGAGAGGAAATTTCGTACGGTATGTTGTGGAAAATTTTGTCACCCCCTAGAGACGGTCTAGGTGCCATAGACGATTGCCTGGGCATCTTAATACCTTGAGGTCCTTCATATAGGTGGATTATCGGTCAAAAGAGCTACGCTCAATATCTCTTATTTGAACAAAGAATAATTTTTTGAATAGGACCAAACTCTCTGAAGAGGCGACACAAAGATAAGGTAGTGTAGGGACATCATGCAAACTCCAATATAAAGGCATCGTTGATTGCAAGGGAGCGACTTCTTGTAAAGAGAGATTGGATTCAAATAATATATCACAGAAATCAAATATCAGGAAGTGAGTGCAGTGAGGAAACATAAAGAAGATATTAATTAACATGAGACTGATACCCAGATAAACAATAGAACCACATAAGGGCATATTAATTTATGAATCCTTATATGACAATGGCGTTTTAAAAGTACCCTCCTCAAGTAACTAATATAGCAGAAAATATGGAAGAGATGAACATGGAACAGTATATCATGACTAGGCCTATTTAAAGCGCTTGACTAAGTCCAGAAAGGGCACCAACAAGGATGAATCCTTACTGCAAACTAGTGAGCCACTCGCATTCTAGAACATGATACAAGAAGATAAATAGCATGAAATGAGATATTGTATTAACACATAAGAGAAATTACATACTGTGAGATACCAAAGACCAGAATCCTCATTACAGTTATAACTCCTCCTTACTGAGACCCTACGGGCTATGAACCTTCATACAGAAATATTACAAAATGTATACAAAAGCCTTTTCACTGCACAGTTTGCTGATAGAAATCTGGAACCCTTACAATGTCTTCTTTTCGGGCCTTTATAGGAAAGATAGAGAATTCTAGAGGAGGAGGTAGATGGAGCACATTTAATGACTCAATTTGAATAAAATGGCGGAAAACATTCGCGCCCTCTTCTATGAATGGCTAACTATAAATGACTGTACTTTACAATCTGTCTATAGAAATAAATGTTGGAAGATGAAAATCTCCTTATATAAAAGACACAAATAATAAAATATATACAGTGTTCTGCCTTCTGCTGAGAGTAAGATCTGCTGCCGTAAGAACCCTGAGATAGTCTGCAATTCTGTACTATACTATCAGCCCTTAACTTTGGATTTGAATCCTGGATCTTTAATGTAGGGCGAATTTCTCTGGAGGGTTCTGTAGGTCCATATCTTCGTTTTCTTTAATGATGGTCATGTCACACACCTACCCTCGGCTTCTTCTTTAAATTTCACCAGCAGAATGCCGTCCTTCAACATGCTCTTAGCCTTTGCAACAGAGACCATAAATTAAAGCGCCTTCTTATTGCCTTGAAACCTACAAAACCCATGAACATATTAGAAAAACTAGAATCAGGGGTGTGGGGTGTGGAGGTGGAGATGGAGACGACGTCGTGGACACGGACAGGAGACAGGAACACGCAGGGTGGCAGAAGAAAAACAATGGAGGTTTTGACAAATAGACGAAATGCGGATTTTCTACGTGACACAGTCTGGACGTGAGGAAGGAATAACGACAAATATGAATAAAAACATATAAACACACACACACATATATATATATATATATAGGGCAGGGAGGAATATTACGGATGCACGAGGCCAAAACACGTGGATGTACGGGGGACTGGTGGAAAGGCAACGTGGCAGTAGAGTCAACGGACGGGGAGACAGATTGTTGGCCGTTGGATTAAGATTCACAAATCAACGACTGGAAGTCGATGGGGGCAACACGATGATGGGCCACAGGGTACTCCGGACATGAATTAACGGGAGAGCAAGTTTAGAAGACCTCCGCCGTTGGATTGAGATCAGCAGATTTGATGGTTCAAACAAATTCCGCTGCCCGGCGATTGTTCAGACTTTAACGCACGGGGAAAGTGGTTTTGGATCCCGTACCAAAGACACGCGGCACATGCTTAGTGGAATCGCTGCCCCGGTGGTAAATACCGCCGGCTCGGTGGGAGCGGTGCGGGATTTACCGCCGGTTTTCTGCGCGCGGGGCCCTCCACCTAAAACAAATGCCGCTCCATTGATTGGATTTGATCGGACGACTGCCATTGCACCCGAAATATAAAACGATAAGCCCCTCTCCTTTTAGCTTGTGGTTTTCGGGCTCGGGACATATGGAAGTCCAAACAGGAAGGGCTAAACTCTTAGGGGCTTGGACCAATATTTAAACTATGGGTTTTTTAACTTTGGCCAAGCGTATTTTTGAGTGGGGATGACAGTGTTAAGCGGGAGCATCAGGATTCTAAGCCACGTTGGAGGTTTAAAATAGGTTCGAATGGGGCAGCAGGCCAAAATTCCTAGGCAGGGGTAGATATGTACAACACGGTACATTGATCATTTCTTTCCTACTGGAACGGGTAACATTGATGAGGCCCAGGATCATTACAGCGCCATTGGGCCCACGCGAGCCGAGGCAGTCTCGATGGGCAACTTTGCTTCCACGGACTGGAGAGGGTCTCGTCCACCACTGTTTTGATGATGGATTTTTTGATTGGCTGAACTCCGGGGAATATTATGAATGAGGATTATCCCTATAAAGGGGATGAAATTCACGGGTGATTGAGAGTTAGTTGCCCCCCTGGCACCCGGTGGGGACTCGATGGTAAGAAGGAAAAGCTCGGTGTACTCTGAGAGTACTTTGTTTTTGTCTTTTAAATGTTTATGCAATTTTTTTTTTGTTGAATTAGGGTGAAAATTATGTTTTGACATGAAGCTTTGTTTGCTTGACACGGGATACGGGAAGCCGCTGGGGATGATGATGCCCAGATTTTACATGAACTCTCTAGAAACCTGGAGGGTTTGAGTATGGGTATACCACCCCTTCCTATGCAAGAGGTTCCAGTTCGTTTGCAGCGGCATACCGTAGGTGTGCCAGAGAGATACCTGGTGCCTCTGAGGAGGATATCAAAAGCAGTTGTATGTTATCATGATCATCAGGACTAGCTGGCAGAGCGGATGTATAAGTGTCAAAGCGTGGCTTAGTATAGCCAAATTTTTGTAAAACACCCAAGTTTTGGAAGATTTTTTGATGTAACTATTGTACTGGACATGACATATATATATATATATATATATATATATATACACATAATTTTTGGTGATTTTGTGTTTTTTGATTTTTTATGTATTTTCAATGGGATAAAAATATATATACTCATGAGTAAATATTTTATAGCAAATGTGACAAATGCCAATATAACACATAGTTTGCCAAAGAATCGGCTAATGCATTAAATTCTCTAGGAACGTGCTCAAATTTGATTGTTTGAAATTGACGTTCTAAAAGTATCACCCTTAAAAAATAACGTAACAAGACTGGATGACGGACACGGTAATGATTATTTAACTGCATAATGACGAGTTGGGAATCTAACCTGACCACTAAATTAAAGATGTCATGAGATGCTGCCTCCGTGAGGAGTTGGATCACTGACATGTACTCGGAAACATTATTGGTGGCGCTACCTAGGAAGATTCCCCCAGAACCAAGAAGGTCCGACTTAGGAGTGTAGAGAACCCAAGCAGCTGAAGCAATGCGTCTAGTGTGACGACTAGCACCGTCCGCATATCCGACATATGATAAGGAGGACGACGGCATCTGTGTGATAGAAAAATATTTTACATGAGAAAAAACACCTCAAAAACCAAAAAATATCCAGAGACATCAAAACAATAGGCAAGACTTATATACATAAAATTACAAAGCATATGCCTAGTGTGAAACTAGGCAAAATACTTCTTTAGATAGAGCCCGTTGCGGGGCTCTGTGAGTGATATTCCATTACAGTCTTGAAGTTCATAAGCCCCTTTTGAGAGGACTTTAGTGATGATGTAAGGACCAATCCATAATGGTTGGAGCGTTCCTGCGCCCAAGGGGTCATGTTTCTGATCATAGAGTAGAACAAGATCGCCCTCTTGGAAAGAATGAGGCTTGACAGATTTGTCGTATTGAGATTTGACTCGGTGCTGGTGAGCTTCGAGTGCTAGTGTAGCATCTTGACGAGTTCCGTCCAAATGATCGAACGAGAGCAAGCACTCTTCTATGGTGGTGGTGCCAGGCAGGAGTTCAACGGCGAGTTTGAGTAATGGAATTTCGCACTTGATTGGAAGTACTGTTTCCAGGCCAAATGCAAGTTGAAATGGCGTGAAGCCTGTGGCAGTTTTGACTGACATTCGGTATGCCCACTTCGACTTGACCATTAGCTTGAGGATAATAAGATGAAGATGGATCTTGACGAAAACCTAGCATGGATGTTAATTCGGTCATCATGTGATTCTGAAAGTGGGATCCATGATCTGTGACAATAGATAGGGGTACACCGAACCGACAGATTACCTGATTGAACAGGAAGAGAGCAATAGTTTCGCCATTGGCCTTAAAAGTGGGAATGGCTTCTGCCCATTTCATAAAATAGTCGACCGCAACCACGATGTAGTTGTGTCCATTTTCCAAAGTGGGATTGCAGGTGAAGAAGTCAATTCCCCATTTAGCAAAAGGACTAATGGAGATAACTGGATGAAGGGGGGCAGGATGAGCACGAATTTTCTTTGTGAAAATTTGACATGGATGGCCCTTCTGGACCGCTACAATGCAGTCTTTAAACAAAATGGGCCAATAGTAACCTGCGTGCAGGGTTTTTTGGGCAATAGCTATGCCCAAACGATGACCACTACATGCCCCTACATGGCAGTCATTCAAAACACGTTCCGCTTCATTGAAAGTGAGAACGCCGGAGAATAGTATCGATACCACGACGATATAATGTATCGTTTAGCATGAGGTAGTGCTTTTCCTGGTGGCGGATACGACGACGGTCATCGTACGTGAGAGTTGGGCAGAAGCGTTGGCTTTGTAGGTAGACCAAAATGTATCCATACCATGGGTCCGACGAATCAACCAAGTGTACAGATTCATCAGGAAATGGATCATGAGCTACTTCTCCGGGGTCGATTCTGGAAGGTCCGATAATAATTCGGCAAAGACGAGGGATTTCTTTGCTTTGGCAGCTGTGAAGACCAAATAAAATTGTTGGAGGATTATGATCCATATGGAATATTTTCCTCCAATAATTTGTCGAGATAGGATGTGTCGCATGGGGATCTCCAAAGCAATAACCGTAGTCTGTCGTAGCAATATATAGTGTCGGAGTCGGGTGACGGCAAAAAATACCACCAGAGAAAGTTTCTCCACATGTGAATAACTTAGTTCAGGTCCGATTAGACCTTTGGAAAAATAGTATATCACATGTTCACTGTCGTCACTGTGAACTTGAACCAGAACCCTTCCAAGTGAGGATGGTGAGGCTGCCAGGTAGAGAAGAAAGTTGCGTGAGTAGTCGGGGGCACTAAGGAGTGGGGCTGAAACCAAGTGCATGTTTTAAAGCATCAAATGACCATTGAGCTTGGTCATCCCACAAGTATAGTGTTTCTTTCTTCAATAATTGCATAAATCCTTTCGTCATCTCGGCATATTTAACGATGAATCGACAAAAAAAGTTTGCTTTCCCTTGCAAACGTTGGAGTTGAAGGATGGATTGTGGTGCTAGCAATTCAACAATCGCCTTAACCTTATCGGGATCAACCCTAATCCCGTGCTTGGAGAAAATGAAACCTAACAGACGCCCGGACTCGACCATAAATACGCACTTATGAGGATTCAAACGTATATTGTAGAATCTACACCTAGAAAAAATTTCTTTCAGATGAGTGAGGTGATCAGGTCGTTTCTTGGAATGGGTCGGAAGGTCATCCAAGTAAGCCTGTAAAATATGTCGAATGTCATGAAAAGTGTAGTCCATAGCCCACTGAAAAGTTTCTCCAGCATTCTTTAGACCGAATGGGAGTTTACGATACGCAAATGTGCCCCAAGGACAGATGAAGGCAGTTTTATGTTGGTCTTCCTTTTTAATTGCAATCTGGTTATAGCCCGAGAATCCATCCATGAAGGAAAAATATTCGTATCCGACACAATCGTTGAGAATATGATCTATGAACAGTGTAGGATAATTTTCTTTGGGACAAGCGGCATTCAGATCGCGATAGTCAACACAAATTTGAATGGTGCCTTGTTTTTTATCGACGGGAATCGAATTGGAAACCCATTCTATCAAAGGAACGGGATATATGAAACCAGTGTTTAAAATTTTTTCTACCTCAATTTTGATGGTGGCCACTTTACACAGGTGGACAGGCCTGAGTCGCTACCGAATTGGTTTGGCATTGTCATAAATCTTGATTTCGTGCTTGACTATAGATGGATCTATGTCGGGAATTTCGTCATAAGACCAAGCGAACACATCACGGAATTCCTTGAAAAGGGATGTGAAGTGTGCAATTTCCTCAGGATTGCAATCTTCTCCAATCTGAATATTTTCCACGATACCTGTTTTGACCGAGATATCAATGAGCATTGTCTTAGAAACATTTCCCATGTTCCCTTCTGAATCAATAGTTTGAACAGTCGTGTAAGCGGAGGGAACCATCTCAGGTGGGTCAATGGATGCGATTTAAGTGTTTATCATGTCCGAGTCGATCATTGAAGCGCGATGGTGAAACTCTCCCTAAGGTCGTTCTTCTAGAGACAAGATCTCTCGAATAGCTTTGTCTGTAGGCAAGACTTCATTGAGGAGATCCTTAGAGAGAACTGTGATGGGTGGGAGGTTTGTACCTTTGGTCAAAACCATAGCAATGGAGGGTTCAGATGTAATTTGGATGGCTTGGTAGGCCAACTCGGCTGGTGAGAGTGACATCTGATCTCCGTAGGAATCAATGTCTGAAGGTGCCGGAAGGATCCATGGGTCGATAAAGCCATTCAAAGTGGTGGATATCATTGCAACCGTATGTGGGATCTCTGGAAGTGGGAGAGGAAAGCAACCCAGTAGGGAAGACACCTTCAGAAGACCGGTACCAATACTAACGTAAGAGTTAGGAAAGCCTCCTATTAGGGGTATAGTGCTACTTGGTAACATGGAATAATCAGGGGTGCAGAAGGATAACTGATCCACTGTGACTATTTTCCCATCCAATGGAAATAGGATGAGTCGAAAGACCGAAGAAACAATGGCGGTCATAGCATAAGACCAACTACGACCGAGCAATAGATTATAGTCGAGATGGCGATCTACGACTTCTACATCCACGATTACCATTTTCCCACTCAGAGTGATGGGAAAGCTAGCAAGGTATCCTTTTGCAAGGAACGTGTGGCCATCGAAAGATTTGAGGGAATTCGACGGCAGTGTTAAGGTAGGAGAACCTAAAGCGAGCCGACAAGCTTGTGACATAATGCAGGTCGAAGCACCTTCGTCAATGATAGTGACACAACCTGCACCTAGAATGCGAGTTGGTGTGAGAGGCGAGTCTAAGATTTTTCCATATCAAAGATAGCTAGCATGGAATCTTGGGGGTCTATTCCACCAATGGCCGAAAGTAAGGCTTTCCTTTGTGCTGGACATGTTTGTAATACTTCGAGAGCAGACATAGTTGATGGTGCCTGCACTAAATCTTCTACAATGTTGTAGTTTTGGGCTGCACATGCAGAGGTGTTATGAGTCGTGCGTCGAAGTGTCCCTTTGGGGGGACGAATCACGAGATCAGCAGTAGGCCGTTCGATATGCAAATCGTTGGTCGGCGGTGGGGTTGAACTAGTACCAAGTTCTTGAGCGTCTGTGGTAGGATTTCCATAAATCTTGGCTCGTGTTTGAAGTTCAACACTTTCAATGCCATAAATGGTGGATGATCCTTCACCGGAAGGATGTGAACCACCATTGCCCCGTTGCTGGAGTTATGGTGGGTTGTCAACCATGTGTTGCTGCTATTGATTAGGGAAAGGATTATGAAGAACATCAGGTGTTCGCCTAGAATCCTTGTTTGCGATAAAATTAGTGCATTCCTGCAGCCGAGGACATTTGTATGTCAAGTGGTCCTCCGTACAGATCTTGCAAGGAAATTTCATGGGTTTATCCTTCCCTTTGTCGTTTTTGGCAGCGTTTTTCTGATTAGGATTATTCTGATTGTCCGACTGCTCTTCTGAAGAAGTTGTCTTTTTCTTGTTCTTCTTATTCTTTCCACTAGGTTTTTGTGAATTTTGCACAGAATTTACCTCAGCAGTAGGAAGAGTAGTCGTTTGGTTAGGGGCGGTGGCAGCCAAGGATGGATGGGAGGTTTTCCCCCGAGACTGTTTTGTGGCTACACCAAATATTGTGCCAACGAGACCGTCGGTGTGAGCTCTTGTTTTCTGAGTAGCTGGAGGATTTGGGTTACCAAGGGCATTGGGGAGTAAATCATATAGCGTGCTAGATTGTGAATAGATTAAATCCAAATGTTGGGCACGACGAATGCATTGATCTTCTGTAACCACACCGGAAAGGCCAATGTATTTAGATATGTGGGGTAAGAGAGACTTACAAAACCAATTAGATAAGAGATGATCCGGGATTGGCGCTTTGACTAGCCTCCTCCTACGTCTCCATTCATGAATGTGATCAGAGATGTGGGCGACGGTGTCTTGGCGCAGCGAGGTTAGCAGCTCCGTTCCAATTTCAAATCTGATTGGTAATTGGAAATTCTTTAGAAACTCCGTCGCTAAAGTGCCAAAAGTGTTTATGGCAGCGAGTGGAAATTCAATATACCACTTGGCGGCATTGCCTGTAAGGGTGTGGGGAAATAGTCAAAGCTGGACACTATCATCCACAATGGAATTAGATATAGACCATAAATGAAAGGTGGTGATGTGTGTGGCTGGGTCTTCCCCTTGTTTCCCATCGAACTTTGGGATGTCAGAAGGAATCTTGTGCGGTACTGGAGGCCAGAGCGAGTTGTGATTAATGGGGTCATTAGTGAGTTTATAGATGTCGGGAATGTCTAGAGCTACCAAAAATGGCAATTGTGGGTTTGCCCCCGAATCTAACCAAGGAAGTATTGGTTGACTATGTGGACCATAGGGTCCGCCCATCAATGTGTTACCAGTAGGATAAGTAGGACTTTGATAAAAATTTCTTATAGGTGGAGGGGTAGGGATATATGGTTGCTGTCCATAGGGCATATTATATTACGGGGCAAATGGTTGGTTGCCCCCAGTGTAAAAGTGCCCTCCCATTCCAGATGGAGGTTGGGGTGGGATTATCCATATGGATGTAATATAGCTTCCCGGATGCATGCTTCTACTTGCATAGTTTGGCAACGGCATAGACCCTACACCGATATTTAAACCACTTAAGGGAACAATGTTAACAATAGGTTGTCCAGTTTGTCCTAAAGATTGCAAGGGTAGTGAAATTTTCCCTATGATCTGCGTGCTGGTGACACTGCCCCCTGGTATGGTGGCCAAGGGGTTTGAACTCAGCAAAGGGTTCCAACTGAAAGGGTTGCTAAAAGGAACCGAAGTAGTCACACTCGTGGGAGGGGTAACTGTAGGTCCCAACATGGTCACGGTAGGAGTAGATCCCGAAGGACTCGGCGAGTTACTTATAGTTGTGATGACCATAGGGTTGGGATTAGGTATATGTTGACTACTGGGTTTACCAAGTGATGGCATAGAACTGACAACTGGCGGGGAGGATGGTGGCAAACCTGGGATGGTTGCCATTGGTATCGACCTTGTGGATGCCGGTTGTGAAATGGATGTTGGTGTAACCGAAGACATGTCTTGGAGTGGTGGAATATGAACTATCACAGGCCCCAATGAATCAGTGAGTGAAGGATTGTAATGAGGTACGACACCTTCCGTGAAAGGGTCCTCTAGAAATTCCGTATGATACGAGGTTATGTGAAAATCAGGGTTTGTCAATGGAGACTGCTCTTCCACAGAAGGCACGGGTTCACCAAGGTTAAGTTCTTCCTCAAGAGTCAGAGGAGGTAGGCCTTGCTATCGTCGAGACAGACAGCATGGGTTGGATGACGCCACGGTGACCTGTTTATTTTTAACAAATTTTAATAAATTGTGATGTATTATAAAGTCTGAGTGATAGTAACCACACACCTAACAAAGAAAAAAGAAAAAAGGACTCTCTAAAATCAATCAGCAAGTAGCCAGAATAGACTGCCATGTATGAGTACTACCATTTTCTGGTGATGAAATCCAGTATCACAATAGTATACAGAGAGGGTTGGTTGAAAGTACAGTTACGGTCACTCTAGAGCTTCACCTGAGCCTTAAACGTTAGGTGTAAGAACTCTCGTGAAGACGAGTACCCTCCTAAAGACCGAAGATAGAGTGGGTCCATCTATTTTAGGTACCAGGACAGCCCATCCTAGTCACCTTGTGTAAGTCCTTAAAAAGTATGGCCACTAAAGATACTTCAAATCATAGACATCATCAAGGGGGTCCACGGTCAAGGACAACATGCTATATGGGCAGAACACCTAGATCCCTGATCTAGTTTCGACATCCCCGAAGGGAATGCCAATATATAGCATACCCACTGGATGCAGTCGAAGGCGGGCTACCTTCTTGTGCACCCAAGTGTTGTCTCGTGCTGAGCTCTGGTAAAGGAACAGTCCCGATAATATGAGTGCAATACGATTTCGCTCGTTAATGACTCTAGTCTCAAGTTTTGAGATCTTGGGTGATTTTCTCACTTTTCCTAACCTAAGATCCTAGCCTGAACTACTGTTGGTGTGAGCTCAAAAAGAGTAATGTGATTGATTTTATTATCGCTTGATTCTTAGTGTACTTGATTATTAGTCTTGTGGAGGGGGAGTGGACGTATGAAATGTAATGAGACTCCGACTCAGGAAACCATGCAAAAATATGCTCTAAATATTCAATTCGATGAAGAGTATTTCTACAAGGAGAGGTTTCTTTTCAACATCCATGCACTAACATTCAAATATCAAAGTTCAACCTTATAAGATTCATACATCTATTCTCCTCATGTTAACAGTCATTTAACTGAAATTTTCAGAATTAATTCAACTAGATGCATAAAAACTATAAAAAAAAATCTTCTCTAAAAAGTAAATGTTTTTGACACTAACTTTTTAAACAAGAGCAAATAAACAGAAATGCCAGCTTAGTAAACAAGCATAGGGATTCATTCAAGGAGGGATACTAATGGCCAAAAAACTCTGTAACCAAAAAAACAATCACAGGGGTGAAGAGCAAATTTTGGCTGAGTAACGCACTGTCTTTGAGTAAAGACAACGTTAATCCAGAGACTAATGCACTGTATTTAAGAAGAGCCTGCGTTATAATGCACTGGAACACCAACAGAGGTAGCTTTAGCCAGGGTAAAGTTCTTCAGATGGTCAAACAGAAATAGGATTGAACTCTGTGAGCTTTTGAAATGTCTACTGGGCATGAATACTGGTCCGAAGGGTCTGTGAACAGAGGAAAGAAGAAAGGGGGAAAGAGATAGTCCGGAAACTATGGGGAAATCCCTAGCGATGTCGCCAATTCTGCTATAGGGTAAAATTCTTGGGTTGTTGGTTATTGAATATCCATCTCAGGGCTTTTCAGTGCCCAAGGCAGATAGTAAGATTAGCTGTATAGTTCACAAAGAAGGCACATACATGTTCATATTAACTTAAAACAACTTGATGGAATAAGATGAAAGATTACCTCTTTAATGATCTTGAAGTATTTTGGAGAGTGTTGAACAGCGAAGCAGGGATCCTTCTTCACCAGCTCCAAATCTCGACCCTACAATCAGTCAAAGCACTCATGTAATCTCTACCACAACATACATTTCCTATCAATTAAGTCAACATATAATAAACATTTAAACTATGCACATCTAAGCCATTCATTTCATGCTATATAAGTGATTGAATAAAAATGAAAATATCAACGCATATAATGGACAAAACAAATACAGTTCTATTGATTTATAAAAAGGAGGATTACAACCGTCAGTTGTACCAAGCCCTCCTCAGCGTTCTAATCTCTCTATCTCTCAATGTGGTGATGTCTTGATCAACAAGTTCTCAATGAACCTCTTTGACCTTTGACCTTCACACTACAACAATAATGCTCTACTTCACAAGTATTCGAAACTTTGACAATCCTTTGACTTTGAACCAAGAGCCTTCATCTCCATTTTATAGGAGATGGAGAGAGCAATCATTGCCTCTCTCCTTCCACCAGTTCTAAATAGAAAAAAACAAGATGTTTCCTCAACTTCCATGCTTTTGCCTTCCTTGAGAGTTCAGTTTTTTTGGCAAGGCCCAATAAGAGATCAGTGCTTTGCAGTTTCCTTTTTGTACTGACTCTCTTGTGAGAAAAAGCTGGAAATTCAAATCATTCTACGCGGGTTTTTCCCATTTCAAACTCAAAACACAGGTAACACTGCCCTTTAGTGTAAACAAAGCATTTCCCTAGCCACTAACACAGCCTATTCATTGATCAGATGCCTTATAACGCTCTTGTACTGTTGTAGGGGTGCGTTACCTTGGCAGAAGTAGGTTTAGTTTAGGTCTTTGTATTCCTTCCATATTTATCTTCTCCTCTGAGCTGATGAGGAGGTTTTTTGACCTATAACATTTATATAGTCCAACAAATATTACCCAACCCAAACAGTCAGGGTGATGGAGTGAAGTGTCATGTTCAAGAGTGACCTGCTATCGTAGAAAGTTCTGTTCACTTTCCCAAATTTTCCCTGGTCATTTGTCGACCACTACCTCTTTATTTTTTAACAAGCTTGAGGAGTATAACATATGATTGATCTATAATTCAACCCTTCGGTCGAATAATGTATCACTATTTAATAATTTAATGAGTCTAGCGATGAATAAAATTTGATTCTTTCCATGATTGACAAGCTCGTCGTTATTTTATGTTTTAACGAGCCTAACGACAGTGACAGCCCGGTCCTTTTTCATATTTAGGGAGTTTGAAAAAGAGGATGAAAGAAAACTCCATAAGTACTTTTTCGTAAAGTTTTCGCTCAAATTCGAAAAAGTGTAAAATAATATCTGAGAGAACCTCTTTAGTCAATTTTGACCAAGGTATTCCTTTTTTGAAAATAATCTATCTCAGTATGGAAAAGAGTTAAACTTATACTGATTAGATATCAATTCATTTACTTTTACGAGCTTGAAAAGACAAGTGCTCGGCAATCTTTTCACATTATCAGAGTCTGAAAGAGATGAAAGAAGACTCCAGGGGTTCCTTTTTCAACATTATCGAAGCTCCAAAGGGAGATAAAAGTGTGCTTCAAGTCCTTTTTCATTTTTAAGAAAGCTTTGAAAAATAAGGATAAAAGTATTCATTGTGGTCAAATCATTCTTGAAATAAATCTACACGATAATTTGTTCATTAGTTGTAAAATTTGTTCAGAACAACATCAAATGGATTAAAAATACCTATTTCATGATAAAAATATAATAAAACCATATTCACAGCAATAAATATGATTTGAAAATAATTAAATGACTATTAAAAAGAGTTTTACTATTCATTTTTACCATTCAATAGTTGCCATTTGCATTTTGGAGCTCTAAACATGTTTTTTCCCCCGAACTTCAGCTGCTGATTGCGATCATTTCTGTGGACGGTTTTCATCACTGTTTGATCGAGGTTAGTGTAATGAACCCTATCTTTCTTTCAATAGTGAATTCATTTCCTTTCATTACAAATTTTTAGGGTTTTGAGCCCCTTAAGGTAAATGTTTCTTCCAAAGAGGGCAATGCACCCTTCAACATTGAAAAGTGCGTTGTGGAGCACCTAAATTGAACTTTAGCTGCATATGCAATGCACTATCCCTTGTTCAAGACTACGTTGGGCGCAAGTTTCATTTTTTATTCTTGCACTATGCTCAAAATTTGTCTAATTTTTTGCATTGAAAGTAGTCTAATGAGCCTTATGGTTATGTGTAATGTTCCAATTTTTTCAATAAGGTAATTGCAACATTAGATTTTTTTTATTTTTAATAAAGTGAATAAAATGGGTGAGGGAGCCCATGTAGCAACCTAATAAACACTCCTAAGGTGAAAAAAGTCACTTAAGTGGCTTAAGTTAGCAGCCCCAAGTGGGAAAAGGGCCAAAAGCAAGTGAGCTAGACCATGGTTGATCCAAGTCAACAACGTACCCAAGAGGGGGAAGCTTGCACAAGAAGATTGCATAGTTGGATGGAGGGAAATTGGAAATGAGAGAAACCCTAATGTGAGTGGGGTCCATGGCAAGGAAGCATGCCTTGCATAAAAGATGAAGGAGAGCCATTGTTGGGTTTCATCTTTGGGAGAAAGAATTTCGAAGTTGAAGCTCTCTTCAACTGAGATAGCCTGTGATCCTTAGCACAAGAGGGATTCCTGTTTAGGAATGCCCTTCTCTTCCATGGGAGGCTATGGAGAGATTGTTCTTCATCTTCCTCACATCTTGGCTTGAGGCCAAAGCATTCATTTGCAGCTACTACGTTGTTCTTGCAGCAAGAAACATTGGAGTTGCTGGTGTTGTAGTGAGGGACCTTCATCATTCATTTCCGGAGCTAGTTTTGTAGAGGAGGAGCCCTCTCTTTCTCTAGGAGATCAGAAAAGGAAACCACAGAGCTGATATTGCATATTTTGGCATTAGGCCATATGTTTCTTCTCATGCCTAGCGTAGTCTCCTTCCATTACAGCGTTATCTTTAGAGGTGGCATGCATAAAGGGTTCATTTTGTGCACTAGAGAGTGCAATCTTCAGTAATGGGATTAGCCCCTTCACTTTGGAGATCATTGGAGGAGGTATCATTGTTTATTACAGCACCTACTTCCTTCTCCTATGTTGTATTATATTTGAGTTGCAGCAGCTACACTGCAACTCCGACATTTTCCTGTTTTATGTATTTTAGCCAATCCCTTGGAGGATTGTTGTAATAATGTTTTATGGGGTTGAGATCTTGCTCCCCCATATTTATTTTAGCAAATTTTGTTATATCATCTCATATATATCATTTTTCAGTCATTTTCCCTCATAGACTGCGCAGTGATTGAATTTTTGGGTTATGTAGCAGTGTATTCTCTTGTTTTATGTACATTTCCCCTTGAGGCTGATTTAAGCTCATCTTAAGAGGCATTTTCCTCAAGGAATTTGTATTATATTTGCTGCTACAGATTATGTATCACATTTTCACTCTTCTTATATTACATGAGGCATTATTTCACTGCTGTTACATATTGAAGTTTTAATACTACTGAAGGTTCTTTGATTGAGCATTATTTCGGTATACTTGTTGGTGGGAGATCTGAATAACCCCCTTAGGGTTATTTCTTTTAGCTTATATTCTGCAGGGATTTTGTATCAGATATATTCTAAGGCATCCCAGCACTGGATTGCCTTATTTTTATATGGGATTCCTTATACAACGTCCTCTTGGACACTGTTGCAGAAATTCCTTGAAGGGAAATATTTTCTTTTGAAAAGTTCTATTGGCAGAGTCTGCTAGTGGGCCAGGTAGCCTCTGGATCACATCCTTCCTTGTGGAGGTGACATATCCAGTAAATTCCCCTACAATCAATCTCTGAAATAGTTCAGTGTTGATTGTTAATACTCCTGGAGTTGGAATATTGGAATATCCCAAGATATTCCCAATGGAGCAGCAAGTTCCAAAAAAAGGAACATTATAGTGGTATCAAAGCTTCGAACTTGGCTCAGCCTGTGAATTTCGAATTTCAGGGAAGAAGAGGCCAAAATGATTCAGAGGATGAGATTAATCTCATCAATTTTCAGATCCAGCAACAACCTCTCCAAGGAGGTTGAGGAGACAAAAGAAGGAGAAGGGGAAGGACCATGCACTTCCTATTCTCACAGAGAAATAGAACAGAAGCAGGAGAGGCACATACCAGCGCTGTCTTTATCATGAAGGAGCAGCCTTCATCTCCAGTAGTTGAGGCAGCCAGCACATTTGGGGAAGAAACTCTTGCATGCACACGAGACCCTTTCAAACTTTACCAAGGTATGCATGAGTTTTCATTTCCTGTTGGTTCAATACATGCCATGAGGGATTGCATACCATGGAAAGCTATTTGTCTAGAGTAGGAGACTTTCACTACACTGTGTCATTTTGAGGAAAGAAACCCTCATCATTCTCATGCACTATTGATGAGCCATGTATCGCATGTGAGGGTAGGGTTTAGAAATTTTGTCATGAAGGAGATTTCATTTCAATGTCCCATGAAATGCAAAAGGAGAAATATGTTTTGGGACAATGGCAACTCTTGCGAAAGAGGTACCAAGTGGCAAGATACTTACACCAAAGAGCAGAGCCTTATGGATGAAGTGTGCCCAGCGGAAATGTGGAGGATCCATAACCCATAGGTCCCAGGATCATTTCACAAATTATTGCTCTTGATCAACAAAGGGGAGAGCATGGGTGCATCATGACCAGGGTTGGCATTTATCTTACCACTCATTATGTTCCCATTTCAGATTAGGTATGGTGGAAGTATGGAGGAGCAGCAAATATTTTTGATGCTCAAGTTTTGTGTTGTTGCAGGAGAAAGAGGAGGCACTAGCATAGTGCAAGGAGATTTCTCTTTGAAATTTGATGCCCATGTAGCACCTTCTTCATGGGAGGGGCTCTACATTTGCAGCAACATGATGGGAGGAGTCTTTGGCAAGATTCATGTCAAAGAGGGGAGCTTTGAGATGGCAGTGGCCCTACTCCAAAGGCCAGCAACACTGTCACTTGAAGGCTTGGATTACTTGTTGGAGTGTTCTCAAAGCCACTTCACAAGTGATGTACTTTGGAGGCATGTAAGTGATGAGCATGAAGTAGTAATGGAGGAGAGCACTCCTTACTACATTTTTACTTTCTTGGCTTGGTTGCACAAGCACAAGAAGAGGGATCTACATGCAGTATTTATGGGTTCTTCTTTCATGCATTTTCAAGCATATTCTTCATTGATGGAGGAGTCCACTTGGGAGGGAATCTTAATGGTTGCATATCAGCATATGGATAGATGCATAACCCAAAAAATGATGAGGTGGTTAGCACAACCACTCCCCTACTATGTTGCAGTAAGGGGGAATTTTCACTTGAGCCATTTTAGCTCAAAGGCCAAAGTACATGATGAGGGAGGTAACTATTTGTGACATGCTTTGCACTCTCTTATCTTTATGAGCAACATATTAGATCAACAGGGACCCTTCCTTCTTGCACATTGTGTTTTTTTGTACTTATGGTTCATTGCAGCAAAATGATGGCTATTTTAGCAGTGGATTGTGGGGGAAGCCACATGGGTTTTGGTGTGCACCTTTGGCACCAAAGTATGTTTTCATGATCACATCTTGTAGGATGAATGTGGAAAAAAAAAAGTGGCTGAAAAGACACTTGTCGCATCATATATTGAGGCAGGCTAATGATGCCCTATGCTGGTTCCATACATGGAACTATGTTTCACCTCCTTGCTCTCATAAGTTTATGCTTCCATGTTTAGCTAGTGCAACGCTGTCCAGAGGAAGCACTGTTTTGAAGGGGGAAAATAAATTGAAGATGCCCATTGGGAGTGTGATTCTCCCTAATTTTCATGTTGTATGTTTCAAGAGAAGCAATGGGCAGCCCATGATTTCCAAAATTCATCTCTTTCCTTCATGTGGGAGGAGATAATTGGAGAGTTTGAATTTTTTTTGGAGGAGGCACTTCATGGTTTTTATGTTTGATGGGGTGGCTTGGGTCTCTTCTGAAGACCATTTCATTTCAGCCATATGTCAGCATCAGCCCCATATGTATCATGAGGAGGGAGAGACTCATTGGGTGGATGTGCCCTTTGGGAGAGAAGACCTCCATTCTTTTGCAGCACATGCTCCAAGGGGAGTATGGGAGATGATATGGTCACCATGTTCAGCCATGTGTTTTTACATGAGGTGAACCATATGATTGTTTGGATGCCATATGATGATGAATTCCAGCTCATCACATATGAGATGATTTGGGCCAACTTGATTTGCAGCGTTGGAGGAGAGGTCCTTGGGGATCTAGACTTCATCTTGCCTCTTGAAGGTAACACTATTGCAGCCCAAGTTCAAATTTCACTCCACATTCATCATAAGTGGAGAAGAGGACATCATGGGGTATGCTATGAAGCTTACCAAGTTCAGAAATTCAGCCCACCTATTTATCATAAGCACAAGGTGGAGGAGTACTTTCAGGGGTTGCCTAGTTGGAGGGTGACTCATTTTGCTTGGTTGATTTCTTGGGGGATGGAGGATCTACATGAGGATTTTTCAGACTCCATGCCTTGAGTGGAGGACTTCTTTTTAGTTCATCCTTGCTCTTGGTTAAGGACAAGCAAGTTTTGGGAGGGGAGGACTTTAATGTTCCAATTTTTTCAATAAGGTAATTGGAACATTAGATTTGTTTTATTTTTAATAAAGTGAATAAAATGGGTGAGGGAACCCATGTAGCAACCTAATAAACACTCCTAAGGTGCAAAAAGTCACTTAAGTGGCTTAAGTTAGCAGCCCCAAGTGTGAAAATGGCCAAAAGAAAGTGAGCTAGACCATGGTTGACCCAAGTCAACAACATACCCAAGAGGGGGAAGCTTGCACAAGAAGATTGCATAGTTGGATGGAGGGAAATTTGAAATGAGAGAAACCCTAATGTGAGTGGGGTCCATGGCAAGGAAGCATGAATTGAATAAAATATGAAGGAGAGCCATTGTTGGGTTTCATCTTTGGGAGAAAGAATTTCGAAGTTGAAGCTCTCTTCAACTGAGATAGCTTGTGCTGCTTAGCACAAGAGGGATTCCTATTTAGGAATGCCCTTCTCTTCCATGGGAGGCCATGGAGAGATTGTTCTTCGTCTTCCTCACATCTTGGCTTGAGGCCAAAAAATTCATTTGCAGCTACTGCGTTGTTCTTGCAGCAAGAAACGTTGGAGTTGCTGGTGTTGCAGTGAGGGACCTTCATCATTTCATTTCCTGTGAGTTGAAGCTTTGTAGAGGAGGAGCTCTCTATTTCTTCATAGGAGATCAAAAAAGGAAAGCCCGTAGCTGATATTGCATATTTTGGCATTTTTTTTCCATATGTTTTTTCTCACACCCAAAGGCATTCTTTCCTTATAGCATTATCTTCAGAGGTGGCATGCACAAAGGGTTCATTTTCAGCACCAGAGAGTGCAATCTTCGCAAGGGGTTCAACCCCTTCACTTTGGAGATAATCGAGGAGGTATCATCACATTTGCAGCATCTAATTCCTTCTCCTATGTTGTATTATTTGAGTCATAAAAGAACACACTACAACTTCAAGATTTTCCGTTTTATGTATTTAGTTTAATCCCTTTGGAGGATTGGCTCTATCTTTATTTTGAGCACATATTTTTACATCATCTCACAGAAAACACTGCGCTTACCATTTTCCCTCATATTTCACATGTTGATTTTGGAGTTGTTGGGTTACAAAATGTATTCCTTGGATTTTATGTAATATTTCCCCTCGAGGTCGTATTTAAGCTCACCTTGAGAGGCATTTTCCTCAAGGAATTTGTATTATATTTGTTGCTACGTATTATGTATCGTATTTGCACTTTTATTACATTATATGAGGCATTATTTCACCGCTATTACATATTGAATTTTTAAAAATCAACAAGGTTCTCTTCAGCTGGAGCATTATTTTGACACTTATTCGTGGTAGATCTGAATAGCCCCTTTAGGTTATTTCTTTAGCCATTCTCAGGAGTCTCGACGTATATATTCTAAGGTATCCAAACACTCCAGATTTCCTTATTTTCACATGGGGCTTCTTTATACAAAGGTCCTCGACATCAAGCAGTAAATTCCTCAAGGGGAAAGATATCTTTTGGATGTCTTCACCAGTGAAGAGTTCCACAGGGTGGGCCGGTAGCCCCCAGGTCTCATCCTTCCTCAGGAGGTGACATATCCAAGAATTCCCCACAAAGAAATCTCAAAATAGTTCAATAAGCTGATTGTTAATACCTCAGAAAGTTGGAATATCGAATATCTCAAGATATTCCCGATGGAGCATCAAGTTCCAAAAAAAAGGAACATTACATTATGTTTCTGAAGATTTCACCTGACCATAATGACGATTACATGGAGGGAAAGGGAGCTTAACAGTCTAATATTTTTGCCCTAAATGATCCAAAGCCCGAAGAAGAGCCCCAAGAGGTTTTGGCTTGTTAAGTATCAGCTTGGTGGAGGATGAGGCAACAAATAGAACCCTTGGAGTTCTTTGTAACTTTGTTACGGAATCCACTATCAAGGAATTTCACATTAGGAACAAAGTGGTTCCTATTACAAAGGAGGATGTATACTTTCTTGCTGGTACTGTCGAGGAGAGGCTTTGTTTATTTCTCTCTGTGGTCCTGGCTTGTGGAGGAGAGACCCAGGAGAGACGTTTTGCAATATTTCTATCCAAGGGCGAGCTACAAGGATGTAAAACAAGTATTCAGACCCGATATTTTCCTTTTATAACCATTCTCTTCATGATCACAAAACTTTTTGGCACCGTTACACTACATGTAGCTAATATATCATATATGTAGTATGCGCTAGAGTGTATGAAGCCACCGTATTCAACCTGGTCTGTCAGACTTCTCAAATAAAAAGAACAACCGAAAAAGCCAAAGGAGTGATGGAAGAAAAACTCGAGTTATGGTTCGATCCTCTATTTCATTTGCCTTAGAGTGGATTCCACCGATGGCCTCGCATGTGACAATCGGGTGTCTAATCCCACAGATTCAAGGATGCATAGTAGACCTAAGAGAACTAATGGGTGGTCCAAAGCAATCATCCATTGTGTTCTCACACTACGTTCTTCACTTGTCTGTGGATCAAGTTGTCGCCATCGATGAGTATGCATACACAAACGTTGATATCCGAGGAGATCCGTACTTAGCTTTACCGTGGTGTGCTCAATGGGGTGAAATAGGTGTAAGAATGTTTTGACAATGTTTTTTGTTTTTTTTAAGGTGTATACAATGTTTTTGTATTTTGGATGTTTTCCCAAGACTATACTAAATTTTTTATATAATGCGTATGTTGGTCAAGTTCAAATCAAAGGAGGAACCAGAGCGGTGAGCAACATGAGCCAACAGAGAGTCATTTCGGGAGAGCGTGGCCCTTCAAGATCTGGGGAGCATGGATGAGACTCGCTAAGCTTCAACAACACATAGAGGTGTTGAACTTTGGGATTCCAGATTGCTGGATTGAAGAGTTACCCATGCGACTACAACACCACACTATAGGTGTTCCTAACCGCTGGATGTGGTTATTGTGTAGGATAGCTATATCTATAGCATGTTACCATGAGCACCACTAGTTTAATTTTGACATGTTGCATACATTTTGAGGTGAGATGATCAATGTGTCTTATCGAAAAATTTTCTGGTAAAAACCTATAACTATCTATCTATTTGATTTTAGTGTTTTCCTATGTTTATTGTGCAATCCTATTCAATTATGTGAATATTTTCTTTAGATGTATACAAACGTCCGTTCAAACTTTATTAGCCAAAGAATCGTTGAAAGTGTTCAAACTTATGGAAATGTGTCGATATTGAATAAAATCAAAGTGTCTTTCCAAAAAGTCGAACTCTTAGGAAACAAAGAACAAAAGTTGGATTTCCTAACAATATAAACATAGTAAGTTGTATTACCACAAGTCGTGAGTCTAACCTCATGATGACAGCTTAATACCAAATGAAATGGAATCAAAGAGAAGTTCGATCAACGTGCTATATTCAATGATATCGTTTGTTGATCTACTAATAAAAACTTTCGAAAAATCACTAACTCTCGTTCGTAGTGAATGTAATATTCCTAAATTAGCCTAGCTGTACCTAATTGGAATATTAAAGTTTTGTTCTATCACTTAGATAGGTGAATAAGTTGGTGGGGAGACCCATAAATCTTTATTGCAACAAACCACTTTCATGTGAAAGTGGATCACCTTCTGGCCTCAATAAATCACCCTAAGGTGTGAACAGAGCCAGAATGTGTGGGATCAAACAACTTTTGACCAAATCAATATTTTTGTCATCGAGGAGTGGACATTAATGAAGGGACAATGTGCTTTAGATGGAGACACATTGCATGGAAGTAGTGTTTGCCAGAACATGGGGCTTAGGTTTGGAAGCTCATATATTATAAAAGGAAGAGGATGGCAATTGTTATTCTAGATGTTGATGCATTTTATATTTTGATATATGGTTTGTTTAGACATAACTTTCTTCAGCTTGCTTAGGCCAAGATTGCATGTGATGTGTAGCACCAGTGTTCTTGACCCAAATCCCACCTCGGTATCGAGAAGATTCGGAGAGTCTTGAAACTACACTTCCACATTCGTAACTTGTCCAAGCTCTTACCCTCATGTACAATGCATTTTTTTAGGTTGTTGTGTTGCAAGTGTAGCAAGGAGGAGAGAAATCTCCATTTTCTCGAGCACTTCATCGAGGGATCATCCTTTCATCCAAAAATTTTGAGGAAGTTCTCGGGGTTTGTCATTATACATTTTGGCACTGTGCCAAGTATACTATCACCACAATGCGCTCACAAGGACCTGCGTTATTTTGGAGAGCAAATGTTACAATGGGTTTATTGCCCTATTTGGAGTGTTTGGGTTTTGCCGGATCAACCCTTCATCTAGGAGATATTTTGGAGGAGGATCAGCCATCATATGTATCATTATATCAACTATCTCCCCATCGTTGATTTATTTGGTAAGAGATTATTCAAAATTGTGTAGGGGTCAAATCTACTATATTTGTATAATGTGTATTTTTGGAAACCTTTTTTTGGGTTATCCTAGAATTCCGTTTTGGAGCATGATGTCTACCTTAGCATTTTTTGAGCATTGGTATCAGCAAATATATTTTTACATTCTCACCGTTATTCTTATACAACAGACATCTCTGTGATTTTGTATTTCATGTATTAACAACATTTTAGATCTAGGTGTATGCTTTCATGGGGTTTGTTTGCCCACCCTGAGTGATCTTTTTTCTCAAGATCTTGTACCTACTTTTCTATTATAATCATAATGGAATAGATCTACTATTGTCTCATGCTTTGATATATTATATTTTCACATATTTCTAGTTTTATGCACTTTATTTTTTTCTTTTCCCCATTTGGGAATATTAATAAACAAAATGCTCCACGCCTCGCAGGATAGATTCTCAGATACGACTAGCACCACCAAGATATCCAACAAATGGTTCCAAATATTCGTACATCCGTGATAAAAATGTAAACTCGCATTACTAACGCCAAGAAAAATGTAAAAACAAACTAGGATAGTGAATGCAAATCAACAACATATATATACAATATATTACAAAAAATCACTACGCTCATGATTAAGCATAGTAACATTTCGTACACAACCCATTTCTCATTGAAGTAATGGAATTCCATCGTAATCCACCAACTCATAGGTACCGTTAGTAAGAAATATTTTGACAATATAGGGGCCATGCTACAATGGCTCAAATTTCCCCATACCTATTACACGCTCTTCGATCAAGTAAAGAAGGACCAAGTCACCCTCAAGAAAATGCAAGATCGGGACATTTTTTGTCGTACTGCGCCTTTATACGTTTCTTATGCACTCATAGGCCAATTGGGCTTCACGACACATTTTATCAAGATGAATGAGGTTAAAAAGACACACTTATTCTTCGAGGTGTGAGGTAATAAGTTGGTTGCGAGTTTTAACGATAGTATTTCACATTGGATTGGTAAGATAATCTCCATACCATACACCAATGGAAATAGAGTAAACATGGTTGTGTTTTCGCCAAGTGTTTGTATGCCCATGTTCGAGTATAGGATCAAATTCAGCTTTCTTTTATTAACTTTTCTATCATTCATCGAAGCATACATTTAAGAATCTTCGTTGATAGCCTCAACTTGTCCGCTCTGATTGTGGATAGTAAGGACTAGAATTATCATGTGACAATCCCAACTTCGGCATTCAACTACCATCATGTGGCCGCGAAAAATGATTCCCATGATCCGTAGCTATTCGGGACCCCAAATCGTGCAATAATATGATTAAAGAAAAACATTGGCACCGTTTGCTCTCGCGTTGTTGAATGGTATATTTCTTCGCCCATTTGGTAAAGTAGTTCATCGCGACAACAATATAACCATGCGGTATTTACCGGGAGGGTTATATGTCATGAAGTCAATACCCCATTTCAAAAATGGTCCCATGAGACAACAGATGCATTGGTGGCCGGGTGGTTTGTGGATTTTATGACAAAATCAAGTACACATGACAGCTCTTCTCGACCACGAGGATGCATTGAAATATGGTAGGCCAAAGTAAATCGGCGTGGAGTATCTTCTCGTAGCATATCCATACAAGTTTCCACCACGTTTCTAGCATGACAATCATTTAAAACTATTTTGGGCCTTCCTCATGAGTGAGGCACCTTCTTAAAATAGTATCGACACCATGACGATAAAGTGTATCATCGACGATCATATACTACCTTTGGTCATATTGAATATGTCATTGTTTAGAGTGAGAGGTGCTCGGAAAAAAGTTCGAGTTTGGAGATAAATGATGAAATTTCCATACCAAGGATCAAATGATCCAACTTAAATAGACTCTTCCAGAATTGATGATTCCGACGTAGTAGCGCAGGATTATTAGGAGGGAAGGTGACAGAGAAGTCTACCCAAACTAAATACTTCTTTGAATTGATTTCGATGAATTCTAAATCAAATTCTCATAAAATGACAATCCATTTTGAATATTTTGCTCCCATCAATCGATGTTATGTATATGTTTATGGGGTTGCAATCAAACAACAATGGTCTTTTAGAACATGATATAGTGGTGAAATCTTTGGACACTTTCGAACACCGCTAAGCAAAAGATTTTCTATGAATATCAATTCGTATCATTTAGATTACAAATTAAATAATAGATCGATGTTCGATCTCATTTTCTACTTGGACCAATACCATAGCAATGGTCGTATCAACCGTGGCGATATATAGGAAATAATCACTTTGATAATTTTTGGGGATACATTAATGACGTTGGGATGTGAGTACTCCTTAGCAACATCAAAAATAAGTCATAATAACTGTCCCCTATGGAAGGGAAAACTCCTTTTTTCAAGAGCCGAGTAAAATCCTTTAGCCATTTTGGTGTAGTTGGTTATGAACTCTTAGGAAGTTAGCCCTTCTTTGAAATTTCCGTATCTCAAGTAAGTTTGATGGTGCAAGAAAATCAAGAATGGTCTCGAACCTTCAATGGGTAGATTCAAATTCATTTTGAGGATGAAAAATCGAAGAAAATGACTAACTTAACAAAAAAACAGTACATTTATGTATTGAGTTAATAGAAAAGTCAATACAACTTAACAAGATGGTTCTTAAATGCACGAGTAATTAGTTCAGTTTCATGAATGCATGTGTAAATCATCTAGATAGGTTTAAACAATGTGCTTGATGTCATCAGCATAATCCATCGTCAAAATTTTCTCGTTATCCCTTAAACCAAATAGCATTTTTCCTATACAAATGTGCCCCCGTGACAGATGAATTCCATCTTATGTTGATCCTTTGGGTGGATATTGATTTGATCGTAGCGTAAAATCCATCCATAAACGAAAATATTTCACATCCGAAGACAATCGTCAATAACCGGTCAATAAAGGGAGTAGGATAGTTGTATTTTGGACAAGCAAGATTCACATCCCGATAATCGATGCACACTCGATGGTTCCTTGTTTTTTCATTACAAGAATGATGTTGGAAACCCACTCGCTAGCTATTGCAATGAAATCAAAATACAAAAGTTTCTCAACTTCTCGCTTTAATGTCGCTGGCCTTCTTTGGATGAACAGATAAAGGTATCGTACGACGGCTTTCACATCAAAGATATATATTAATAGTGTGTTCAACAATACTAGTATCTATGCTCGGAATTTCCTTGTAAGACCAAGAAAATATACTTACGAATTCACGAAAGAGAGAGAGATATGTTTCAAGTTTCTCGATGGAGAACAAGATACGCCGACATGAATATTTTCTATAACGCTGCTTGGTTGAAATATCGATAGAAATGTTTTCTTCAATATTTGACAAATTTCACTCCTAATCAATTGCATTAATAGGTAAAGAATTTGAAAAGAATTTTTTAGATCGATGGGGTGATATAGTTCACTAAGATACTTTTCTTTCGTAATAAGGAAGACAGTGACCTATGATGATAATTTTCTCGTGGTTCTCCTTCTCCGACATCATGGTTTCCAAAATATTTCGTCCGTCAAGAAAGTCAAGGAAAATGGATCGATGGAGTACCAAAATTCAAGGAACAATCAACCCAAACAATCAAATGCGTTGATTTTGGATTCGCCACCCAAGCCAGATAGATCGATTGCTATGCCACCATTAAGGGCCGTGTTTAAACTCATCCAATGTAACAATTTCATAATCACCTATATAGTCTCCCTGCTTTATTATGGAAGAGATCATGTAGCGGTGTCTCTATACTTGCAATTTTTGCCAACGCCACAGTGGCGATAATGCAAAGGTTCGGCGAGAGTGGAATCTCTTGTACCTTACACCAATGTTCAAGTGTTAGTTAGGTGCATGAATGAACAAGTAATACCTGGGCCATCACATGGAGGGCAAGAAGGGATAGTTGATTGATGACCGTGATAGTACCTTTATATGGAAAGGCAATCATTCTAAAATATGTAGAAACAATTGAAATCATAGCATATACCCATGGCCTTCCAAGTAGAATATTATAGTCAAGGGGTCCATCGACAACCTCGACGCGATTCACTATTTTTCCTTATTTCAAGATGCAGGTTATTGATAATACCATAAGGTTTATATGTACTTCCCTTCAAAGGCCTTCAATGCCGTTGATGATTGAGATAAGCGTACAGCCAAGTGACTTCCAATAGTTTAGAGACATAATGAGGTAGATGCTCCCACATCAATAATACACGATGAAGAAGGTGATTGAGAAAATCTTCATTTACAAGTGGATAATGCCACCCCATCGGTAATTGTGGTACATAGCCCATATGATTAAAGATGACGAGATTAGAATCAAATTTAATCAATTCCACCAATAGCCGACAATAAAGCCTCGTTTCCTGGGGAGGGACAATTTTGTAATACCCTAAGAGTCGACATAAGCTTGAAGGGGATTAGCCAAATGTTCAACCACATTGTAATTTTGACAACTCTTGCTCAAGGATTATATGTCGATTTATGAATACTCCTTGTATTAATTGTGAATTCAGGAATAGTAGTAGGCTATACCGATTCCGAGAAGGATTTGTGGTTTCAGGTAGTAGTTGATCGATCACTTTCCTACCTACCATAATCTTTATTACACATCGACACAAAAATATTTTTTGAAGGTTTTATGATAGATAACATAAACACTTTGGAACTAGAAGTTAGATCCGTAGCAACGAAATTTGTGTCCTGATTCAGAAACAGATCTGCTAACGCAACTAACGCATGAAATCTTAATGATTTTTGAGACTTCAAAGATGGTGAGGAAAATCCATGTTCCTCATTACGTATTATGCATGGATAATGAGGTTTTCCTAATTCTAGAAAATTTATCAAATGATATTTCCCGCACGTTAGAAGTTTTATTTTTTCTTAGATTTCCATTTTCTTACTTGTGGTTGTTTGTCACTCTTGCTCGTAAAATGACATGACATTCATTTCTAAAGAAGGTTAAGGATTGTATGTAGTAGTATGATGGCGGTCATAGCATCAATCAAACCTTCTTCCGACATGAGATTCCTTTAATCGAGAAGGAACAAGAAATTAGATCGCGCGCGTTAGGGGAGTACAGAGCATACACTTAGTATAAATCAAGTCTAAATATTGGGCATGAGAAATAACCTCGGGGTATTTTGTGAAAATGCAACCCTTAGCCACATCCCTTGGGCCATATGGTAACAAAGGACTTAATGAACCAACAAGAAGGAGCCGATCGTAATGTCTCAACCATTCTATGATCACGATACAACTCATGAATACATAAAAAATGGAGTAGCATTAGTCCTGTTTGAATTGGTCGAGAGTTCGCTTCCGCCCATATTGTATGGGTAATCGGAAGTGAGTAAAAAGATAGTAGCTAGGGCAAAGAAATTAAAAAAAGAAGCTCTAGGTAACTCAATATACCATTTCGTTAAATGGGATCAACAACAGACGCTAGAAAATACATAGCGGAACATAATCATCATTCGTGTGAGCTTCTGATAAACACCACAAAAATGATAAGTTATAACATGAGTCGAAGGGTTTTACCCAGGCTCTTACCGAACTTAGGAATATCCAAGGGTAAATTATGGGTATCACTAATACCAAGGTGCATAGTTGATTGGATCATTGGTGAGCCGATTTAAATCTAGTAACCTAAAGTTGCAACATATGGCAACTTACCTGGGTTATTGGTCAAAGTTGAGCATAGCTAGGGTATGATGGAATTGTTGGAGAAACACGCTTGAGCACCGTGCTGCAAGCAAGACAAGGAATATGTCACTGGCACCCGTGACAGGGGTTGTTTTGAAAAGAAAACACTTGAGGATTATGTTGACCAAACTCGGATAAGGATACTTGTTGAAATGAAGGTTGAGGCATTCGTACCTGAGGCTACTAAGGCATCCGTCCACCAATGTTATAACCCAAATTAGGATAACTTGGATTCGCTGAGGATAAGCATAACCTTCTTTTAAAGGACATCCCATGACATGGTAATCCGGTACCTTGTGAATAAATGATTCTTGCACAAAGTTGTTGTAAATTAGCCGAAGGATTTGGACACCACCTAATACTCGAGGGTATTGAGTTGAAGGACCTGGTCAAAACCTGGCTGTTGTTGAACAACAATTTGATTTAATAGGGGTAAAGATATAGTAACAAGTGGAATTGACGTGTGTAACAAAGCGGAACCGGTTGATACGAGTGTACAATTGTTTGTGGTTTGATAGGCAGAAAGTGATTCCATTGAAAAACATTCATTTCGACATTAGGTTGACCAAAATGATGGAGTACAAATGGGGGCGGGTGACCAAAGGTTGCCCTCAAAGATGAGGAGGATAATAGACGAAAAATATTGCTCTCCAACAGTAGGGAGTCGAGTGGATATGGTACTATATGGAGTAGACCCAAAAGGACCAACTTGATACGGTTTCGATGATGTATATAAAGAATCAAGCCATTCAAAGACTCACTATAGGTTTACCAATAGAATACCCAGATAATGACATTGGTGAAGTCCATGGGCTGAAGATGCACCAGAAAAATTCTAGATAAATATTTATAACCTAATGGGACCAAAGGGCCTCCATGAAAATATGACTGTGTGAACTTGTGACCATATTCGTGTAGCGAGAGCAAAAGCCGATGCAATTGGAACAAGGTCCAACCAAAGATGTTGGTTCGTGCATGGTTACTTGAACAAATGTATACCCTTCGAATCGACAGGAATTGAATAGGAACATGATCAACAAAAGTAGAGGATGGTGATTGAGGAAAATACTGTATAAGTAAAGATCCTCTCAAATGGGTTGGAGTTAAAGGTGTCTCATCTCGTGGGATTTATTTAATCGAAATTAAACCGTGGAAGGATTTCATCGTCAAAGCCCAAATTTTATTTCATAAGAGTTTGATTATGTGATATGGGAGATTCAATGGCTAAAATAGAATGTGGGATGACCAACGTGGTGAAAAAAATTATGGTCGTTTGACTTCTCGGATGTAGATGTTCAGGATCAAGTCTTACCTGAACAACATTGGGTTCTGTGGAGGTATGGTCTCACCGATTGATGGATCGTGACCACGCGGTAGCTACAGGGACCCGTCTGTCACCGCATTAGCTAGGATGTAGAAACAACTTGGTATGTCACCTGCATATGGGAAGATGATGTCATCAGGAGGTACCGATAGTATTGGTTTTTAGTAGAGTGATGTCGCCCACCGGCATCAAGAGTAACGGTGGTAAAGGTGGTTTCAATGCTAATATATGCGAAAGATGGGGAAAAGGATTTCTCTCTCTTCCATGATGACTAATTTTATTTTAACAAAAATAAAAAAAACAAAAATAAAAGGGTAACGTTGTGGGCAAGGTTTACCAAGAAACTCGTTAATCGTAGAATACCCTAAAGCGAACTGCTGAAGCACTACAGGAAATCTCCCCGAATGTTATGTTTGGTGTATCACAATTTACAAGGCGACTAACTCGGTTCACTATGGATGGATAGAAACCTAAATTTGTCCTCCCCAAATATACCCGGGTATGTGGAGGCTCAAGTCCATATTAGCACCATTCGATTTGAAACCGCACAATGTGAGAGAACCCTTTATACCTTTTGTACTAGCCACCCCGATATACCCGAAAGTACGTGGGGACGAGCTACCATATACTTACATACATGGAGTGAGACATCACACCAATGAAACCAAATAATTAACGTACAAGGTTATGTTTTATGATGCCGAAACACGTCTCTAGCCTAGACCTTCTAAATGTTATCATGGTTCCAATGCTTTGTTAGGTAAATTGATGTAAATTTTAAGTTGATCTTGTTTATCAATTTTCCTTTCTTGGTTCACCACGATGATAAGATGGAAATTTCTAAAATGAAAACTCAAATGATAAGAAAACTTTCACTTTATATTTTTCAATGAAAATCTTATCTACTAAAGGTAAAATATAACCGCTTTGAAAAGCAAACAAAGAGCACAAACCAATATGCAACTTTCCTAATCGTTCCTAAAAGCACACAATCCACTATATGCGAATGTAGGTTTTTCTTTCTTACCCTTAATGTGAATGAAAAAAGGGAAACTATGTGCATCAAATCAACAAAAACAAATGCCTTTTTCTTCGAGAAATGAGGAATCGAACAACAATTTCTTTTTTTAGGAAAAAATGAAGAATTTAAATCGCAATTTCTCTCATAGAAATGAATAATTTAACGACTATTTACTTTTTTTCAAAATAAAACTACCGAGTGAAGCATTTATATTTACTTTGAAATTAATTCGTCAATGATAAAGAAAAACACTTTAAATAAACATCGAACAAATTTTTATTTCAAAGGGGAGGAAGAGGTAGGTAAAGTTATTGGTCTCTATGAGGCATCGTGCTCTGAAAAAATAAAACATTGAAAGCAAATGAAATGAAAAATTCAATGGAATTTGGTTGGCTTTAGGTGGAAATATTGGGCCTCTCTAAGGGAAGATGGGGCAGTATTTAAAAGCACCCTCGAGTGAGCAAGTAATACCGCAAAGCTCGTGTCACAAGCGAATAAGCTATGCTGGGGCACAACAGAGAAAAAAAATGAAGTTGTTTAGCAAACTTCTTGCAAATTTGATTTCAAAAAGCTCAATCTTTGAGAGTAAATGCTACTAGTTGAATAAACACAGGAAAACACACCAAAGATGAAGGAAGCAACCTTTGGCACAAATACCAATTTGTTATGAAGAACTATGGATTATCGATAAAACATTCTTCCCCAAATGGTGCTCATTTAGAACAATAGGTTAAAGAATATTCAACTACTTTTCCTAAAACTAAATAGACACACAGAACAGACTGTAAAACTTACTGAGTCCAAGCACTTCCAAGTCTCCTTCTCACACTTTGTTGTGCTTCAAATCCAAGCTAGATCGCCAAAAATATTTTGCACAAGAATGAACACTAAACAACAAAGAGATAGAAATACACAGATGCCTATTCATGTTATTCACGAAATAAGTGAAACATGAACCATATACATTAGGATAAGAATTCACAATATGAAAGGCAAAAGCTTATGCGTATACACAAGGGAAAGTGCTTAAATAACATTAACGGATAAGGAAGTTACAACCGCCGATTGATTTGATGTCACCATCTTCTGCAAGATCAACCCAACCTCATCACAATGCACATTCTCCAACATCATATCACCCAACTAAATCCTCAATTGAAATTCCACTAAATACTTCGTACTCAATTTCTTCCTTCCAAGTACCAGGATCTATGCCGAATTTATACGAGTCAAGGTATTTTCAAAATCAATGACTTTCTAATAATAGGCAAGATATGTTCCCAAGCTCGCAGGTGTCAAATGGACACATGTATTTAAAGTTTGACACATATGCACTCTTTAGAAGGACTGCCAAGTGGAGATTCCGGAACACCAGAATTTTCGCTCCCAATTTGACCAACGTACCTCGAGTGTTTCGGTTAAGTCATAGAAAGCACCCTTGAGTGGGTTACATGCATATAAAAAAGCACTTAGCCCCTTGAGAGACCGCATTGGTGAGCTCATAGGTGATTTAATCATGTACTTCAAATCTTGGAAACCTTGCAATGAAAGTCATGGATGATTTGTCTTGTTCTTTGTCTTAGGTAATGTAGCAATCAAAATGATAGGGAATGACAGGCCTGTCCATTGCTTCAAGGATGATGTCGAGTTAACCAAAGTCATTGGGAATGGTGCCTAAATTTACCTATAACACCACCTAAGCTCATCCGCAGGTAACCACTTGAACCATTGTGTTTGTTTATCATATACAAAGCAACAAATATTTCTTCCAAAAATCTGTTCATTAACTGGTGCCACCATAAGATTGAGGATGATAAGATGATTATGAGTTGCTTAGTACCCAAACAAGAAAATACCCATCCAAAAATTCGAGTGAAAATTGGATCTTTGTCGCTTACAACAATTTTGGGTTTCATGTAGCTTTTGAATTTTCTCATAAATTAACTAGCAATTGCATTCGCTTTAAAGGGATGAGATACCAAAGTGTGCACACGTTAAGTGTACTGACTAGCACTATAACATACTTTTCCTTCGTACTTAGCAACTCGTGATAAATTAATTGAAACCTCCTCCCAATGTTGACTTGGGTTTTACTAACGGTTATACATCGTGTCTTGATTTTTTCAAATTTATTTTGTTGTAAAACCAAACATTCTACCAAAAATTTTGAATATTAGGTTTAAGGCCATCCTTAAAATTATTTCTTCAAATTTAAGTAAGAGTTTTTTAAAAATATTGAGTGTCCTCCTATCGTAGAGGTAAATTCCAAATGACATTTTGTTTTAGTTGGGAATTATTACAAATATATGTTGATATAAATACCATAAGGAATTATTTTTCCAACTAAATGTATGAAATGTATTAGGATCTTAATGAAACTTTTGAATGAGTGTCCACACTTCTTCGCTATTCTTCCATTCTCCTTGCTTTGGTTATTCAATATGGTTGGATAATAGAAATGGAATAAAGAAATACTTCTGCATCCTAGTCCTTTCTTGAAAGTACCCACAACAACATTTAGCTTCTTTAGTATACAGATTTGGTGTCATAATCTGACATCTTTGCATTCATTTTTGTTGTTTCTTCAAGATAGTCTTTGGATCCAAAAAATATTTAAGACTATCACACTATTTTTTACCTTGAATTGTCCTCCAATTAGGTAAGGTTGCCACTAGTGCATGTAGTATTGCGAACATTTACTTCTAAACAGCTTTCCACATTTCTCTTTGACTCCGGATGGCTTTCAAAAGAAATGGGTATTCCTTCGTATTAAAAAAACATCAATTCCATTTCCCGAGGCATCACATTGCACACAAATGTTTTTAAGTCTAGCATATCTATAATACAGCTTGTCATATTGTTTTTTGGAATATTTTCAAATGCCTTAGTTGCTTCAGGATCTATGAAAATGTATCTTTCTTCTATTAAATGTTGTTAGAGGTGTTTCTATTTAACCATAATTATTAACAAACTTCAGGATACCTTTCATAACCAAGAAATCCTCGCAATTCTTTATGTCAGGGAGACTTTCCATTCCTAATGGCTTTAATTTTGTTAGGGTTCACTTAACACCCTCCTAAGATACAATATGACCGCATATTCGTGCCTTTTTTACTCCAAAGAAACATTTGTTTTTTTCGTATAATTGTTTCTCTCCAATAGGTTTATACCTCTGTCATCATATTTAACATGATCCTTCCAAGACCCTATGGTATATTAGTATATCATCAAAAAACATTAAATAATTTTCTAAGGGTTTTAAAAATGGAATCAACAACTCCTTGAAATGTAGAAGGCATAGTAAGACCAAAATATTTATAATACATATAATAACTTTCTATAGCCTGAAAATGCTGTTTTAAAATGCTCATTAGTCATTCTCATTTGATGATATCCTTTTAATGAGATCCCAACTTGGTGAAATTAATTTTTTCCATGTATCTAATGGTCAATTCATCAATCACAATAATAGATAATTTATCTTTAATAGTGAGCTTATTGAGCTCCCTATATTCTGCATACATGCACCATGATCCATCCTTCTATGGCAAATTGAATACTACCTGGAGTAGAGAAACAATTACCTAGGTTGAACTATACCAACCTCTAACATTTCTACAATCATAGGTTCAATTTCGCTCTTTTGGACATAAGGATATTTGTAATGGCTCATGTTCGAGGAAATCTCTGGATTCAAATGAATATAACATCATGACTACCAATAGGTGGGAGTCATTTGGGAGTTTCAAACACCTTGGAATGATCATCCAAGACTTTTTTGAGATCTAGAGAAACAAATTATTTTTATGTTGGAACTTCTAGTGAGAATAATTGTAAATTGTACCCGTTGTTATGGATTCAAAAAGCTTTGTCATGACATTAGAGATTATTATTCCTTTTGTCAGATATTATGTAATCTAACTTCCTTTCCTTTTTTCCGAAAACAATTTCAAGAAAAGTTCTTGAAAATTAAAAGTTACTACCCCCAAAGATTTTAACTATTGTACTCCTAGTTAAATATCAACACCACCCATTGAATGGAAAGCAACAATTACCAACATAAATTCCCCAAGTGGTTAGCTTGATATTACAATTTTCCCGCAAAAAATTTTATATTTTTTAGCATTTGTAACCATCACTGACACCCAAAGGCAGAAGCACCCAATTCCTTTGGGCACCTTACAATGAATAAAACTTGCGGGCACTACCCGAATCAATCAACACTATTACATTTTTTCTTCTGATATGTCCTTCGTAGCAGAGAGCAGGAGGAGTGGTAAATCTTTCCAATTCATTATAAGATATGTACGTATTCATTTCTTATTTCTCTAGGTTGGTTCCTCATCTATATCCCTTGTTTTGAATTCTTTTTGTTGATTTTCTTAGTCCTCTTCTACAATCTATGTAAAATAATTCTTCACACACTTATTACCTTTAATAATTTTCACCAACCGTAGCAAAGACCTTTTCTTCTTTTTTCTTTCCGGGGCTTTTTTCGTTGTGTCAACCTTGTAGGTTGTGGAATTCCTAGGAGTAGAAATACCATCTTTGTTTTCGTATATATTTCTGCTGCCAGTAATTTTTCTTCAATTTTTTTCTGCCAACCTGAATTTTCTTTTCTAATGAATTAGGTCTGCATGCGAACCTTATTTTGGATGTTATCCTTTAAATTTCTAAGAATACATCAATATTGTGTTCCTATGATGATACATCTTTATATTCAATTTTCTTGACGTCATGAATGATCCACCATTAATCGCTCTTGTTTCGCATTTATCAATTCACTAAATAATTTTTTTTCTCTTTAAAATTTACAATTTTCTATCATTTCTCCACAAAAATCGACTTGCGACAATTTTTTTACGAGAGAAAAAGTTTATTGATACCATACAAATGTATTTTTTCTAAATATAAGTTTCAATACGTACCTTTTGTTTGTTTGCGATTATGGAGATAAAAAAAATATTTTTTCATCCGTAGTTTCCATGTTATGGGATCCTTTCCATCAAACTTGGTTTCATATCATTCTTGAATATGCGGATCCAACTAAAATTAGAGTCTACAAATCAGTGTTTAACATTATTTTTTTCTCATCATGAGATTCTTCTACTACCTTTTTCGCCATTATAATCATTTTTTGTAGCAACTTTGTCAAACCCTCCTTCAAACCTTCCATGTCTTTTTAGATCATTCTTCATGTCTTCTGTTGCTCTTCATGTTTTCATCGAACTTACGTCCATGCCATCCATCTTAGCTTCCAAGCCATTCTTCAAACCTATCCATATTAGCTTCCACGCCATTCATCTTAGCTTCCATGACATCCAACTTGGCTTCCATGCTCTTCAAACCATCCATTTTTAGCTTCCATTTCATTTGCTTAAGCTTTTTTAAGTAGTATTTACATTTGTTGCACTTGGTCTCGTAATTTTTGATACATTGTGTTGTAATTATCTCCGTCCACCACAGCGTAAGTGTCGCAGGGCTTAACTTGTGGAATTATTTTTGGGAGGGATTTACAACTAACATTATTATCTATGTTTTTAAATATTCCTGGAATCACTTCCATCTGATTTTTTAAAAACAATCGTTATGCAATTTAAAAAATGATAATAATAATTTTTCTTTGCTTGCAAGGATCCTGCTATTGATCTCGCTATCTCTCTATGATTTACATCTCAAAAATTTGAATTTAATTGTAGTATCCCTCTGTCTTTTCCAATGCTGTTAAAAGCATAATGGATATGGATACTTGGCGAAAATTTATGCCCAATCTCCTGTATCAATGACCTAATTATGGACCTTAAGCTCAAGATAACACTCTGTACTACCCACATGTCATCGTTTCTGTCTTTGTTATAACTGATGCACAGAAACTACAATATGCAAATTCGGCCACCTTTTGCCGTAATTGGAATCCAATTCAGAGAGAAAGTTATGACAATTTTCCCAAGGTCGCCTTTATTAGAAATTTTTAAGCTGAATAGATACAAATGAGAAAAACATACTTTCTATATATATATATTCATGGCTACTATAATCCTAGCCGACCTAACAATAATAATTTAAGGGCACAAAAATAAATATAGCCAGGGAACAATAATAACAATATGGGGACTACATGGGTACAAAAAAATATGGGGCTACATTAAAAACAATAAGGACTACATTAATAATACAGAACATAAGAGAAGAAGTTTTAATGCTTATTGTATACTGTGGATATATTGAGGATTGTAAATTTTACAAGATATGACATTTTTATATAATGGAGGAAAGTATGTCACCGTTTTTTTCTTTGGAGGAAGATATATTTATAGTAGGATTTCATCACAAGCAAGTGCGACAATCAAGAGTAGCCTGGAATTACGTACATATTAAGTAAAAAGAAGTTCTAGGCAGGGATACCTTGTTCTCCTTTATGACAGAGAAGTTTAAAAGTTTCTAAGAAATTTCAATATGCAATATATCGAGGCCCATACATTATCAAGGACATTAAATGGAGGCACAATTCAATTTCAAAAGTTAAATGGAGAATTGGTTCAAGGAAGAGTAAATGCAGCAAATTGAAGTTGTATAGGGAAAACCATTCCCCACAACTTCTCTTTGAAGAATGAAGTGAAATTGGTTCAATTTCAGTTGAAAGGGGTATTACACTATAAACTATCATGTCGGCAGAGAGAGAGCTTTATCGCAGGAATTTTCATACCGTCCTGGATTACATTGCTCTTGCTGGTCAGTTGCCACAATATGAGTTGTGTCCAGAAGTTCGGCCAAAAAAATATGACCGTTAAAAAGGAATTTTTTTTGTTGAAAGACGCGGAAAGAAGCTTTTATGAGGATAGATCAATCAGATCTAGTGATAGATATGCCACTAATGAACAAAACTCGAGCGAACGATAATAAAAAATTCACATTACATAAAAAAGTCACGTCCGTCAAAATTTGGCACTTTATTGTCCCGACTATTTGAGTATTTCTCCATGTATGTTTAATTATGCTTTTTTGTATGAACTTCAGGGATTGTGGTATCCCCAAATTGGGATTCGAATATTATACAGAATTAAAACTCATTTTTCAAAGAACACAGCATTGTGATTTAAAACCAGGACTGGATCCTTGTAACAACTGCCCATACCAAATGCAAGAGGAGGCTCCAAAGAAATCTTCTAGGTGGGTTAAATAGATCTCCCACACCTAGTTTTCTCAAAGGCCGAGGAGGGGGATGCAACAACACACAGAACATAGAATGGATAAATAGCGTTATTTTGTGAAGTCCACACACATGAAGAAGTGCAGATATCCAACCAACGTATAATATAGCAGCAAATTGTACAAATTTTGAGTAACCTAATCACCTGGAGCTGGGCAATGAAAGTCTTAATGAGACATGTACATGAAAAAAGAGATAATCGCTATGTAGGAATGTTATAAGGCTAAAATAACGTAGTTCACTGGAGACACTACAACATACAAAATGATAACATGATGATATGTCAATATCAGCTAAGAAAAGCAGAGCAAGCTCTACCGAAACACTAATACAACAATGATACAAGAATCTCAGGCATTGGTCGCAATACATGTACAAATGGGAAAATCGTTAATGTTCTTAGGTTGCAGAATCGCAACACAAAATCGATCAATATGAGACACACAAGATGTAAATATAAGAAAACTTCAATGGACTTTCAGGGCAATGAACCTTACACCAAAAGCCCTCCTTGGTACATGGTGTAAAACTACTGCAAATATGTGCACTAAAATAATGCACGCCCAGAGAAGGGAATGTCGATGATAGGGAAGCTTGGCTCATTGCCAAAACATGAAAATCAGCCCGAAAACTCCTTCCCTCAATAATCCACCCGAGGAACAGAAGCTCCCTCCCTCTCGAAAGATGAGACAAGAAATGGTGTTGTGGAACCCTCCATCGCAAACACCCATCAACATTACGTTATACTAAGCAGAACATAATGATCGTAAAAGGAGTGGCTTTGCCTTAAGTCAAGATGTGGAGAAATGAAGTGCAACCTTCGAAGAGGCTCTCGAAGAAGGAGAAGAAATCCTAAGCAGTGAATCCCTCATACACAACATCGTAACTCAAATGTAAATGGGGCCCGAAGGACAAATAGTTTCTGCACTAAAATCAATATACCTCCAAGATATCTCACTACAATGTTTCTTCTCCTTTTTATGGGTGAATGCCTTCGTTCTGGACCTGCACACATTAGTAGTTTCTTCCACAAGGAATATTTCTCCTCTCAAACTCGCGTTGTCTTCCCAAGCAAGCCACACCCTCTTAAAATACATGACTCGGGTCAAACTTGACCTTTTCCATGCATTTGCCCCTTTTCACACTAGAAGGTGCAAAAATAAAAGTTACTCCATTGATCCATTTCACAACATAAGGGATTTATTCCTACTTATGGGTCTCTTTACCCATTTTATTCACCTCCCAGATGATACAAGAAAACATATTCAATTTGTTGATGCAAATTTTTGCAATATTACAACTTCTCTATCAAAGATTGCTTGTCCTCAAGCCATGCAAGACAGACCTAGTTATTTATCCCTTCTCCCTAGCATCTATGTACAAGGATGATCTTCCAAGTGAAGTGATGTTATCTCATCAATCAAGTCTCCACATCGTCTTCCCCGCATGTAAGTCAACACGAAGCCATCATTTGGCACAGAAGGGTGAAATAATAAAGAGGATAGCAAAGTGTTAGGATGTCTAAGAGGTCCCTTGAGGAATGGTATCTTCCAGAAACATAATGGGAATTATTCTTCCCATATGGATCCTCCATCCCCAAGCTAATAGCTGCAAAAATGAGTCACCTCAACCAGGAAACTCGAAAATTGTCCTCCACCTTGGCTTTAAAAGTAGGTGGGATGAAAATTCACATATGCAGACACGTAGTTTACCCTACGTTATCCATCTCTCCACTTATGATACAGAGTGTTGGCTATTCTCGTATGCATAACAAGCTAAGTGGTAAGATGAGGACTAGATTCCCCTCCAAAGATCTCTCTCCAACGCCGTAAATAAGTCGTCAAAATATCCTCATACATGATGAGTTGGAAGTCATCATCATATGGCATCATATCCATCATATGGATCATCGCATAAGGAAACGAATGTGTTGCTTGCTGCGCCATCTTCCATCATCCTCAGAACATGTAGTGCAAGTGTATAATTTCTCCCCTGCGATTATCCATCCAATGCATTCTTCTCAACATGCTCCTCATCGAGACAACAATAAAACCATAGGGAAAAAAATGAGAATCATGTTTGCTTCGCCATATGTAGCAAATGAGATGAAAGGTCTCCTCAAGTGCAAACAACGTGCCCTCGACCTCAATTGCAATAGAGATTGATAAAATATGTGGCTTCTCAACCACTTTCCCCGTCGCTCCAATCTCTCATAAGGCGTGGATGAAGTGAATAATGCAAGGTGTACAATGAGCATGTCATCCATAATATCTATCTCCTAAGTCCTCCTAGGTAATGGCCATCAATCATGCTCATGGCCTCAACTAAACCATGGGGTTTAGAAAAAAGAATGCTCCTCCTCGAGCATCATCCTGCACACACATATGGATGTATATATACATCATACAAATAACTTAAAACAATACCCTTACCATATTCGCTCATACAATGAAGTGGCTCATAAATGAGTCCTCTCATCCTCAAAGAGAAAAGAGGTGGTTAAAGCACTTTTCCAAAGAGTTATGTCTATCTCCACATGATCACATCTCTCACACGCTGACATATCTCCTCCCTCAAAGCCCTTCCAAAATACCCAATGGATGGTGTGTATGCTCTCATAGAACAAGTGGGCTGAAAAGGAAATCCTCCCAATCTACTTGTAGAAACTTCTCCTTGAGCTTGAAAGCTCTAGAAAGAACATCTCAACCATGATGAAGATGATTCACATGTTAGGTCCCCATATCATCAGTATAGTCCTTATTATTGTTAGTGTAAACCCTTTATTGTTATTATTGTACCCTTGTAACCCCTTTATTTTTTTATTATTGTGCCTTAAATTATTATTGTTAGGTTATTAGGACGATTTGTGGCCCACTAGGATTACATATTATGGCCCCATGGAATACTATATATAGAAAGGAGGTTTTTGTAAATTGTATCATCCAAGAATTTTTCATTAATTTAATGTATTGGAGGTTGCCTCATCGAGGTGTCTTATTTCTAAGGCATTGATATTCTTTCTTTCTTTTTGGTCAAGCCCCCCAACATTTGTCATTAGAGCTTGATTCTAGGTTTCGCTGTTCCAAATGGTGTCATCATGGCATTTTCCCTATAACTTTTTTTATACAAAGCTCAAAGCTGAAATTTTAGGAAAGCAATGAAGCCAAAAAATCCCAAGGGAAGATTGTCTAAAAATTTTAGAGCTTGGTTCGCAATATTTTTGGAGATATTATCTGTGTAAGTTAGGTCTTTTTTCAGGCTCCTAAACAGGTCATCGTGGAATTTGAACTATAACTTTTTTTCTACGAAGGTTCAGAATCTGAAATTCTTATGGTGCGAAGTTGAAATCCTGAAGAAAATTCATCAAAAAATTTCAGAGCTTGGTTCGCAATATTTTTGGAGATATGATCTGTGGAAGGTAGTACTTTTTCAGGCTCCTGAATTTCATCTCAAAGAGGTGATCGTGGGAAAACTTCAATAACTCTCTCTCTGGGCATTGGATTGAAGTGCCATAAAAATTGGTCGCAAGTACACAGATTTTAGTTTCTTGGCTATCAATTTTAGAGACAACGGACAAAACAGTGACACGTGGCAAGTCGTACAAGTTCGCTCTATGGAACCATTCCATAATTAGGTCATTGTGGGAGATTGGACACAACTTTGTCTTGGAGAATCCAAATCAGGTCAGACTTGTGGCATTCAAAATAGAATTCAGAGGGCTACTTCAGTGCTGAATTTTAGATATTGAAGAGCCGCAATCACAAAGATAATAAAATTTCAATATCGAGCTCCTCAAAAGAAAGTAAAAGGTGTGTATTTTTTTTTCCGAATTGCATAAGTCTTGTTTGAAGAATCAAGTTGAATTGATTGCAAGGGCATATTGTAGAATAGATATCAGTATTGGATTATAAAATGGCCCCTAAAAAGAATTCAACACCCATTAAGCCTTTGGAAAGTTCTACTATGACTCATGAAGACGAAGAATGGCAACATGACATATCAAAATTACAAGAGCAAGTGCAACAAATTTCGCTCTCGCAAAGAGCAACAAAAAATGACATGGAAGTTTTGAAGAAAGGCATGGAATCTAAGATATATGGCATGGAATCTAAGATTGATGGCATGGAGGCTGGCATGGAATCTAAGATGGATGACATGGAAGCTAAGATCGATGAGAAAATGGAAAACATGAAGAATGTTCTAAAAGTAGACATGGAAGGTTTGACAAAGTTGATACAAGAAATGTTTCCTAATGGTGAAAAGATAGTAGAAGAACCTCATGATGAGAACAAAATAAATGTTAATCGTGATTTCATAAACTCTAATGTTGGCGGGAAGAACCACCATATTCCAAAAATGGATATGAGGAATTTTTATGGAAAGGATCTTGTAACATGGATACTACAGATGGAGCAATATTTTGATCTCCATAACGTGCAAAACACACAAAAGGTACGCATTGCAACTTTACATTTAGAACAAAATACATTTGTATGGTATCGATGGCTTTGCTCCCGTAAAAAAAGTGTCACTTGGTCAATTTTTACGGAGGAAATGATAGCACATTATGAGGATACAAAGAGCAACACCTTCTTTAGCCAATTGATAAATCTCAAACAAAAGGGTTTAGTGGGGCAGCACATCGAGGACTTCCAAAAATTGAATATAAGGGTAACTGATATTCCAGAGGAACACAGGATTGATCTCTTCATAGGTACTCTAAAGGATAACATCCAACATGAATTTCATGTTTTGGAACCTGATTCATTGGAGAAGGCATTCAGGTTGGCAAGAAAAGTTGAATGTAAAATTATGGCGACAAGGAAGCCTACCACTCGATTCTATAAAGAAGGAAGTGTTGCTACGCCTAGATTTCCACAACCTACAAGGTTGACACCACAACAATTGGAAGAAAAAAGAGCAAAAGGGCTTTGCTACAGTTGTGATAGCAAATACACTAAAGGTCATAAGTGTGCTAAAAAGAAATTATTTTACATAGATTGTGAAGAAGAAGAAGAAAATGAACAAGAAGAGGATACACAACAGGAACCAGCCATAGAAGAGGAAGAAATGAATCCGACCATATCATGTAATGCACTGGCAGGAATTACCACTCCTCAAACTCTCAAGATAGCAGGACAGATCAAGAAGAAGAAGGTAATAGTGTTGATTGATTCAGGTAGCACCCATAATTTTATTCATTGTAAGGTAGCCAAGGAATTAAATTGTTTCCTATACCCAACACCAGAATGTCAAGTGATGGTTGCAAATGGAGGAACTATAAATTGCTCTGGAAAATGCCATAATATCAAGCTAACCATGGGGAATATGTATTGACTAGTCCAATGCTTTCCATTCCTATGGGAGGTGCTGATGTTGTACTAGGAGTACAATGGTTACAATCTTTGGGGACGGTAGCTTTTAATTTTCAAGAACTTTTCTTGAAATTTTTTTCAGAAGGAAAGGAAGTCAAATTACGAGGTATTGCAGGGAAGCTAGGAAAGATAATAAGCTCTAATTTCATGAAAATTTTTATAAAGAAAGAACAATGAGGCGTAATACCACAATTATGCTCACTAGAAGTTCCAACATCAAAATCATCTATTTCTGCAGATCTCCAACAAGTCTTGGACAATCATTCCAAGGTGTTTGAAACTCCCAAAGGACTCCCACCTATTCGTGACCATGATCATGCTATTCATTTGATTCCAGGAAGTGTTCCTCCAAACATCCGGCCTTATAGATATCCTTACTTCCAAAAGAGCGAAATTGAACGCATGATTGCAGAAATGTTAGAGGCAGGTATAATTCAACCTAGTCAAAGTTCTTTCTCTGCTCCCGTAGTATTGGTACACAAGAAGGATGGATCATGGCGAATGTGTCCGGATTATAGGGAGCTCAATAAGCTCACCATTAAAGACAAATTTCCCATTCCTGTGATTGATGAATTTTTGGATGAATTACATGGAGCAATTTATTTTACCAAGTTGGATCTTCGTTCAGGATATCATCAAATTAGAATGAAGACTGAAGATATTCCAAAAACAGCATTTCGAACTCATGAGGGTCATTATGAATTTTTGGTCATGCCTTTTGGCCTACCAATGCACCTTCTACATTTCAAGGGTTGATGAATTCCATTTTCAAACCCTTCCTTAGAAAATTTGTGCTAGTATTTTTTGATGATATACTAATCTACAGCAGGTCTTGGAAGGATCATGTTGCACATGTTGACAGGGTGCTCAAACTATTGCAGGAGAAACAATTATATGCAAAAAAATCCAAATGTTTCTTTGGAGTACAAGAGGTGGAATATCCGGGTCATATTGTATCTCACGAGGGTGTTAAAGTAGACCCTAACAAAATTAAAGCCATTAAGGAATGGAAAGTTCCCACAACCATAAAGCAGTTGCGAGGATTTCTCGGGTTAACAGGGTATTATCGCAAGTTTGTTAAGAATTATGGGAGAATAGCACCACCTCTAACAACATTATTGAAGAAAGATGCATTTTCATGGACTCCTGAAGCAACTAAGGCCTTTGAACGTCTTAAAGAGGCAATGTGCCTAGCACCGGTCTTAGCTACACCCGACTTCACAAAAACCTTTATTGTGGAATGTGATGCCTCAGGAAATGGAATTGGTGCAGTTTTAATGCAGGAAGGAAGACCCATTGCTTTTGAAAGTCGTCCAATCAAAGGAAAGTATTTACAGAAACCTATTTATGAGAAGGAAATGTTAGCAATACTGCATGCACTAAAGAAATGGCGAACTTACCTAATGGGAAGACACTTCAAGGTAAAACTGATCATGATAGTCTTAAACACTTTTTGGAACAAAGACTATCATCAGAAGAGCAGAAAAAATGGGTCACAAAGATGTTGGGTTATGACTTTGAAATAATCTGAAAAAAAGGAAAGCTTAATATTGTTGTAGATGCACTCTCAAGAAAGAATGAAGAGGTGGAAGCATTGCTTTGTGCCATTTCTATTATCCAACCAGATTGGATAACCGAAGCAAGAGATGAATGGAAGAAGGAAGAAGATGTATGGACACTCATTCAAAAGTTGCAGCAAGATCCTAGTACATCTGATACATTTAGTTGGAAAAATGATTCCTTATGGTACAAAGATCGCTTATATCTTTGTAAGAATTCCCAACTAAAACAAAAGATTTTTCTAGAATTGCACACTTCTCCTTTAGGAGGACACTCAGGATTTTTAAAAACTTACCACAGGGTGAAGAAAGAATTTTTTTGGGATGGCCTTAAATCTAATATTCAAAAGTTTGTGGCGGAATGTTTGGTTTGCCAGCAGAATAAAGTGGAAACAATTAAGACCCCCGGACTTCTACAACCTTTATCCATTCCAAGTCAACGTTGGGAGGAGATTTCAATGGATTTTATCACAGGTTTACCTAAGTCCGAAGGAAAGAGTGTCATCATGGTGGTAGTTGATAGACTTACCAAGTATGCACACCTTTGTGCTTTATCTCATCCATTTAAAGCAAGTACAGTTGCTACTACATTTATGGACAGAATTCAAAAGCTACATGGAAGCCCAAGGGTTATTGTGAGCGACAGAGATCCCATTTTTACCGGAAATTTTTGGACGGAGTTATTTTCTTGTTTGGGTACTCAATTAGCTCATAGCTCATCTTATCATCCTCAATCTGATGGTCAAACTTAGATAGTAAATAAATGTTTGGAAGGATATCTTCGTTGTTTTGTATCTGATAAACAAACACAATGGGTCAAGTGGTTACCTCTCGCTGAATGGTGGTATAACACTTCCTTCCATACTGCAGCAAAAATGACCCCATTTATGTCACTTTATGGATATCATCCACCGTCCATCACATCATCTTTAAGAGAAAATTCGAAGGTTCAAGCAGTGGAAGATCACATCGAGCATCAACAAGAAGTTCTCCAACTCTTAAAGGATAACCTGAATTTGGCACAAAATCGAATGAAACAACAGGCAGATCAACATCGCAGCGAGAGAAGTTTTGATGTCGGAGATTGGGTATTTTTACGGCTACAACCATATAAACAAATGTCCCTCAAGCAAGCTAAGAAGGATAATAAATTATCGCCAAAGTACTATGGTCCTTACAAGGTGTTGCAAAAGATTGGTACTATGGCATACAAATTGGAGCTTCCTGCTTCTTCACGAGTGCATCCAGTTTTCCATGTTTCATGCTTAAAGAAGGTTATATGTGAAAATCTTCCAGTTCAAACAATATTTCCAGAACTTGATGAGGAAGGAAAAATCATATTGGAACCTGAAGCGGTCACGGAAACAAGAACTCGACAACTACGGAATCGATCAATTTCAGAGTATCTCATCAAGTGGAAGAACTTACCCACTGAAGATTCTACATGGTAGGATGAGAATTTTATACAGAAGCACCCAGAGCTACTCAAGTGTTGAGGACAACACTTTTTTGAAGGAGAGGGGCATGTTAGGTCCCTATATTACTAGTATAGTCCCTTATTGTTGTTAGTGTAACCCCCTTATTGTTATTATTGTACCTTGTAACCCCCATTTTGTTATTATTGTGCCCTTAAATTATTATTGTTAGGTCGGCTAGGATTACATTGTGGCCCACTAGGATTACATTATGGCCCCATGGACTCCTATATATAGAAAGGAGGTTTCGTAAATTGTATCATCCAAGAATTGTTCATTTATGTAATGTATTGGAGGTTGCCCCCTCGAAGTGGCTTATTTCTAAGGCGTTGATATCTCTTTCTTCTCTTTTTGGAGCTGGTTACACAACA
>JAXQQM020079322.1:0-16264 GCA_034641835.2 Pinus albicaulis
ACTTCTCTTACTATAAGGAATCCTGAATTTTTTGTCCTCAATAGTCTCAGCTATGAAACTATCTCCTTCCCTGTCTCTTTTATGTACATTATCAGTCTCTTGGCTTGTAGAAGCCACCTGTGTCTGTTCAATCTGCTTGCCTTTTCCACTTTCTAACTGTATTACCTGTATTACCTGTGAATCATCATCAAATAGGGTATTTGGCTCCCATTCAACTTTATTAGCATATCTTTCAATATGGGGCTTAGGATCATGCAAGTAAACACGTATCTTGCATTTTACCCTCATTGTACTCAGAATACCTTGTGGGTCATAATTCCATGTAAAACTACATGGGAACTTGTACTCTTTAAGTTTGACATTTATTTCATTGACAGCTTCTCTGTTATTTACAATGAATGGCCCAATTTGATTCTTCAGCTTAAATTGGGTCTTTTTCCTGGAAGCTATGAAGTTGATTTCATCTACATTCAAGAGTTGTCTCAGATATCCCAAAGCAAATATTCTTGTAGAAACAAATTTCGGTAATTTATATGGGGCCAGGGATGACCCATACACTCTAATTTCTGTATGATATTTATATAAATACCAATCCCCAGTTTTATGGCTCTCTGATAACTGTAAAATTCTTCTTGTCTCATCATTAATCCTGGGGATTTCCTCTTTTTTCAAAAGATACATAGCAGGAGCTATAAATGAGTCATTGAAATCTGCAAAACTATACTCTCTGTTCCATTTCCTTAGAATAGATGACCAAAATACTACTGACAAAAATTTTCCTTCTACATCCACTTTATGACATTCAATGGGAAATTTTTCTGTTTGATAATATAAGAAGAGGTGGAGTAGATAAGAGGAGTATCTGAAGACTCCTTCTTCAGATAATCTGGATAACTGATAATGCATACTTTCAACAATAAGAAAAATTGAACTGAATGGATGGTGATTTACCAGGGCTTAGAGTTGACAGAAAACCTAGGATAGCCACATCAGTGAATTCATCACTGGTGTGTCCTAGTATGAAGGAGAGCATTAAGACAATTTGTTTGGTCTCATCTGGGAAATCAAAGGTGTCAAAAGGAGGATTTAACTTAGGAATATCAACTTGATTTGGACAAAAAGTCTGGTATATTTTGAATCTAGTATTGAAATCCAAGTCAAGATATAGTTGGGTTAAATCTTCTATTCATAGGGAAGCAGAATTGGGGTCATGACTCATTTGCAGCATAGAATTTATTGACTCTTCGGTGATGTAAAACAGGATCTCTTTTTCTTTGTTTACAATGCATCTTTGTTCTGGCATATAATAGGCTTGGCATAATCTGATAAAGTCAGGAACTGAATGAGTGAGAGGGACAATATATCTAGGCAGATTGGATTCCCAAATTGGAATATCTTTGTCACCTTTTTCCATTGATTTGCCATAGCACCAATTATAGACATCAAGTAGGTTAAATTCTACATTAGGGTCTAGTATTCTATAGTCCAGATCAACTAAAGAGCTGTTCTCTGGAGAAATGACTGGAGGCCGGACTGGTCTGACCACTTCTGTAGAATCATCCGTGAGTGCAGGAAATGGCTTGTTGATTTTGAAGGACTTGGGCTAAGGAATCTTTGCAGAAGATTTCTTTTTAGATTTTGGGCCTCCATTCTTGGGGGTTACTTGTTTCTTGGTCATTTTTAATATGAACGAAGCAAGCTTAAACGGTTTGTTAAGTTCCTTTGTGAGAAACAGGGGTTTCTTGGTGAATTTCTATGGGAAAATGGGGTTTCTGAGCAGGGTTTCGAGTAATGCAATGGTTTTAAAGCTCATAACGTATATTAGGATTGATTTGGATAGCAAAACAAACCGGGGTTTGGGAAAAACTGCGAGAAAGGGTAATTAGGAATTCCAGGGAAATTTTGACAGAGTTTCCCCTGTAAAATGGACACTTTTATGCAGTTCAATTGTACAAATTTTGGCTATTTCTTTGAAAATAACGGGAATTTCGAAATCTTAGAGGGCAAGCTTGAAGAAAACTACCTAAAAAGCCAACGAAATTTGGTTGAAGATGTTCACAGAGGTGCGCAGTCTTCAATTCTTCGAAAATGGCTTTTCAGAGGACAATGCAACACTTCGTTATTGAAATTCAGGGCAATGGGCGTTGAAAGATGGCACTAGTTGGTTGAAAAAAGGCTCTGCATGGTTTTCTCAGGGTTTAATGGCACAATTTCGAAGAAAAGAGTTTATGGACGTTTTCACAGGTTTAAAGGAAAATGGTGAAAATTCGAATGAAAACTTTATAATTTTAATGTATTAACCAATGGTATAAACCATAGTTAAATAACATTAAATCGTGGTTAAGTGGGTGAGATTTAGGGAATACCGCCAGTGGTATTCGCGTTGGTGAAGGGTGGTAAGTGGTATAATCCATTTCGAACGCGATACAACGTGGTTGCGACACGTAGGCGCAGGGTGGTTTGGAAAAACCACCTATTTCGCACAGCTTTGCCAAAATATCAAATGTTTATGTTTGGAGCGTGAAAATAAACAATCGCCATTGGATTGGGCGCTTGGGAGCGAATGGTCTAGATTAAAAGGGAAGGTGCGAGGAATGATGACTTATCGGATTCAACATGGGCCGTAGATCTTAGAAATAAAGAGAAGATCGGATGGTTATTTATCTATCGCGATGGGAAGGGATAAACATATTGATTTATCGCGTAGATTTCTCACCGTTGGATCAGATGGATTTTGGGGATCGGATGGTTGAAAATGAACCCAACGGGAAAGAGTTTTAGTTAAGTCATATATACAGAAATGACTATTTTTAATGAAAGTAAGTGATCGGGAAGGTTTATCAAGGCTTTAACCGAGGTTAGGGACTGGGGTAATGAAAATATATTGTGGGGAGGTTAACCGAGGTTAAGTTTGAAGTTTTAACCTTAGGTTAAAGGAGTCGAGGGGGAAATATACATGAAAATAAGTTTATTTTTGTGAAGTTTGGTTTAGACGAAACTTCGGGGATTTTTGACTTAAAACATATATAACATATGTTTAAATATTTTTTTTATATATTTTATTTATATGGTTAATCAAATCGAAAAGATTTAATTACCATAGGGGCGGGATTAAATATAATGATAAAATTTTAGCTAAAGGGGTTATAAGGGGGGTTTTATTTAAGCATGTGGAAATAAAATACTTTGGCTTAAGTTATAATAAGTGGGTTTTTTGGGATTGATTTATAAAAGGAGTAATATAATAGGAAAAGGTCAATTGTAGGGAGTTAATACATAAGTTAGAGTTAATATGACAAGGGGAAAATGTATACTCAAAACACATTAATATAACTAAGAAAGTGAAGATTAAAAGCAAATTGCATTATAATAACTTCGTCGCTTATACTTAGGATAACATGTGATTTTGAGGGCTTTATGCTTTGAAATGATGTAGGAGGTTAATTAAATGAGGATTTAGAGTATCTTTAAGTAAAAATGAAGTTTTACTTAGGATTTTTCAGGGGAAATGAGTGCATGAATGGTAAATGATGTGATTAAGGGATTAATATAGACATTTCACATTTTTAACTAATCAGTCATAGAGCCTTGGGTCCGGTCCCAACAAAAGTCAAGGAAATGCCTTGAGCCTTTCTGATTGATAGTCTAGAATGTTTCATGACTATGGGAAGGGGAAGTTAGTTATTCTGAAGCTCATGATGAATGATATTTACATTGTTACTTTTCACCTTCTTCTACCTACCCAACTTACCATGCTAACATTTTTTCTTCTTTTGTAACAAGGTGCATTTAAGCTAGCAACCTTCACAGCATTTATTTTTTCTGAAAGCAAGTAAACTATCTAACTCTACACTTATTTCATCCATGAATCCAGATTAAACTATTGGATTCACTTTATTTCTCTACCTAACTACTGAATTGTTAGGATTAAACTGTCTAACAACTCATTATTCTCTATCTAAAACAATGGAAATTGAAAAATGATAAGTTAAGATTGAACTGTTTAACTCATCATGGACTAATGGCATTTATTGACACTCTGCCATAGTCAAAAAGTAAAAAGTAGTGGCATTTATGCTTGCTCACTTTCATGTTTTATTCATTTTTTCTCTTGGGGTATCTTATTTTTTCCAAGTCCTTTGATTATTTTTTTAGGACTTTTTACCCTCTTTTTGATTTTTTTTTTTTTTTTTGTTTAAACAAAATATTTGAATACAACTTGCAGAAGGAAAAGTATGTACAAATTTACAAAATTACCAATAGTCAAGTCAAAATTATGACCCCTATATTATAGGTTGCTAAAACCTTTAACATGCAAGACATATTCTTCTCTTTTTTTTGTTGAAAATGAGTATATAATCTAAATACACAATCAAAAAGTCATCAAGAAATGGACGAAAAACATTATCCATAACACGCATGAAAGTCGTCGGTGCATTACACAAACCAAATGACATAACCAACCACTCAAAGAGTTATTGTTTGGTTTTGAATGCAGTCTTCCATATGTCACTTTCTGCAATTCTTACTTGATGATATCCACTTCATAAATATAACTTAGTGAAAAAATTTTCTTCTTTCAGCTGATCTAGCAAATCATCTATCCTTGGGAGTGGGTATCAATTCTTTACCGTTATCTTGTTCAAAGCTCTGAAGTCGACACACATGCACCAAGTCCCATATTTCTTCAGAATCAGGACTATGGTTGAAGCGCATGGAAAAGTGCTTGGCCTTATGAGTCCCTTTTCCAACAAGTCCTTTATTTGCATCTTTATTTCAACATTATCCATTATCTACGTGCGATACATGTCGATTTTTGGAAGAGGACAATCCTATTGCAACTGAATCTCATGTTGAATCTCCCTTTTAGGAGGAAATCTTGTTGGCTCCTGAAACATCTCATGATGTGCATCAACTACATCATATAAATTTGATTTCAACTTAGGATCACAATATTAAAATGAATCATGATTAAGATCAACTTTAGGCTTAATCATTAGAAGAACAAAATTCTTACTTGAATTCACCAGCCTTTTTACTTGTCCAACATTTACCATTGCAATATTTGTCTTCTTGCGATGTGCTCTAACAATGAACTCCTTGCCATATTTGAATAAATGGTATTTGTTCTCATGGCGATGGAAGATCACTTTCCTGTCATACAAGTAAGGACTGCCCAACACAACACCTGTAATATCAAGTGGAACCACATCTAATTCCACTGTGTCAACAAAATGTGCAGTTATTGCAAAGTGCAATATGCACTTCTTTGAAACCTGTAAATTTGCATCCTTACAAATCCGACCAAGTGGATATGGTTTTGGATGTGGAATGGTCTCAAGATTAAGTTTCTTTACCAAGTCTTCAGAGATTAAGTTTGCTTGTGACCCACTGTCAAACAATGTGTCAATCTTGGTATGTTTGGATATGACCCTCACATGAAATAGTTCAATTCTCTCTTCTTCATTTGGAGCTTGTATGTGACAGTTTGAAGTACTAGTATTGGGTTTTGTTTCAATTTATTTCCCCTTCATGTTCTTCAATCCATGGCTGTAATTTTAGTTTCATCACCTAAATCCTCTCCTAAGTCATGTTGAGTTGTAGCTACAATTTTCTACTTCCATTTGTTATTGTTATACTTGGGTCTCTTTTCAGGATGTAATTTCCAACAATTTTTCTCTTCATGGCCTTCTCTTGAACAATGTTTACAAACCACTTTCTCTCCCTCTTTCATGAAAGATGCTTTCTTTTTTCCTTTTCCTTTTGAGGTATTATCTTTGTTTTTCCCCTTAAAAGGTTTGTTTCTACCCTCTTCAAAACCATTTTTCCCTCTAGCTTCTAGATGCGTGGCTTGAATACATACCTCATCTAGACTTGTAGGATTAAAAATGAGAATAGTATGTTTAAGGTAGCTATGTAAGCCCCCTATGTACTTGAGCAAAGTATCATGACTCTGAAAATATACCCCTAATAAGAGAGCTCTTCTCCTAAATTCTTGGGTGTAGTCTTGTACATTTTGTCCTTTCAATTGTCTAAAACTTTTCCAGTTCATTATGGCTTTCTGCATGTGAGCTAATGGATAAAACTATTGTTTTATTGTAGTAATGAAATCAGTCCATGATAGAATAATCTTACCATGCTTTTTGATCTCCTCCTTTGTCTTGGCTTCCCACCAAACAAGAGCTACACCTTCCATTCCCAATGAAGCTAGTTGGATTTTGGTTTCATCATCATGAAGGTTTTGAATTCTCAAATAAACCTCCAATTGCCTAATCCAATTATCAAGCTTTTCTGCATTGAATTCACCATTAAACATTGGCAATTCAAACTTAACATCAAGTTTTAGAAAAGGAATTTTACCAGTGTTCTTTGACTTGTGTGACTGGTATACTAAAGATGAAGTAGAGGATGATGATGATGAGGGTGAGGATGGTGACTTTCCACTACCTCCATTTCCTCCATTTCCCTTCTTTGATTTATCTTCATCATTTTGACCTCCCGACGATCCCTGACCTTCCTTGTGAAGTTTGGATCCTTCTCCTTCTATTCTTTCATTCCTTTCTTGATAAAGGACTCTCACCATTTCAGTCATGTCAAGGAATGATTTCCTGAAGACTCTTTCTTCTTCATTGGGATCCAACTCTTCATGGGTTTCTTCTTCTCCTAGAGGCATGCTTATTGCTTCTTATTCTTCTTTTGGAGGTGAACTAGGTGGTGGATACTGTGGAAATATTTCCCTCCTTTGTTGTAGCTCAATTTTAGAACCAATTTCTTCCACCAATTTTCCTTCTCATCTCTTAAGCTTGAGCTTAGTAAGCATGAAAACCCTTGCAAAAAATTAACAAATATTTTCACACAAAAACACCAGAGATTTAACTCTAGCTCTGATACCAACTTGATCTAAAAGGAGTGTATTAGTTTGTTGTGCCAAGTTTCCTTTCAGTAATATAAACATGTACAATTTGTCTCCATTTTTTTTCTTAATAAATGAGTGTTTTAACCATGAAACATAGATGAATTTGTGAAATTTAAGCATGAAAATAAGCCTAAAAAAGACTGAATAGCAGTGTATAACAAAGAAATACAATCACACATAAGTTTTACATAGTAGGCATGATGAAGCAGTTCACCCCTCCTGGGCAACATCTACTGGCCCAGCTCCCAATGTCATGTCCCTCTTTGTCATATGCTCAAAATTGTAAATTAAATGTGTTTGCAAGACTCTAATGGCTGTTTTATCTGCACCAATGGCTCTAGAATACTCAAATTAATCTAGGTAGACTCTTGTTTCACCCAAATTGGTTGAAAATTGTCCTCCCAATGCATTTTTCCCAATGTCAGCTAGAAAAGCTCCACAAAAAGTGGAGACTGGCACTTAACTGTCACTAAATTTGGAAAAAACCCTAAATTTTAGGGCACACTCCAATTCCGCCGGAAGACCGTTAACATTGGCATTAAATAGTTTGGGCGGGGTGGTCACATGCCGACCCTCGCCGTTATCTCCGTAGTCTAATGGTTTGAACTCCGCAATGGTGGTGGAACTCAAAGTTATATTTCCAAAAATTGTTTGCATTAACTATCCTTAACTCTGCCATGTGACAGGTCTAACATCTCCACCGGATAAGCCGCCCGAATAACTGCCAGCTGCAAATTTAATGTTATCGCAACATGTGACTGGGGTTTGTTCTATCAGAAGTTACGGTTTGTAAAATCATCACACTGCAGTTTTTATGTCATATCATGACATGTGACCGCACCTATTGAAAACCGTTGGGATAAAGGTTTTGTAACAACCATTTTAAAGTTTGATGCTATGGTTTATATAAACCATATGACCGCTACTTCGGGGCCGCCAGCGGGTTGGGACCAGTGGCGGTCCCCCCCCCCCCCCTCAATGTTAAAACATAAACACCATAATACAATGTCGAAGACTGTTATGTTAAGAAATAACTTGTAAGTGGATTGGTCGGAGATATTTGCGAGCACTATAGAGGTCACGGGGTCGACCCCCTCGGACTCCAATAAAATTTTATAATAACCTCTTGAGGACATGTGGCAGCCTCTGGTCTTTCCACGTGTCACTCATCCAACGACCTATATAAAAACATACAATCCATCCAACGGTCAGAATCACTTCCATATCGAAAAATCAACGACCCAGATTTAGCCATGTGGCGCGATCTGATTGGCTATGAGAAAAGGGAATATTCCCGAAAATATGCCATCTGCTAACTGTACCTGTATGCTGACTGGGCATCCCAGTCACAAAATTTTAGCTATTTGGAAAATGAACAGAACGCGATATCTTCCTCATATGATATCGGTTTGTTATCCTCCTTTATTTTACAGATTTCACTAGATGACTATGGATGTTCTATAAGCACCTAAAGATAACATTATTTGCCCATCGGCTATCTCTAGAAGTCTCACTGCCTTCATCATCCTAAGTTTTACTATTTTTCGCTAAACTTTCCTATCTTTTCTACCTCCTCAAAATTTCACCCTGCTGCTCGAGAAAATCCCATTTTAAAGCTTATTCATCATTCCATCACCTTTTACCCCTCTGAGAAATCCATTTTTTTCTTCTCCTTTAAAAAACCATGAAAAATCCAACCTTCAGAGTCGGTCTTGTCGGTCCTCGGTCGAAGTTAAAACTCTTTCTTCATTTCATTTTTATGTTTCTCGCTCGATTCACTCAATTGCATTTCGCTAGGGAGCATGCCATAATCTGACGGAAGGGCCTTGTTTTTTTTTTTCCTCATGTCATGTATCTGCTGGCTTGTGAATGATCATTAAAGTTCATCAGAATTCATCAAACTCAATGTTTTAGTCATTCATAGTCATGGATGGTCTTTGGTCAGAAAAGAGTCTTTTAGAGTTTTAGGTCTAGGGTTTTATCGATTTAGTCTGCATGAGAGGTTCCAAATCAGTTTCCATTACAAGATTTCATCATCAAATAATACTCAAGAGAATTCTTCTTCAAAACTCTGTTTTGAAGAATAAATCATTAAATTTATTTTCAAATATGTAATTATTCAAAGTTTCCAGTTGAATATTTTCACATTCAGCATTGCCATGATCCTTTGCCGAATCCAACATCAATTATTCCTGCAAAAATAGCCAAAGGAGCCATGATTTAAGTCAAAAAGTCAAATGGAAAACAAGAGATATGTGAAAGTGTCAATGGAAGCATTATAACAGTGAGTTTTTATGAGTGGAACTTCAAAGTCTTTTGTACATGTATAATTATGATGTTTCAACACTCCATATGCACACTAAAAACATCAATGAAACCAAGAAAATAATGGGGAAATCAGTGAGTGGACTAATTCAGTGATGAGAAGCCGAAATAGTGTGCTAAGACTGGACTGTGTCTTGAAAAATTGTGCGCGGCGCACTGGGAGAAGGCACGGCGCACTGAAGGTGCGCGGTCCGTAGAGTGTTTTTGCGCAGTGCAAAATTGCATTGGCGCAGCGCATCTAGCCTACGCGGCGCGTTGGGCTGGAGCGCGGCACACAGAGCCCCCAAGGCTAAATTCATTTCCGCTCCATAAAAACTCAATTCTATTCACTTCATTTTTCTCCAACCCAGCCATAGGTATAACGGACCCTTGTCAGCCAATCTAAAATGATTCTTGTCCCATGCCCATACATGGACATCGGATTAAGTTCTACCCTACAAAGCCACATGGTCTATATATAGAGAGTAGACTTCTCAGTCGTCGATATCAACTCTTTGAATTCCTGTTCTTCTTTCTGCCACACTCAATTGAATTCAAAAACACAACATTAGAGAGGAGCGGAGGAGTGGGGTGGACCAGAAGATCATTATTATAACAGAAACACCCAAATGAAGATGGGAACAGAGAGGGAAGCTGACATGAATGGTGAACTATCCAGCGAGCTCGACAACCATTGCAATGCACAAATCTACTCCATGATTGGACCCTCGCCTTCTCAAGTCTCTGTGCTTACATTCCAGCTGGAATTAGCCCACGGATCCATCATAAAATTGGAGGAATAGGTTTACAGTTTGCAGCAACAACTAAGTGAGAAAGATGATCTGCTGAAGCTCACCGCGGAAAAGCACGCAAAAGCCAGGGATGAGGCTACACAGAATGCATTTGTATTGAAGAAACATACAGAAATATGTGAAGAGTTAAGAAATGACTATGAGATATTTCGGCGTGATAGAGATGCATTTGAAGAGCAAATAGTAGAGGCTCATGAGAAAAGGGAGTTGGCAGAGAAGCGGGCCACTGAAGCTGAGATGCGTGAAAGAATAGCACAGCGTCGCTTAGAAAAAGCCTTGCAAGCTTCTTCATTGACCCATCTTGAGAGAAAACGGAATGGTTATTTGGAAGAAATGCTTCCAAACTGTGTTAACAATGAACGTGTAGCTGCTTTGCGTAGTAAGCCACAGACACAAAGGGGATATTAGGATATTTTTATTAAAAATTAGTTTTTATTCAAAAGGTAAAAGGGAAAATGAAAAGTCAGAGACCAAAATCCAAATTTAAACGAAGAGTATCTACCACAGCAGAGAGATAGGAACGGAAGCCTATTTTTGTCTTTAGTCATGATTTAATGTGACCCACTCTATACCTTTTCATTGGTCATCAGATATTTTCAAAGTGGAATAATGTAACGTTGTCTGTCTTTAGAACGGATGGATGACTCTTTCTCTATTTTTATAAGTTCAGTTGTAACAGCTCCCTATTTCCATCGATCTGTCTTCTCACCTAGAGTTTATTTATTATATTGTAAATCATTTGTAGAAGGTCTGAGTTCTGGGAAACGTGTGGGAGAAACACTCAGCACTTCATTGTACAGCTTTGACAGAGAATTAATGAAAGGTTGCAGCTCTAGTTTATGAGATTCATGTGGCGTGAGTTTGGCATATGTTTTTCTCTTTCTGTCTCATATGTATCTTGTTATGTTTCACAGTTCATTAAAAATCATTTCCAGTTGCATGCTTTTAAGTAAGAAAGGTAGAATTCAGTTTACTGCTCTGCCTTGGGAAGGCATTCATGCTTTGTGTCTCTTATTCTGTCTGAAAAGGATTCATTATATATGCCCTTTTCAAACCTCTCAACAGTCTTTCCACTTCATATTATTTCAAATCTGATTGCTAAACCTCCTGCCTATCTTGCCTCACGAAATACTTTGTGTCTTTGATTTATTTTCTCTGCTCATGCTGTTCTTTGTCCCATACGGCCCAGAGAGAATTTGCAACATTCATTAAAGCGCTTCTTTCACCATTGTTTACTAGCCTAAAATCAGTATCCATTATAGGTCATCTCAGGTCCTATTGGACATCTTTTGCCGAGATAGACCCGGAGAGAGCCCTCTCCTGTCCTTGTAGGGCTAGCTACGAGGCTGAGCGTGGTTTGATGTTACCCTGAACTCTACCTTCCTTCAGCCTGAGGTGGATTTGGGAACTAACATAGTGGCGACCATACTGGGGAAGAAAATGGTCTAGCTTGTGAAGATGATACTTGATTTGTAGATTGTCTTGCCCCAGTACGTGTATCAAGTTCAGATCTGATCGTTGATGGTGGACAACGATCAGACATCAGAAGGCTGAAATTATTCACCTGGCGATTTCACTGAAAAATCCAGAAATCAATCCTTCATGGTGACTTCACTGCAGGAAGATCAGTAGCTTTAAGACTTTCAAGATGGATCGAGTTGCAAGAAGATACGCTCCCATGAGCCGAGATCACATCCCAGGTTTTCCGAATAAAATTCCCAAGGTGGATTGGCTTCAGAATTTGCCTATGTTCAGAAATGTGGAAGGTAATGACGCTGCTCTTCATCTGGTGAAATTTCACATTCATGTGCATAAATTAAAAATCGATTTTCCTGAAGACTGTTTGATGAAAATGTTTATGGCTACTCTGGAAGATGAAGCCCGGTCTTGGTATGAAAATTTGCCACCTGCTTCTATTTATTGTCTAAAATATTTTCATACAATATTCTTTGAAAGGTACAGAGAATCTTGTCCGTCTTTAATGTTAGTGTAGAATTGTTGTGAACACATTAGTAGTTTCATTGAATATCTTGAGAATTTTTATGGGGATAATGAATTGATGGATGAAGAAATCCTGGAAGCATTGTATGAAAACCCATTTCAGCAGCACACAGAAATCTTAGAGGATACTTATCAAGATCAACAAATTGAAGATTTCCATATGGCTGAAAATGATGAAAGAGAAAGTTTCGTTTCAGATCTGTCCCTAGAAGAAAACAACATGCAGGGAAGTCAAGTTTCAATTTCAGAATGTGATAATGTCCAGTCAGTTATTTTAGATCTACATTCAGATTGTGATGACCAAGAATACCTTGTGCTGAATCCCATGAAAGAGAACTCTGCTATTGAAATCATCTGGAATGAAGAAGACAAAGTTATGGATCCAAATGTTCTCATGTCATTAGAACACAGCCTTCACGAGGAGGTAATCCAGTCAGTTGATGAAAAACAAGATGAGATCTTTGTTCAAGTAAGTGAAAAAGTTTCTCTTGATGAATTTATGGTAGAAGATAGAAATGATAGTGTTGGGTTTCAAGAATCATCTGAAGTTTCTTTTCTTATGATTGATGAATGTAATGAGGAATATGATAATCTGGCTGTCATATCATATGAATATGACCTACAGTATATTCAGACTACAGAAGCTCAGACCATTCAGGATTCCCTTTCAGATTCTTCTTCATATGTTTCATGTTTTGAGATGTTCTTTGAAGAGGAGATCTGCTCATACACTTGTTCAGAATTTTTTGAGGACCAGGAACATTCTTCTACTGAGGTGCATTTTGAAGAAAGATCAGAAACAGGAGAAAAAGACACTTTTTTCCTTCAGCAGGAGGTAAATCTTCATGTTTTTCAGGATCCACTGGAAAATCTGTTGTAGTCAGCAGTGAAAGTGATTATTGCAGTATTCAGTGATGAAGGAGATCATGGTCAATTATGTTTTTTGATGGCCAGTTACCAGTATTTATTGTTGACCAGGAGATCTGATTGGGAAAATCAGTCAGGAAGGCATCTACTTGATTGGTTACATTGGAAAGCTCATTACACATGATTGTACATATTTCATTAGTATGCAGGTGGTTGTCAACATGATTTCAAATCTTGATGGAATGTTTCCTTTTTTCAAAAAGCTTTGTAAATTCTTGTCTTAAGTCAGTCATGAGTCATTTGTGTTTGGTCTGTTGAGTCAAGTCTTTTAGTAATTTCAGTTTCGAAATTCAATCATCAGTCTTTTGTCAAAATAATGGACTCCATAGCCCAATGGACGAAGGCACTATCTTCTCTCCCAAAGATCTGCTGTTCTTGGCACCTCCAGGGAGCTACCATCCCCATTGGAGCCAATGTTAGAGTCGGTCTTGGCAGTCCTCCGTCAGAGATCAAAACTCTTTTCACATTTCATTTTTAGGTGTCTCGCTCAATTCACCCAATTTCATTTCGCTAGGTAGCATGTTATTGTCTGACGGAAGGGCTTGATTTTCTCATTTTACCCCTCATGCCTTGTCCTGCTGGCTCAGCTCTGTTTATCAAAGTTCATTAAATCAGTAATGAAGTCATTTACCGTTTTGTTTTTGTCGCTTGATAAGCAAAGAGTCAAACTTGGTAATTAGGTCTAGGGTTCGCAAATTTTTGTTCTCAAAGTGTTCAATAACGCCTGCAGGCCAAAGGGAGCTTCAATAAGTTTTCATTTCGAGATTCTCATCATTCATAACACTCATGGATGTTTCTTCTTCAAAACTCTGTTTTGAAGAAGAAATCATTAAATTTGTTTTTAAATATGTGATTTTTCAAAAGTTTTCAGTCATGAAACGTTTCGGCGCCACCTTGATCCACTGCAAATCATCCCTGCAAGCTGACAAAGCAAGTTCATTTCAGCCAAAAGTCAAATGGAAACAAGAGATATGTGAAAGTGCTAATGAAAGCATTATAACAGTGAGTTTTTATGAGTGGAATTTCAAAGCCTTTTGTACATATATCATTATGATGTTTCAACACTCCATATGCACACTAAAAACATCATTGAGACCAAGAAAATAATGGAGAAAATAGTGGGTGAACGAATTCAGTGTTTGGAGGCCGCAAATATGTTGAAACAGAGGCACGCAGCGCATGGGAGGAGGGCGCGGCGTACCCACGCAGCGCGACGCGTAGAGCATTTTTTCACAGTGCAATTTTGCACTGGCGCGGCGCACTCACCAGGCGCGGCGCACTGGCAGAGTGCGCAGCGCACAGAGCTGGAACAAAAAATTTCGCCTCTGCTCTATAAAAAACTCAGCTTCCTTGCTTCCAATGGATTTGTAAGACTGTGAATCGTTTTTGGATAGTATTTAGTGTGATCGAAGACTGGATAAGAGAGTTTTGAATGCCAGATTATAAACTCTATCATTTTTTTGGCTAACGTTCAAAAATGTATGGAAGGTTACTCTCAATCCATTGTAATGCTGGCAATTGCATATTGTTTCATTAGAGTGTTTTTGATTTGATTCGTATGCATTTACTGTTACCGCGATCAAAGTTTTCCCAAAAGGGGTCGTCGATACATTGGATCTGCTTAAAGGGATTCAGCTTGGTGCTTCTATGAGCATGAGGAAGTTCCCTTCTCGGGTATACTTTACAGGCGGGCCAAAGCCAAGGAATTCGAGAGCTATGGAGAGCTCGTTTTTCACTTCTACACAGATGTGCGAGATCTGTCATCTTTATAACAATATCTAGACCAGCATCCTCGTTAGAAAACTCATCGAGGCATCGTGTGAGGTGAATGAACACTTTTCTTTGGTTAGTTTTGCAAATGATAAAGAAAGTGTTGGGAATCTTGTTAAGTTCATCGATGAATCGCTGGTATTAAAAATATGAATTGAAAATGGATATGGATCGCTGGTATTGAAAGCGATATTGTTTAGTTTAGAAAAATTTGCAGTTGGGACCGTGGACAGGGATTATTACAGAACTGCAGCTGTACAGGTGAGATGTTGGCGATCCAATTCATGTCGCCTGTGGGTGCTCTAGTCACCTTACACATATTTTCGACATTTTTTCTATCAAAATGCTATGACACATTCTTCAGTTCAGAAGCAGAAACTATATCCTTATATCCTGTTCACAAACAAAAATTTTGTTGTATTATTCCCTTCACTAAAGGCAACGGCTTCGTTCAAAAGATATTTTTATTAAAAATTAGTTTTTATTAAAATGGCAAATGTAAAATAGGAAAGCACGCCTAAATTTAAAACAAAGACATCCACCAGGGCAGAGAAATAGGATTCTATTTCCTATTTATGACTTCAGTTGCATTTCAAAGGGTCTATGCTCCAGATTTGGTCTTTTAGTTGATCATCAGAGAATTTCAAGGGTACGCTGTTCTCTTTTCTATCTTTATCAGTCCAGTTGAAACAAACCTTTATTTTTGGTCGATCTGTTTTCTCATAGCAGAGTCTATTTATTGTATTGTAAAACATTTGTAAAAAGAGAGTTCTGGGAGAAGTGTGGAGGAAAACTTCGCTGTGAAGTTTTTGATAGAGAATTAATGAAAGGTTGCAGCTCTAGTTCATGAGATTCCTGTGGTGTGAGTTTAGCAAAAAAAAATTCTTTCTGTCTCATATGTATCTCGTTATGTTTTACTAGTCATTCATAATCATTTCTAGATGAATTCTTTTAAGTAAGAAAGGTAGAATCCAGTTTACTACTCTGCCTTGGGAAAGTGTTCATGTTCTATGTTTTCTTCTGTTGAAAAGGATTCATGTATTTATGCCCTTTTCTCCCTCTTAACAATCTTTTCACTTCATATTATTTCAAATCTAATTGCTAGACTTTCTGCCTGTCTTGCCTCACGAAATAATCTGTGTCTTTGATTTAACTTCTCTGCTCATGCTGTCCTTTGTCCCATACAGCCCAGAAAATTCAGACATTCATTAAACTATCTCTTTCATATTTATTTACTAGCCTAAAATCAGTATTCATTATAGGTCATCTCAGGCCCTATTGGACATATTTGCCGAGATAGACCCGGAGAGAGCCCTCTCCTGTCCTCGTAGGGCTAGCTACGAGGTTGAGCGTGGTTTGGTGTTGTCCTTCTTCTGCCTTATTTCAGCCTAAGGTAGATTTGGGAACTAACAGGAACAAAGACTATCTTCAGAAGAGCAGCAAAAATGGGTCACAAAGATGTTGGGTTATGACTTTGAAATAATCTACAAAAAGGGAAGCTAAATGTTGTTGCAGATGCACTCTCAAGAAAAAA